>VXBB01004676.1:173980-430313 GCA_013399915.1 Illadopsis cleaveri | reverse complement strand
AAAAAAAAAAAAAGCTCCAAAAGATTTTAAGCATCCCACGCCCATTCCTGACTATTATTCCAAGTGAGATCAGATGTGGGAAAAGGAGAACACTGAGATAGAAAGAGGTTGTTGGAGACTGTGAGAGGTGCAAGGCCCCCAGGGATCCTTGGGAGAAGCTCCACAGCAGTTTGTATGTGGGGATAGGGTCAGTCTTTAAGCTTTCTGCCAAAAGGTTGGAGAAGCCCTAAGCTGCATCAGACGGTTCCAGGATGAAGCAGGGGAAAGTCAAAATATATTGAGACCAGGCTTTTTATTTTACCTGGCTCACCAGATGTATTTTGGAAAATGATTGCAGGCTGCTAGGAAGAGCTGGTCTCCTACACTTGCAAGTTTTTCTCCAGCTCATTTGAAGTGGGAGAAGTGGATGACTAGAGTTACAAATTTCTACCCAAACACACCTTAAGTTTCCCGGGATTTTCTTTCCTAGGGGAGCTGTGCACAGCCTCCTGCTCCATTGGGACCTTTGCACTTCCAAAACCCTATGAGCCACACCTTCACCTTCCAAAGCCCTGGGTGCCACCAAGTGCTCACCGCGGGCCCAGGCAGTGTCTGGCAGCAGCTGCCCTCACCCCGAAGCGTGCCTGCCTTTCCCATCTCTGCTCTTCTACCTTTTCCCTCTTTGCAGTCTCCGTCCTGTCCACCTCTTCCCTTTGCATTCCTCCTCTTTGCAACTCTGCCTTTGCATCCCTCCCTCCCCTTTGTATCCCTCCCTTTTCACCTCCCCCTTTGCACCTCTCTCACTTACACCCCTCCCCTTTGCCTCTCTGCCCCCTTCGCATCTCTGCCTTTTCCCATCCCTCTCCTTTGCATCTCTGCTCCTCGCATCTCTGCCCCCGTACACCCCCTGCCCCTCGACCCTCTTCATCTTCACCCTTTCGCGCCCCTGCCCGCTCGGCTCTCAGCCCTNGCAGAGGGGACCCCCCGGCGGCCCCCAGCAGGGAGCGGGGGACCTCTTTTACTCGGCCGAGATCGAGCTGCTGTGCGACCAGGCGTGGGGCAGCATGCTGGAGGTGCCCGCCGGCTCCCGCCTCAACCTCACCGGCCTCGGATACTTCTCCTGCCACTCGCACACCGTCATGCAGGGCTACGCTTATTTCTTCTTCCTCCGGTGAGTCCCGGGGTCGGGGGGTGCGGGGAGGTGTTGGGATGTCGCGTCCCGGCTCCGGGGCATCTCCGCGGGCGGGGGATGCGCGCCCGCCGCTGCCCGGAGGGTTCGCTCCGTCCCGCTGCCGCTCTCCGCGCAGCGCCTTCTCCTTTGCGCTTCCACACACAGCTTCATAGGGAAAGAAAAACCCGTAACCACCAAACTCCAGTACTATTCCAGCATTGTCGGCCAGCACATGCACAGGGAGCTGCTGTTGAGTAGCTCGTGGGTGCTGCTGCTTTTGTTTTTGCGGCGGGACGCTCACAGAGCTGGAGAGAGGCCAGAGCCTGTTTGCCGAAGTTTGGCATGGGAGTTTGAAACCCATCCCCAAATACTCACCCGATAGCTTTGCATCGACTCTCCCGAGTCCCAGCCAAACTCTGACTTTGGGCTCATTGAAAGAATAAGAAAATAAACCACAATGTGGGAACACAGCCATCACCATGACCTTTCAATTCAAGAGCATTTGCGAAATACTGCTCAGTGGCTTGTTTTGAAATACTTGGTATATTCTTACACTGGGTGCATAGCAAAACTCATTTTGATGCTGTCTAGGGCTTAGTCTGCAGCAACATCTTTAAACACATTTTACTGACACAAGTTATTTATTGACTGCTTGAAGGAGTACTTAAGCTCTGGCTCAAGGGCAAAGTGATGCATATTCAGTAGAAAATTTGGCCCAAAATGCAGATTTGCCTCCTTCATGGGTTTCACGGGTGTCTGCAGGGTGGAAGGAGCCTGTTTGGTCCTTACTGCTGCTGCCTGATCCAGTCCTTGTGGTGGAAATCGTCATTTTGGTGACTTACGTGCCAGGAGAGCTGAGAGCCACTTGCTGACTAAAAGTCTGTGTGACTTTTTGTTGAGCCAGGCTGAAGTGTGACAGGTGACTTCTGCAGGAGAGAGAGAGTGCTGTTCATTCTCACAGCAGGCTGCCCTTGCAATCTGTGTTCCAGAATGGATGAGAACTACATCCTCCTGCCACATGGAGTCAACTTCCAGGAGGCGATTTTCCCCGATACCCAGGAGAACAGAAGGATGTTTGCCAGCCTTTTCCAGTTTTCAAACTGCTCACAGGCACAGCACATGTTGAGCTTCTCCAGTGACTGGGAGATTCAGGAGGACAACCGGGTAAGGGATTCATTTGCTTTCCAGTGCTTGTTTTCAAAGTGGGCACAGGCACTTCCATGTCCTTTGGGAACACATGTATATGAATGCAGAGCAGCAGGTCCCTGATTTTCCTGTTCCTTGGGTAGTATCACTAGCAAAGTAACACATTGATGAGAAAATATTAAACTGTTTTCAGTTTAATGTTGACCTCTGTTTTAACCTCTTTAGCTTCTTGTGGGCCTGAGCAAAGCTTGGTATCAACTTGTACATGAGCAATAGGTTGAAAATAGTATTACTTGTGATCTTGTCCTCCCCCACCCAGATCATTCCTGGTTTGCTATCTCTAGACCTCATTTTTTAATTTTAGCTGAAATGTTCAGGAGCAGATCTTTGCTTTTGAAATTCTGTGTTCATCTCATGTAGCGAGAGCAGTGCCTGGACCGTGTCAGACTGTAAGGGATTATTCTTGCCTGACTCCACATAACAACATAAACATCTACTGAGCTAATCTCCCTGAGCTGCCTTTGTAGCAGCTGGGGAAAAATAGACTCTTGAGGGCATGTTCCATGTGAGCAATGAGAGCAGGGTTCCTCCGAGTGATGTCAGCACTCACTTCTGAACAAGACAGATGAAATGTCTCTTTCTCCTTTCAAGGAAGGCCACAGAGAGCAGTTCACCCTCTAGGCAATCCTCCCTTAAGAACGTATGGAATGTCCAAAGATGCCCACTGTTGGTAGCTTCTGAGCCCCTTTATGGGATTGCAGTGTGTGTGATAAATGCAGGATTTTAATAAATGCTTATTTGGCAGAGAGGAGCAACCTGTTGTCATGTGTGTGCATGTTCTGGATGTGCATATGCTTTTGAAAAAGTGGAACATGGAGAGCTGGTTTACTGCCAAACCTTGTTTTGTGAGGCTGGTGGTTTCCCCTGGTAGCTGAGAACATTTTAAGCACCTCTCCAGGTCAGGATGGACAGGACAGGTGTCATCACTTGTATCTTTTGTGGATTCACCCAAGGCGTGATGTTTATGTATGACAGCAGATGTATGAGTGGCTTGTTTGGGAAATGGATGCAGGGAATTCAGTAGCTGGCTGAGCCTTTTCCTTTCACCACCTGGCCAAATCCCAACATACAAAGTTTGAGCTGCTTTGTGGCCATCTGGCCAGTGACACAGCTCCTCTCCTTGGGGTGCCCCATGAGCAAGTGTTTTCTTGCTGCTGATATTTTGGGGAGGGAGTATGGAATATATTCACATATATATGTATCAAATATATTCATTTATATATGTTCAAATATATGTGTGAGGACAGCAGCAGAAATTTATGTTTAAGAGGAAATTAGTTATCCTACAATTAAATTGCAGAGCTTTAACCCTGTCTGGGCAAGAAGGGGGAGGTGGAGAGCCCTGGTCCCAGCTCTGCCTCCCCTCTCCTACCCTCCCTGCTCCCCAGTGCCACAAGCAACATACTTGGCAAATCAAGGTGCTGCTGCTGCCAAATCCACAGATTTTTGTCCAGGGGAGCAAAGTGGCATTGGAGGACCACCAGATCCAACTGCCAGTGTCTGCTTGTGATGCCTCTGCACTGTTTATTTTGTCATGCTGAGCTAAATGTAGGGGATCTTGATGGGCTGGTGCTCCTTTATGCCAGCAGTGAATCTCACCGGTCAGCTTTAATGGAAATCACCAGGCAGAAACCCCCAGGGTAAGTTGGGGCAGCCCTCAGCATATGTATCAAAAGTGCATTTCAGCTGTTGCACTCTTTGACCCTCGCAGCTGTGAGCAGACTGGGGGGGATTAGAGCTGCTGGTCCCACAGACAGCGGCCGGGGGCTTTACGTGCTTCAACCCCCACCCATCCAGTGAACAAATTCAGCACAACTGATGGACACTTTGTCTCGCCTTCATAATGAAAAGTAAAAGCTTCCTCTGCACCAGTTAAAAATAGTTGGGGCTGACTGTGCTCTCATTCAGTTCCTGCATCTGTGTTTGCCCAGCTGAGCGCCGGCTCCCGGCGCCTGTGTGCCCCAGCCTGGGAAAGGGATGACATTTCTGGCTGCTGCAATATCAGGAATTTGTTCCTCAGCTCTTCCCAGGTACATCTCTCTTTATTTCCCCTCCTCTCTCTGCCTTGTTATATGTAGTGGTAGCTTTCCCAATTGTCACTGTGTGTGCTCACATCCCATCACAGTGTGAGCAATTTCCATTTCCAAATGCGCTCGGCTGAGCTGCCCCACCATGCTGGCTCCTGGTGGTGTGTGCCAGTTTCATGGCACAGACAGTGAACATAACTCAGAGCATTACTCTTGAAGTTTTTGAAAAAGAACCTCTTTGTGAGCCTGGGTACACCCAAAGGGGGGTTCTGTGAAGGTGTCAAGTTGGGAAGAGCTTGGACAGAGAGGGAAGGATTGTCTGATGAAGCTCATACTGTAGTGAGGAGTCAGGGGTCCCACTAGCTGCTGTGTACTGACATAAATTGCTTAAAATACATCATGGATGTTTTGTGCAGTCAGAGGGGAGTGGTGGAAATTTTGAGACATTCAGAGCAGAAGAGATGAGAGTCTCATTCCAGGAGTTCATAGGTAGGGTCCTGCCTCCAGGTGTTGGAACAGCTGCCTGCAGGGACAACTTAAAAAGCAGCAGCCCAGAGGAGGTTTGGAATAAAGGAATGATGAATTTTTCTGTTTACAGCCAAATCCCATACTCTGAAAGTGTTTTGGAATCCGGCTCTTGATATATTCCTGGGGTGGACACTTTAAGGGAGACTTTGGTGCTAGAAGCACGTGCAGTTGCAATGGATAATTTGTGTTTGCAGCTCTGGGATGCTCAGCCAGAATGTGAGAAAATCCCATGATGGATGAGTGTCTTTCCCTCATGTAATACTACTCCAAGCAAGAGATCCCTTCTGCAGGGTGTGCTTGAGCTGGCCATGGAGCAGGTGACCCAAAAGTGACCACTGACATGTTGCCCTCCTGCTTGGCCTCTTTCTGCAGTCCTCCTTGCATGCAGGCAGCCTTGTCTGGGCTGCCCAAGGGGTGAAACGAGAAAAACACTGACAGCTCCTTTTCCTCCTTCCAGCATATGTGTCTGATGATGCAAAAGAGAGCAAAGAGATGTGCAGGAACTTTTTGATGCACTGGGATGTGCCACCTGCCTTTTCCATCACAGTAAAATGCTTTTAATTTTCAGAAAGCACCATGGAGTGTGATGAAAAGAGGTCAGACCCAAGGCATATCTCGCTGAGTATAATACTTTCCTCATCCTGGGCCTGCTGCTTTTGCTGTAAGCTAATTCCAGCTGCATTTTTAAGCTCCTTGCAGTCTGGGCTAAGAGCCAAATACTGCTTTCCATAGTTTTCCAATAACCCCACAGTCTCATAAATTCACTTAGGCACTTGTTCTGGCCATTTCAGAGTGCAATGATAGCTCCTGCCATTGTTTCTTTAGGCACTTGCATTTTGGCCTCCACGTTTGCAGAGGCAAATACCAATGTGACTTCATCTTGACTTTTTGTCTCAGCCCCTTAGTGATGTTTGCAGATCTCTTGCTTTACTCCAGCATGTTGTTGCAGTGGTTTCCACAAGGTTGTTTCTAAAACCAAGGGATGATGCAGCACATTGGGATTGAAATCTACCCCCTCTGCAGAGTTTCACCATTTTAGTGCAAATCTAGGAGCTGTAATTTCTCCTTCTGGCCTTCTGCAGGGTTCTGTGATCTACTAAAGAGGACCTTGTTGCTTTGTCTGCACGCAAGGTGATTACATGAGAAGTGACTTGAGGTCTGGTGTCAATGAGGACAGTAGAAATCTCTAGTAGCACTTGTAGTTATTATTCAGAGGGACTTGAACTGATTTTGTCAACAGGTTGCTAAGGAATGTGTTCTTTCAGCCTCCCCCTTTATGTGTGCAGGAGAGTTGAAAAATGACCCCAGGTGCATCACAACAAGGGATTGATGTCAAGGTGTCAGCCCAAATGTGAGCAACAGAGAGCACTGAGATAAAGTCCATGGAAATTAAGGAGTCCAATAACTTCAATTAAGCTCAGACATTGCAGGGGGAGACTATACCTTTCATTAGGCTTCTCTCCCTGCATTGACTCAAGCAGCAGAGCCACAACCACGCTGTTACCTCAATTGATTTAGATGAATGGACTTGTCTTCTGAGAGACCTCCAGAGCTTTATCTGGGTAATAACAGAGCTTTTGTGAGAGTAGTCAGTGTCCCAAATAGAAAGCAAGATAATTACTGGGTTAGCCTGGCAGTCTACAAATATCTGTTTAGCATCTTTGGATTTGGATCTTCTTCTCTGGTGACACCATGGCTGCTGTAACAGACTCATGACCTGACTGGTTCACCTGGAAGACTTTGGAGCATCTGAAAAGGGAACAAGATAAGAAAAGCAATGTAATTGCATAAATGGCCTTGCCATTACTGTGCAAAGCAAAAATTAAATTAAATTACATTCTTCCTCTGTGGAAGTAGAGGAAATAGTTGCAGAATTATCTATATTTTAGCAACTCCTGTGTGCATGGACTGGGAGGCACTGAGCTGGGTGAATCCCTGAGCCCATCTGTGGACAGCAGCACATCTGCTGGTCCCAGTCTGTCTCTTCCCTGATGCTCTTAACCAGGTGAATAGTAGAGGATCTCAATCTGTGACACTTCACAGCACCATGAGGGCACAAACCACAGAGCAATATTCACTTGTACTAAAGCTCTTTGCCTACCAGAGAAGGGCTTGTTCACATGATATTTGCTATGGGGACTTGTTTTGATCCATCTCCTAGGCAACATGCCCCCAGAGAGGGGGAAGAAGGAAGGAAAGTTGGGGAAGTCCCCATAATTTTTCAGACCACTCTGATTTTGGAAGTCATTAAATAGTATCCTGTCCAGAGAGAGCTTGAGCTGCCTTGGATGCATGGGCCAGAGGTTTTCCTGTGGTGGCTGAGATGGACATTGCTGATGCCAAAAGTGACTCTGCTCTGTGAGTCTTGCAAATCCTGGCCACTAGGAAAAATAAGGTGATAACTGTGTTGTCCACATTATCCACAAAATTAAAATGAAAAAGTAATACTTTTATCTCTTTAAAGTTAAGAGCTTCTGCTCTTGCAGAGCTCCCTCTCTGCTCTGTGTGCTGGGAGATGAATTTCAAGACTGGAAAATGCTGGTCATGGAGTCCAGAGCCAGCAGTTTTAGGAGAAGCAGCAATCTAAAAAAAAAGCAGGTAGCATCCTCGCTTGGTGGAGACAGTTCTCTTTAATTCTCATGTATTGAGTTTTTGTGTTTGCTTGTGGCATGAGCTGCATTAGACATGCTCCCTTCTCTGGTCTTAAGGCACTAGGGAAACAAAAATATTCTCATTTTAAAACACTGCTAAGTGGCAAGGGCAAAAAGACCTCAAAATAGAATTAAAGTGAGGTCCACTATCTAGAGGTTTGAAAATCTTCTTTTATATGTGGTTTCTTGCCCTGCCATTGGTTAGAGGAGCTGTTTCTCCATGAGCCTAATAGCATGATGGAAAGTGCCATCACTTCTGGGTTGTTTTCATAGTGATTTACAGCTCTTTTGTTTTCCTCCCAGAAACCCACCCAGAGTGTACCCCCTCCCTATGATCTGTGTTTAATTTGAGTACATGTAAGCAATATCAGATGAAATGGAAAACTGCTGACAAGTGTCTGGGGCAAGGGAAGACCACGAGACAATTGATACATTTGGGAAACATCCCCAGGAGTCTGTTGGCACAGAAATGGCATTGATTCTTTTCTGAATCCTCACACCCAGGCTGTGGTAGGGGACTCTTAGAGCTCTGATTGGCATATCCCTATCAGTTTTCTATCTTTCCACATGCACACAGGCTGTTAAAATGCAGAGTAAAAGATCAAAAAGGAATACACAATAGCCTTATCCACAGGATGTTTCCATTGCATACGGTCTTTATCATATTTATAACACCCAGAAGGTGTTCTGAGCAGTGCTTCCCAGGAGAAAAATGGGGCAATATCTCTGGTTTTCAGTTGTTTCTTAGAGGCACATTATTTCTGTTGGGGGTACATTGGTTGGTTTTCATACACGATGCAGGAGGCATGACTGGATGTAACTTGGGGGCCTTGGATTTGGTATCATTTGTGAACAGTCAGAATTAGGGATTGAAAATGGAGCTTTTCCCCACCCATCTGAACTCCTGTCCCCCATGGCAGCCATGCTGGCAGGGAGGTGCAGAGGTGAGACCCCCACTTAGCACCCTCCTGGTACCAGCAGGGGAGCCCCAAAGAGTGCCACAGCTCCTGTGAACGTGTCTGGACCAAGTTGCTGCCTATCAGGCAATGCAGATTACTCCAGAGCATGGCTCTCTCTGGCTGTGTCTCAGGCACATCCAAGTACATAATATCCTTAAAAATATCTGGTTTCCAGCTCGCTGAGCAAGGAAATGCCAAGACAACCAGGGGTATGTGTGTGTGTGTCTATGTACTGCTGCCTCCTCGAAGGGTGAAGCAGCAATCCTTCCAGGAATTGGCAGGGAAGGGAGACACACATGGCTCCAGGCTGCTTTTAATTATCCAGAGTCACACTTTAATGAAGTTCTGCCAAACGTTCTAAATCATTCCATATTTCATGGCACAAGGCTATCTATCTGCTGCTGTACTTGAACTTGGTGGTGAACAAGTATCTGACCCCAGCCCCAGGACACCTTTTGGGTTCTCCATCTGGCTGGTGGCCATGGAGGTAGCTGATAGTTGTAGGCTGAGCTCTGCATGTTGAGAGACACAGAGGTGGGGCTGAAGGGACCCTGTTGTCCCTCCTCTCTTTCAGATCCAAGGCTGTCTGCAGGGATGTTGTACCCTTGGGCTTTCCAGCCCAGACATGGTTGAAAGACTTGCAGTGCTGGATTTGTGCTGCTGAGCACAAATCCTGCTGCAGTGCTTTCTTAGCTGGATGAAGAGCTTTTTGGGAGCCCCTGACCTTTGAAAGCCTCTTAGCCAAGGGCCAAGGCACTGTACAGGTAGGAGAGATAGGACTTTCATTGAGCTACTCGTGTTCCCTCTATGCTGACACTGAAGTGGCTGAGGAGGGTGATATCTCCCTCGGAGCTGGGAGCATTGGGAAGGTTGAAGCCCACCCTGAGTGTCCACATGTGAAAGTGGGCTGGGAATTGCAGCACTGTAGTGAGTGTTGGACCTCTCATCCATCGCCTCTGGAGATGACACTGTCATGGAAAAGTGGCAACTAGGAGACAAAAGGAGGCTGACTTCAATCCACTGTCTCCTCTGTGTGTAAGTAATATCTCTGCTTTCCTGCCCACCTGTTCACAGCCTCCCCGGAGTGGGAAAGTGAGAAGGGACATCCCACCACATGGAGACTGTGAAAGATGAAGGGAGAGGTGCAGGAAAAGAGTTGGTGAGGATCTGGAATGTGAAATTGAGTGGTGCAGGGGAATGGATGCTTGAAAGAGCTTGTATCCACAGCCAAATCCCCTTCCTTAACAGAGGGTTGTGTGCTCAAGGTGCTCCCCAGATACCTGGGACATGTTCTCCAAGGAGAAGAGTTGAGGTTGGTGTTCTTAAGGTGGATGTATAATCTTAACTAACCCAAGGCAAAACAGAATGTGCAGTCCAAAGAAGCAGATCATGGGGTTTTTTGGATCCAGTCATGCTTATAAGTAATGCTTGTCCCACAATGTTTCAGCCTCAGGGGGTGGAGGACTGACTTTGCCTGGGAGCTACTGAAAGATGCTCAAATCTGAGCCCTGGCATCCTGCTCACAGTTACACACTGGAGCTATTCCAGTGCTTTTGATTGGGCTGGGAGCAGGAGAGGGAAGCAAAGATCAGAGCTGGCTGCACATAGCTCTTCACCTGTTTAGATTTTCCTAGACCTTGTTTTGAGCCAACTCTTGGGGAATACATTCAGAATGAGTCTCAGGCAAAGTTTCTGGAACAAGACCTGCCAAAATTAATGAGGGAGGTGCACATATTATGTGTTGTTCAACCCAGTTATGGGAGCCACCATGCCTTTCTGTAAATCTGTGAGTCTGTAGATGAGTTGGGTGGTTTTTGTGTGCAAATCAATACTTTATGTTGGTCAGCAGGTGGAAAGGATGATTCATGTAGATCAGCAGTCCTGGACCAGGATCTCTCCTTGATGAACATGATGCTCCTGACAGGCACCGGGGGCAGACCAGTCCTTTGGTTCAGTTGCTGGCTCCAGTTGACCTTGAACTCAGGGAAAGTACTTTCTTTCTATTCTGTCTCCTGACACACTTGTGAGATAAATACAGAAAAAGATGGAGCAAAACATTTATTAAAATCAATGGCCACCAAAATCCAGCTGACAGCTGGCAGACAGGACACCTGTCATGCTGCCTATAACCAGATCAGCCATTGTGGCTTGAAGGGAGATGAGATCTTTTAATTTGGGACATATTTTCTCCCAGCCCATGCATTTTGATGTTTATTTTCACAAATGACAAGCCAAGTTGGCTCTGAGGCAGCAGGAGTTCGAGTCCCTAATGGAAGCTGCAGACGGAGCCTTTTAAAGCCAGTCCTGCCTCCGCCAGCCAAGTACCTTCCCAAATTCCCCTGGAGAAGTGTCCTTGGCCTGTTGTGCTCTGCCAGGAGCAGCCATATGGTGCCAGGCCTGGCTTGGCCACTGGGCCTGGCAGCACTCAGCCCCTTGCAGCAGCTAATATGAAGTGACAAACCAAAGTGCCTGGTTTCGAGGGACTGGGAACATACGGTTTTGGTGGACCAATTGCAGCTGGTTGCTGCACAAATCATTGCAGGTGCCTCTGGCAGCTGATGCAGTGACTCCCTCTTTTTGCTGCCCCAGTCTGTCAACTTCTTTGGAACAAGGCTGCTGCAACTGTTAGTCGAGTTATCTGTAAAAGCAATGACAGCAGGGAAAAATACACTGAGGGAAAAGCAAGTTTCCATGACACTGTAAAATACAAAAGGAAAATAATATGACTAAAAAGACAGGTCTGAATTTCTGCCCAACAAACTTAAGAGCAAGCAAGGAAAAAAATATTTCCTGAGATCTGAAAGCACTTAATGAACTTCTTCTGCAGTATTTTTGCATTTCCTAGATCAGTAAGGAACCAGTAGCAACTGCAAGGGGGAATGTTGGTGCAGTGTTTTATATTGAGACAAGATGTGGGACTAAAATGGAAGCTGGTATTTACATACTGTTATCCTCAAACTGACCCATCTTCTTCACTGTGCAGGGGCAGTTGGAGAACCATGTCCATTCTGCAGAGGTAAAAGCAAGGCAGGTGTATTGGGCTCTGTATCCTTGTCCAGTGAAGACAATTTTTTTTGATCCTGGATTCATGCCCTCTGGGATTAGAAAAAACCGTCTGGTTTTTTTTTTTTTGGTTTGTTTTTTTTTTTTTTTTTTCCTGTAAACTTCTTTGTCGAAATCCTATGCCCTTCCCCTCCCATGACTTCCAGCCTTATTGCACAGGTAGTGCTGTACTTTGAGTAGGGAGTTTTCTTCAGGTGGGTGACACATGAGCAGCTGGGGTTTGGTTGTTTATTCAAATAGAGCACGTTGGTGGTATGAAGTCTGGCTTCCTTCTTCAGGTGGATGGTGTCTCGTATCCTCTTCATTTCCTCAAAATGCAATGAGTTTATTGCCTTCATTTGTCTCTGCTGTACACCCATTTCAGAGCACAATTGTTTGCTTGGCTTTCTTTTTGTATTTCCAGAGTCTTTAAACAGGGTACAAACACAAATATGTTCTTCTGGATATTGTTTATTGGATTTTTTTTTATTGTGGAAAGTTATTTAATTGCTTAACTGGATGGTGGCTGGGGAGAGAAAGGAGGGAAAGTCGAAGTGGAGGAATGGCTTGTACTGACAATGGCTCAGGATAAGAATAGAAATTCACATGCTTTAAGTCCTAATTTCCCTTACATGGGGAAAGAAAGAAATCCAGTTTCAGAGCCTTTGAAGCAAAAACACAGAAGTCACATCCACTCAAAATGCTCCATTTTGTTGCAGAGAGGAAGCTGTTTTCCACCTTTAAAGCAACATCCTTGGGTGTGGAAGATGAGCAATAATGAGGAAGGGGCTTAGTCACAGTAACCATAGGGCACCTCTGCCACATGCCTGCTCATACTTTAAAAGAGTTCTGAGGTCTGGGTTGGCTGGGAGAGAGTTTATTCATGGTTTATAAAAGTTGTCTTAAGTGAGAATCTCTCTGTGCATGGGTTATTTGGGGGGAAGAAACTTGCTTGGTCTGTAAGTACCTCTTCTGGAGAGTTATCTGTGAGTAGAGACAAAGAAAAAAATAACAATGTAAATGAGAGAAAATCAAAATAACTCATGGAAATAGGAAATGAAGAAATAACCCACCAAAATGTGTAGCCCACTGATGTGGTAAAATCTCCATTATTTACAAAGCTTGGGTCAAGCTGGGAGATTGAGGTGGGTCTGAGGAAGACATTCCTCTTTGGCTGCCTGCCTGTGGAGGAAGAGCCATTGCATGGCTCATGGCATGGCTCTGGGAGGGGCTTTCAGAGCACCCTGTCCCTGTCCTCTTCAAACTGGATGTTCGTGCTGCTCTCTCTGGAGAGGGTTTATGCCCCCAACTCTGTGACTGAGCAGCTCCAGGAGGTACCAGGTTACATCCAAAGCTCACCTCCATCAGTTGGATTCAAAAAGACAATCTGGAGGTGAATTTTTCTAAAATCCACTTCCAAGTTCTCTGTGCCATGCTGGACACGAGCGCTGGTGTTGTGAAAAGCCTCTGAGGATGGAAACAAACACTTTTAAGAAGACTTTATGGGAGGTTTGTTACTACCACCAATGATTTGGGGTTTGTCCTTTTAGATATTTTAGGTTCAGGCACGAAAATCCTAATTGAGCCTGTGTTTTCTTAGGTCTTGGTTTCAAAGGGCAGAGGAACAAATGTGATTCTTGATTCTTTTCCCAAAGGTGTAGAATCATCGATTAAATGTGTCCTGGATATAAAACTTTGTGCTCAAATCTTGCCTGCTGTAATAAAAATGGCTTGAAACCACATCCAGTGACAAAATCCTCCTCTATTTAACCCATGTCTGAAAACAGCTGAACTACTGATGGGAAATGTCCTGGTGCTTCCAAATCAGTGGCACTCTGGAGCTGCTGGAATGCATCTCATCCTTACAGGCAGTCATTGCTCAAGAAACACATCACAGCTGTCGAGGATATGAAGGAGCAGGCACCTTCCATCAGAGCATCAGGCCAGAGAAGGGCTAAAAACAAAATCCCAGACTGGAGGCATCCCTGAGGCATTTGACTGCCTGTTCTGTGTCCGGACTGCAGGATCGTCCTCTGGTTCCTGCTCATTGTCAGAAACGTCTGAAACAGGAGAAGCCTCCTGTGGTCTCTGCTAACGAAGTGGTGTTTATCACGCTCTGGTAATTGCATATGCTATGGTATTTTCAGCATTTCCTATGTTTTGAAATGGAGAAATCTCAGGCTAGCCCAGGGCTCATTGTGTACTTTAATCTGCTTCTAAGCCCACACGTACCTTTAAATATTAACTTACACATTGGCAGTGTCCTGGGGCGGCCTCAACCCCACAGCTATCGAGCTGGGAACGTGGCTATTGAAGTGTTAATGTTTGCTCTCAGTATTTGTCAGACGCAGTATCCTTCCTCTTTTCCAGATCCTAGGAAATTTTTCTTTTTCTTTTTCTTTTTCTTTTTCTTTTTCTTTTTCTTTTTCTTTTTCTTCTTTTTCTTTTTCTTTTTTTTCCTTTTTCCTTCCCTTCCAGTTTCATTTGCAGTCAGTATTCCTGACTTCTCTAGAGCAGCACAGGGTTTTGGAAATCCTTGCCCAGCTCAATATGGGAGTGGAAAGATCTCCTAATGTTGCACCCAGTTCTGGGTGTAATCCTTCAAATAAGTGTTTTCAGATTCTGCTGGCCTTTGGGGCAAAGACAATATATTAATTGCAGGAACAAAGGTCATTTGAGCTCACATTGTGGTCTGGCCTTGGCCTAGTATGAACTTATTTTTTATAAATAAATTTGTTCAGTCTAAAAGGGACTAATGGGGTCCTGGGCCATTTATGCCACAACACCTTGACCATGACTATGGCTCTGTCTCACTGCCTTCTTTTCCTCAATATAGCAGTTCCAGGTTAGATTCAGTGGATGAGGAAAAGTCCTGAGCTTTAATCAAGCACTGCAGCATGCCTGGAGTCTTCCTTCTGTATCTGTTGCTGTGAAGCAGGTGGCTTGAATTTGGGTGGAGCTTATGATGCATTTTTGAGTCTTTATCTTCTAGCTTATAAAGCCTTTTGGATACAATTTGCTGAATGCATGAAGGATGTAGAGTTTTATTGTGTGGATTTAAATCCAATCTTCTAAATTGCTTTAAAGCAATTCCTTGTGTTTTGAAATTTTGAAACCTCTGTCCTCCCCTTTTTTAAGGCCTGTGGTCAATCACTGACTGATTTAGGAAATTGTGCAAAATGTGTAAAAGAAACTTTACAAAAATCAAAAATAATGTTAAGAAAAGAAAAAAAAAAGAGAGGACACATATGTTATCAGTACTCTACCAAAAGGGAACATTGTCTCTGACTCAGAAAGCCTTTAAAGCTTGCAGAACAATTGGAATAATCTCTCTAATGCAGTCAACATTATTTGAGCTGTCATGAGGCTGTTTGAATTACTTCAACATTGATTTTAGGGCTTTTTCTGTTTGAACTTCAAGTATACACTGTAGATATTTTTGCTATGCATTTTATGAAAAATATTCCAGCTTTGGATTGGCTTCTTGGTTGGATGTATTTAAGTATTAGTTGAATGGAGTTAAGGAGCTTGTCTACTTCAATATTGATCTTAAAATGTAAGGAAATAGTGAATTTCATTGCACACAACATTCTAAAGTGCTTCAGCCAACAGCAGAGTGGGGTACAGAAGTCCTTTTGTTAGGTGCTTTATTGTCAGATGACCTCAAGTGGTGCAAAATGGCAGTTTTCTGAGGAAGTAAAGTGAAAGACTGTCAGCATTCTCCCTTGTCCCCACCCCAAGACCCACAGTATACCAAGAGATACCTAAGTCAGATATCCATGGAATACTACAGGAAGAGAGTTCTAGCTGATGCTCTCCCATTCTCCAGTGTTTTCAGGTGAAGAAGTCTCTGTGGTGAAGTAATTTCCATATATTTATTTGTTCCTATATATTCAGTGACATCCAGTCAATTTATCTCCTGTAAAGCTGCCTATCCTTCTCTTGAGAATCACAACTTTTTGATTTCCTTCAACCTGTTTCCTACTTTATTATCTGATACTGTCAGTTCTTCTTCTGGAAGATGTTGTCAGTCTCTATTTTCTCCCTTCATAGCATACATGGTTGTGTAGACCTTTATCCTCAACCCTCTCACAGGACAGGACTCAAAATTACAGACCAAGCTTAATGTCTGAGCCTCAGAGAAGGTTATTCCTCCCCTATCCTGGATAGGAATCAGCTACCACTAACACTCTGCAATGCAAGTCCTTGAGAAAAGAAGGAGTAAAGCTCCTTCCCTGGCTGTCTGGGACCTCCCACTGCTATTGCCACAGGGAAATTTCAAAGTTTTGCCTAGACTGTTGGAAGTGCCAACAGGGAAAGCAAATATTTGTGTGTAGGACTTAACCCCAAGAAGATTAAGTGCAGATGAATGTCAATAGTGCCAGCAACCTGTGAGAGAATGTGAAAACTGAGAAGGATGTAAAAACAGAACATGGAAAAAAAAAAAAGAAAATGAAAGAATAAAATGCAAAACAGATTAGAAGCAAGTCAGGGAGAAGGAAAATTTCAATGGGGCTTTTTGCTTTCCCAGAAAGGACAGTATGAAGACCAGCAAGAAAAGCACTGCAACAGGGGCTCATCAGTGTTAGCAGGTTGGGAGGTTCCAGGGGTGAGCACGAAGTAGGGAGGGGGTAGAAATGAGGAATGCAGCTTGATGGGATGCTACATGGACAGCAGATGCCTTTGGAAATTGGGAAGGATCCTGAAGGTGATTAATATCTTGCATGGTCTTTAGTTCCTACCTCTTGAGTTCTGGAAGTCAATTGCTAGCTGGGGAAATGATGATCCGTGGGAAGAGGTTTGGTTTTGTGAAGCTTGGCCCATGTTCTGTGGGAGGAGAGCTGTACTGTTTGGAAAGCATCCATCTCGGGAAAATCATAAGTGGTAGGGCTGTCTAGACTAGTCAGGAAGGCGTGAACAAATAACCAGAGTAAAAGAAGAGAAAAAAATGCGATTCCTTACCTAGAATTAAATTAAGACGTCAGGAAAAAAAAAAAAGAAAAAAGAAGGCTTCAAAGAATGCAAACAGAAGATGTTCTTAACTGGCTTTACTCTAAGGTTAACAAGGAGAGGAAGTTAGACATGCTCATGGCTGGATTTACGTGTCACTGCTGGAAGCGGGTGGGGAGATGCGTGATAGGAATGTTACAATTAATTATTATAAATCTCTTCATAACAACTCTGTGGGCAGCATGCAGGTGTGTGTGAGGACCTTGGCAGTCTGACAAAAATGTAATTATCAGTTATGGAGGTAGCAGCACTCACTCTTTGGCACTTTGTCAATCAGCAGAGTGGCAATTAGCCGTTGCTAGAGGCCACTGTGCTCCTCTGAAGAGGAAGGTAGAACCTCCTCAAACACCTGGTTGTGGTCTGGGTGAGAGCATGGGGGGAAGTATGTCTTACCTGGGAGACTGCAATTACAGCCATGATTTCCTGACTCAGAAATCAGCCAGAACTATTCTGCCTTAAATATTTTTCTTTTTTGACCTGCAGCTTGAAACTGGCAGCAATCTGCGTCCATATAACCCAACCTAAATACAGTGGTTTTTTTGAAATGAAGTAGATAATGAATCTTTAGTTTGCCAGGGGTCATGATGGATTTTCTGTCACTGAAAAAGAGGTTGGATCTCTTTTCTAGGAGAGCTATGCACCTGCTGAAGTAATTTGGTGGGCAAAAGGAATGACTTCCAACAATTTTGTACAGGAAGTCTGATACAATCTGGTTTAAAGAGAACTGATTCTTGTTGCCCTCATTGCTTCATATTGGACAGGATGTTATTTTCTAGTTTAACTGACAGAAAATGTGGGGTTTGGGACTATACTACATATAATGGAGAATTCAGTATTCCTGCCCCAAAGCCCATTCTTAGGGATTTTCATCCCTGTGGGTCATAGGAAATAATGTGCAGCCATGTTTACAAAGAAATCTGAACCACAGGAGTGAATAAGAAGCAGCCTTGAGAGCAGGGTCAGAAGTTGTCCAAGGCACCATCTTTCCAATTTCTACTCTAGCTGAGGAGTCTGGGTGAGAAAAAGCATTGCTGTAAGGAGCCTTTTAAAGTTCCCCATCAAATGCAGTGAAACACAATAGAGCAGCTTTAAAAACAAAGGGAAAACAAAGGCAAATAGATCTCTGACACAGCAGCGATGGCCAAGAAGAGCTTGTCAGGCCTGGGTTCCTTCAAAGATGTGCACTGAGTCCTTTCACACTCTTAGTGCTGTTTGCTGAGGTATTAAGGAAGTGGGAAATCATCCAGAAAACTGGTTCAACTCAGCTGACACGGTGGAGTTTGTAAAGGAGCAGGAAGGAGGTGGAGATCTGCAGCACTCTGCTGACCTGCCACCAGCTGGGGACACAGCGATGCATCACGCTGGTCCTGCTGGTGCAGACTGTGCTCAGAGGTGTCCAGCAGCTGTTGAAAGGGATGATGAATAACATCTCACAGCTGCTACAGGGTTGGGGGTTTTTTTTGGTCCTGATGAAATAGGGAGACAGATTTTTGAGGTAGCCTCAGGAAGCTCTTGACCCAGCTGGCTATAAGGAGTGAAAGTGCCCCACTACACTCTATTGCCCTGGAAGACATGAACAATCTGTAGCAGTGAATTGATTGTAATTTGTCAGAGCTGAGCAGAGCTGTGTCCTCTTCCTCTGAGCTTTGCAAGCTTTGCAGATGCTGTGTGAGAATTACTTGTGAGCTGTAATGCCTGTATTGGTAAAACTCAGACTCATAGGGTGAAGATTGAGGAGTGCTCAACTGTGGTTGCTACAGACGTTCTTTGTCATGGCCATTACTGAAACTTTATTGTAATTTAACCACATTTTTAGGTCCAGGCAACCCACAATTGTAACCACTATGTCAGCACCCAAGATTCAAAACTCAGCTCAGAATTAATGAAGTTATAACTGTATATAACCCCTTCCTGCAATTAACACCAAGGGAAGTTGGCATGAAAAGACACTTACCTATCTTCTCAGGTAATGCAGAATTTATTATAGCACCCCTCCCTTTTCCTCCTCCCTTTTATGTGGTTTTGTATAGCTCTCATAAACTACGAGTTATACATAGAAAGTAAAGTAATAAATGAGTTTGAAATATGGAGCCACATTCAGAATTTTTTGAATGAAAGTAGCTTTGTTAATTTAGGGTATTGGTCTACTTTGAGAAGTGGTAGAGGTGGAACATTGCTTGTGAGATCTTCTTTCACCTGAACTTTGGGGGCTGAGCCCAGTAATTGAATCAACTGATGTTTAAGTTGAATTATCCCTATAATTTTTGTGTTTCTTTATTATTGTTCCATATGCATAAGTTCTAATTGACTGAAAAGTTTTTTGAATAATTAAGCTTTGAAATACCTGGGAATTATTCCCCCAGCAACCAAAGGGTGTGGCATGCATTTTCAATAGCGTTTATTAAATTTAAGTATTCAAGGCATTCATGTAAAACTTGAGTTCACACCTTCCCAGCAATGACACCACTGACTCCAAAAGGCAGGACTAAGCTGTCATGAGTTGTTTGACAGATGGCAGCTTCTTTAGCTGCTACCACATTACTTTGTTCTACTTTCTGTTGCCATATTCAAATTGCTGCCTTGGACTCACAGCCTTGAGTCCACAGCAAAGCATCTTCTCTGGTCTGTTGCTCTCCAGCCCTCCCCCCCAAAAAGGTCAGCCACCTTTCTTGACATTTTTTAGTGGATCTGAACATCTCTAGAACTCAGTCCAGCTCCAACCTCACAGCTGTTCTGGTTGTATCTCAGGAATTCACTTCAGAACTGGAGTGTTTAAACAATTTTTACCTGGCTTTAAGGCATGGACAGTGATTAGCAGAGCTGGGAGGCAGTATCCTTGTATCTACTTAGTTCTTTTTGCTGCTAGACATCTGCTTGCCTTCCCATGTAACTCTGAAACCAATATGCCTGTGTCTTTGCCTGTATTTCATGTGTGGTATTGTGCAGAGAGCTCATTACAGACAAGCTCAAGTGTAGCCAGCACTTATTTGCAAGTGCAAACATATCATGAATGTCTGTGTTGCATTAGGATCTTTCCAGAACACATTGAAACACAGCCAAGGTGGCTTCACAGGCTCAGTGTTCTCCTAGCACTTGTTGGTTCAACTGTTCTTAAAAAATGTAGGAGTTTGGGAGAGCATGGGTGTCAGCACCAGTAAAGATTTGCAGTGCATCAAGTGGCAGGAAATAGGTGAATTGATTCGGAGCTCAGCCAGCCTCCTCTTTGCTTGAGCCTTCTAGGGGAACTTCAGGGAGAGAAACGTAGTGAGCTGTGGTAGGAGATGACTCTGGAGAGCCCCTAGCTGCTGTTTTTGAGTTATAATTGATTTTCACAATCCCAGAGATGCACTGCACATTCATACCCACCTCCTGTCCTCAAATGACTGGCAAGGGGCCTCTACCAGCCCAGTGAAACCCCTCCAGAGCCTGGAGCTGGCCCATCAGGAAGGATGAGAGGCAAATGTGAAACCAGTTGCATTGCAGGCATTGCAAAGGTTGTGAGGTCTCCTGTTTGAAGTTTCCCAAGTCACGGAGCTCAGACAAAGCACCTGACGGAGCAAGAGCTGTCTCAATTTGCCAGATGTGTCAAATCAGTGCAATCTCCATCATGACAGGGAATGAGTCTGGTGAGTAGGAGAGACATAATTTTGCTTGACAACTGTTGGTTCAGTTCACAGAGAGGTTTTGCTGCACAAATAGATTCCTCCTGGGGGAAACACAGCCAGACTGCTCTAGATGCCTGTATGGTGTGCACCAGCTCCTAATGGGAACATGAGAGATCCATAGCTGGTCCTTCACACACCTTCTGAACCCTTTCCCTGTCTGTTTGCTCACCCCAAACACATCTAGAGCTTCAGTCTACAGACACATTCCTCTTGCTCAAATTGACTTGCTGATGTGGATACAGCAAATAGCCCCAGCCTTTTTGGGATGTCTTGCCTGAGACCTTGAGTTTCAGGCACACAGGCCTCACTATGGGTTTCTGGAACTTTCAGTTACATGTCTCTTCTTCCTCTCTATTCTTTTTCTTTAAGCCTGTCCACCTGACACCTGCTCTGGCCATCTTACTGTTCAGACATGGGTCAGCCCATCATGGTCTGGCACGACAAATGTCACAGAAGATGTGGAGAAGTACAACATTATCCATGGCTTAGTGAGGCATTTCCTTGTCTTTTTGGTAGAAAATATGACCATAATATCTTCCAGCTGACCAGCACTGAACTGAATAATCTCAGGAGATCAGGAGCATCTTTACAGTATCACAGCAAGGCATTTGCTCTTAAGTTTCCAAAAGCCTGATGTCTCAAGCAAAACTCAGCTTTGTTTTGTCCACAGGCAAGTGCAACCTTTGCTTCACTCTCAGTTTGCATCTAAAGCATTAAAAAACATGGGTTCATCAACATGTTCATGAGTTTTTAGTAAACTGAGATTCTGCTTTCTGACAGCTCTGCTTAGGCTGACATATGTTCCTGCCCTTTCCTTCTGTGCAGGAATGTGTCTCTTCATTTCCATGAAAACTTCCATGGTGAAGAGTTTCCTTTTATTCCTGAACATATCCTGAATTGCTTCATAAAAGTCACTGATGATGAGAGCTGGAATTATCTTCAGATTTTATAACTTGGCTAAAAAAATCGAGCTGCAAGCTAAATCTTGACGCATAAATCTCAGCCAGGAAATAATTTAGTTTCTCTCTTTCCATCAAGACAGCAAACAACTCGGCCCACTCCCAAACAGTTGCAAAGTTTTCAATGGTAAAGGGTATTTTAGGAAGGGATTAAATAAAGAAATGTTACTAAGTGGCAGAGTCTCTAGGGTGAGGAGAATGTGGAAGGAAAAACATTTGGAATTATGCAATTTCTAAGGATTTTTTTTTTCCGTCACTTGAAATGCCTCACAAATATCTGGAGGGAGCAGGACAGATCATCAGTTTGATTGACTTTCAGTAACACTGACTGCCACGAGAAGTGTAGGTCCTGTATGCCAGTACAGAGATGTATTTATTAACAGGATTAAACAGAGCAAGGCAGAACTGAGAGACCATCTGGATGGGCCTCAGATTAAACAAATTGGTCATCCAGTCTTATCAGCTGAGTTTGTGTTGCACCTTACATGTACTAACCCTAAGCCACATCTGGCTGATGAAGGGAGGCCTCCAATACCTGCAGGAAAAGGTCTTTACCATTCCTTCCAGAGGCTTGGTGCCATGTTCTTGCTATGCTCTTCCAGTTCAGCTCACACTCCCATTAATTTCTGACCTAGGTCATGAGTGAGAATAAAAGTTTTCTTCCATTCCTGTTAAAACACCTTGTGTATTCTTCCGCTGGCTTTTCTGCTCATTTACTGACCCTTAGGTCCAGCATAATAAGAGGAATGACCATTACCATGTTGTTGCCTAACCACTCACACCTGTTTTGTTGGTGAATGGTGCCTAAGGAATGGTTTGCTTTGTTTTCCTTGGTCCAATAAAGGCAGTTACTAGAAGTTGTCCCTTTGATCATACTTGAAACCTTGGTGTTGGGACCATGGACACTGCTCATGTATCTGAGCCGTATCTAAGCCATGTTCACAAAGCCAGGATTTTCCCCTTCTTGGATAATGTGGACTTAAATGTCTTGATCAGAGACACAGAAAAATACAATTTTTATACTGCAAACTTGTATTGACTAAATCCCTCAATATTGGAAGTCCAATCCGTAACATGGTCCAGTGATGGGCAATTTGCCCAGGATCCTTAGTGAACAATATGTTTACAGATTGCAGGAGACAAGGCTGAAGTTATGGGCAATGCCTACCAGCACCTAAGGAAAAATCTGGTTTCTGGGCTCATATTCTGAATTTGCACAGAGGAGCACTGTGGCCATTCTGCATGCAAGTGAAGTATCTGCCCATGAGTTCTGGCTCTGCTGTTGCTCCTGTCCCATATACACTATTCAGGCTTTAAATATAGACCTTTCTGGATTAGATTATAATGACTCAGAAACTCTATAAATCACAGATGTTCTGTAATCCTTATTTTTGGAGACAGAGAATTCAAGCACAGGGAAGCTATTTACTGGACCTACTCTCCCTGAACTGGTTATTGCCCTCACTGTAGTGGAGATCTCAAGTCCCATTCCTCTGATCAGGAAGAGCATTTTATGTGCCCTCTTTGATGAGGTGTGAAGTGCACGTGCTGCTTAATGAGAACAAGCTGTTCAGATAACACAGCTTAGAAGGATAGAGATTTTGTTCTTCCAACATTATCATTGCCAAAAGACAGGGCAAGTGTCCTAATTATGGGACTAGATGGAGCCCAGGTCCTGAGTCCCTTAGTGTGGGTTTGCCACCCTTTTTGTCTTTTTTTTTTTTATTTTCTGTGATGTTCGGCAACTTTTGTGGAGTTGTGTGGATGGTGAGTGGTGTGGGTGCTGTGGTTGCTGCTGCAGGAGGTGTGTGAGGCAATCCAGACCATCCACTCTTCAAGGCTGCCCATTCCCTAGCTCTTGCTATTGCTAAAGTGATGCAACACAAAGCTGGTGAAAGTACAGATAACTTCTGTGTCAGAGAAGTACGGGAAAAGCATAACAAATTCCACAGAAGAATTTTGGACTGATAGAGAAAATTAATTTCATAATCACGTTTAAAGACTGAGCATACACAAATAGTAACAGACTTATGGGGGATGCATTTGCTGCCTATCCCTAAGTATTTTGGCCAGGAAAAATAACAGATTTTACAGGTCAAAAGACATAACAGGAGGATATTATGAGATTTTTTCAGACCTCACTGCAGTTATTCACAAAAGAGCCAAACCCCAAGGTGGTGCGCGATTGAACTGTAGCTCAAAGGTATCACCATGTGCTCACTATGCAGTGGTGTGGCATTTGCTATGTAATTATCTCTCTCCAGCACAATTATTAACATAGGATTAAACATTTGAGAGCCACCACTGCAACATTAACCAGCAGCGGGGTGTGTGCTCTGTAATTTAGATGCTTGCAGGGAAGAGTTCACCACAGGGCATCCACCAGCCCTGTGAGTGTTTTGTCCTGTGTAACTGGGGCTGCAATCCTCCTTCTCCTGAAATCAGACTGGAAAGAGTGCTCCACGCTTGTTTGTATGGGGAGGCCTGACTCATGCTTCCCTTACGACCTTGTTTTCCACGGGCATTGTAGCCAGCCCTGTGTGAAAATCTTTTCCCTGTATAAGGCAGTAAGTTGTGCAGTGCATGGTGGGAGTTTCTGGTGCTTCTGTGTCTGTATGAAAGCCAGCAAAGCAGCAGGGAGAGATTTTGGCCACTAAATATGACATTGGATTTCAACTATGACCTTGTATCTCCCCAACCCTGTATTTCTGTTGGGAATTGAAATACAGGCCCAGGAATAGAACCTGATCTGAGGAATTGCACTGGAGTAAAAAATAGCTTTTGTCTCCTGTAGAAACAGTCATTAATGCCTTGAATGCTTTGGGCCATCTGAGCACATGGGAGCAGGAGGGTGGTCCCCTAAATACCACATCTTCCCACCTTGAAAACTGCCTATTTGCCAAATCCTGCCATCTTCAGAATAGCCTGTTGCCCATTTATTTCACCCAGGGTGGTCTGGAGCCCTTTCAGGATTTACAAGCCACGCAGCAGCCAGACCTGTGGACAGGCTGCTCTGGGCTGCCTGGTGGGACAGGAATATCTGTGAGCAGCAGTGAGCTCCCATCAGCCAGATGTTAGTGCTTGGAGCTTGTTCTTCAGAGCTGCTGATTAGTCTCTCAGGCATTAAGTCCTTTTTTCAGCACTGACATTATTCAGAGAGTGCCTGCAGATTGCAGATGTTTGTTTTTCCTTCCTTTTGTCTTTGCTTCTTCAACCTCACCAAGGCTTTTCCACTTCACGCCGTGGCAACCTGTGGCAGTTCTGTGCTTGAATGAGGGCTGGACCTTGTCCTAAGCCCCTCTGGCTGGGTCACCTCTCCCGAGGCTGCTGGCATGGGGCACAGCAAACAGCTCCTTGCTGAGGTCTCCTCTTTGCTCTGGGCTGCCAGAGCAGCTCAGGAGCAGATGGAGATGCCCTTTGTCAAGCCTGAGTGTTTCACCCAGCCTGACTTCAATGCTGCTGCCGTCATTTCCATGCAGGTTTCACAAATCCCTCACTGCTTGCAGGGAAAAGCTTCATTAGAGCCTCTTGTCCTGCTCCTGCCGTGACAGGGGTGTCTCCACCGTGTGCGTAAGCATCGTGTTGGAGTTGTTTTCTACTATTCAACTCCGTTTTAGTGCCTGATTCCCTGCTCTAAATTAGTTCCTCTGACTCATCCTCCAGAGGAATTTCTGTCTCTGTAAAGGCTGTAGAAAAAGATCAGAAAGCCAATGTTTCCTACCCTGGACTGAGGTTACATATTTTAGCAGGGTGATGCAGAGACTACTACAAGGGACCCACCAAACACAGCTAAATACAAGTCTGAGTGTGGCCTTTTCACTCTCCGTGCATTTCTGGATCCAAATAGACTCAGAAAATGAAGTGAAATGTCTCCAGAAGCTCCTATGAATGTTCAGGAGAGATGTGAATATTCCCCCTCCCCAGTGGCACTGTAGGGCAGCAGGTTGCCCTGGGGCACCTGCAATTTCTCTTTGAAATCCAGAAGCTGTGCACAGCAGCAGGGCATGCTCAGGGCTTCCAGCTGAGCCTTCAGCCAAGGAAATCCTATCTGTTTGTAAAGGCAGCTGAGCTGCAGCAGCTTGTATGCAGTGTGAAGCCAACACATCCAGAGTAGAGGGATTTATAGGGGAACTTGACTTTTATAGATGTTGCATTAACTTTAAACATTTGCCTTTCTCAGCATGAGTTCTCCCCCTGTGCATACAGATGCCCCTGGGCATGATATATTTTCTGAGGAGGAGACATGGCCTCCAATTACAGTAAATATCCATTTCTTTGCTTTCTTTGAGAGGCAGCATTTAGTGCATTGCAGTCACGCTGTGGCCATTTGCCAATACCCACCCACAGCCTGCTGGGATTTGCTTGGCTTCTCTCTTTCCCCATTTTGACTTATAGGTGATGGAGAAACAAAGGTTCCCTTCATATTATACATAAAATTTATTTTATTACATATTAACTGATCCCAGTTCTTCCCTCCTCAGTGACAGAGGATGTGGGGTCTGAGCATTTGCACTCTGAACCTGCTGAGGGGTACAGGGAAGTCTGGCATGGACCTACCCCCAGGAGGTCCTGAATTCCTTAAGACCTTAATCAACCTTGGTTCCATGTGTCCCCTATTCTCCCGCAGTCCATGTCTCCCACCTGTTCTTTTGTACCCCTTCCATCCATGTTTAAGTAAACCTCAGCTTACAGACATCCCTGCAGCACCTGCCGCACCAAAACATCAGTCACTTCTGTCAGGACTGCCAGGGAACTCTACAAGTTGTAATACATTAGACTGAAGTAAATCATACTTAATGTAAAGGCCCCAAACCAGGTATAATGCTGCTTTAAACCAATGTTGTT
This sequence comes from Illadopsis cleaveri, assembly GCA_013399915.1. NCBI lineage: Eukaryota > Metazoa > Chordata > Aves > Passeriformes > Timaliidae > Illadopsis > Illadopsis cleaveri. The sequence goes on along the minus strand of VXBB01004676.1, from coordinate 404,271 downwards.
CTCATGCAAATTAATACTGGTAAAGATAGATATTTTTCTTCACCATCTGATGTTGGTTCTCAGCTTCAGCTGCATCTGGGGATGGTATATTTGGATATACTGTGCTTCCCTCACTGCTACTGTGCTATAAAGTGTATGCCCCCCACTTGACAGGACCACTAAAATAAAGCAGGTTTCTAGAAGCTGTTGTAACACAAGGTAAAGGTCAGTTCATTTTAAAATTTCAATAAATAGGAGAAAATGTTAAGATGCTGTGTTGCTCTGATCAGCAGTTTCTCTTTTCCCTGAGTTCCCACCAGTGAGAAGGAAGGACACAATACACTTTGATTATGGGTCTTGCTGGTTTTATCCCTTCCTTGGTATTTAATTAGTTCTCTGTGTGTATGTGTGGGGGGAATGGTGATCTAATCCTATTGAAATACAAGCCAAGTAAAACAAGTATAGATGAAGCCATGGTCACACAGCAACTTTCAGTCAGAGAACAATACACTTGGGGTAAGGTATATTAGCAAAGTAGTTTTAGGCATATCAGACCTAATTGGTTTTATTGTGACCATAGTAATACTAGGTGGGAAAAAGCTGAGTTGAAAATTAAAGTGGATAGCAACTTTTGGTAACTTTAGTAGCTGTGGTAATGGAAAGGTTCTGTACATATTGTTGGGGAAAAAAAACCTCTTACAGAGACTTTTGAAGCCCTGCTGAAACTGCAATCAGCTCTGAGACAAAAAAAAAAAAAAAAAAAAAAAAAAAAAAAAAAAAAAAAAAAAAAAAAAAAAAAAAAAAAAAAAAAAAAAAAAAAAAAAAAAAAAAAAAAAAAAAAAAAAAAAAAAAAAAAAAAAAAAAAAAAAAAAAAAAAAAAAAAAAAAAAAAAAAAAAAAAAAAAAAAAAAAAAAAAAAAAAAAAAAAAAAAAAAAAAAAAAAAAAAAAAAAAAAAAAAAAAAAAAAAAAAAAAAAAAAAAAAAAAAAAAAAAAAAAAAAAAAAAAAAAAAAAAAAAAAAAAAAAAAAAAAAAAAAAAAAAAAAAAAAAAAAAAAAAAAAAAAAAAAAAAAAAAAAAAAAAAAAAAAAAAAAAAAAAAAAAAAAAAAAAAAAAAAAAAAAAAAAAAAAAAAAAAAAAAAAAAAAAAAAAAAAAAAAAAAAAAAAAAAAAAAAAAAAAAAAAAAAAAAAAAAAAAAAAAAAAAAAAAAAAAAAAAAAAAAAAAAAAAAAAAAAAAAAAAAAAAAAAAAAAAAAAAAAAAAAAAAAAAAAAAAAAAAAAAAAAAAAAAAAAAAAAAAAAAAAAAAAAAAAAAAAAAAAAAAAAAAAAAAAAAAAAAAAAAAAAAAAAAAAAAGAGGAAGAGAAGAAGTGACTGTAATTTGGACATTTTCAGCATCCAGGCAGAGCAAAATGCAGAAATCTCTAAAGCAACCTGCCTTGTAAGGTAGACTTAAAAACACATTTGCTTGTTAAAACCATGGAGAAAAGATTTTGTCCTTCTTTAAGATCAGCTGGATAGTGCATTTTAACATTCAGGATCATTTACCTATAACTGAGCAGCTCAATCCAGACCTGCACTGTGTGCCCCTGATCAGGAACAGGACAGAGGTATGTTGGGAATACTCACCAGCCATGTGTGGTGTTTATAAGGAACAAAGGCAGAGGCTCCATTTGCTCGGGTTGTGTTTCTGCCGTGCAAACAGCTGTGCTGCAGAGCCTGTGAGCTCGGTGTCCTTGCAGTGAGCTCTGCACATCCCCTGTGACAGGGGTGGAGAGCCAGGATTGGTGTCCTGGCTGCTCTCTCTGCTTTTGTACACTCTGGAGGCATGTGCCCACCCCACGTCCTTACTCCACGGGCCACCCTGAGAAGTTTTGGTGGAGGTAGTCCGAGGAGGGTGGTGTGAGTCTCAGCAAAGAGGCTGGCAGAGTTGCACGGGGGCTGATAAACCCCTGTGAGGGCTCCAAGACCCTCTGTTTCCCCAGCCCTGACCCATCTCGGCAGGTGCACATTGCTGGGAAGCTCCTGGGAATGCAGCAGGCACAAGGGATGGGGCAGGGGGGCTGAGCACCGAGCTCAGCCGAGGAGCAGGAGTTCGGCTGCTCCTGCTAAACAGCTTAGTTCCCTGTAGCTCCCCTCCCAATTCACCACCGCATTCCTGCGGCATCCAGGGCGAATCGCTCGGAGGAACGCGTTCAAAGGAACCAGGCGGGAGAGGCGTCCCTCCGCCTCAGCGCCGGGGAAAAGCAGCGGGCCGGCTCCTGTGTGCCCCCCTTGCTGACTGCGTGGTCAGTGAGCAGGAGAAAGGAACTTGGACATGCCCCAGAGTGAGGTCCTACCCTCTTGATTTATTTTTCTCTTCCTGGAGACCTTCTGTCTCCCACTGCCTGCGCAGGGAATTTAGGGATTTACTGTCAGGACTGACTTATCTGCTCACCTGGCACGAGTGAGGTGCCTGTGGTAGGCAGTCTGGCTCATACCCTACACCTTTTTCCTCCCCTTTCTTGTCTTCTTGATTAGTGTGGTTTCTATACTGACTAAAGTATTGATTTTTTTTCTTTCACAAGTATAGAGAATAAGGTGTTGATCCCTTCCTGGGCACTGGCAATGACTGTGAGGACATATTCCCATCCCCATTTCCAGTCCTGGCAGAGGTGACTTGGTGTGACTGTCACTTGGTATCTTTGTTTCCATCCTCTCTCAGCAGCATCTCAGGCCTCAGGGCTCCAAGTGCCAGGGGAAAGCAATGCCTCGGACAAGCTCTAGGTGTGGTTTTGGGGCCAGGGATCTCTCTTCAGGTACCTCCATAGCTGAGGCTCTTTTCACCAGTTCTCAAGTGCCCCATAATGACCCAGCATCCTGTAAAACCACCCCCAGCCAGAGCAGGCCTGTAAGGGCTGTGAGTTTGAATGGAAAGTATGGGATTTTGAAATGGATGCCAGCAACACCCACTGCAGATAAGAGCCACCAGCAGTTCAGATACCTTCACACCAAGCAGTGATTTGATGCAGCTCAGAACAAAGCGCTTTTTAAAGCCCCCAAGTGCCCATGGACATGGATTTGGGTCTGTTTCCAGGGCAAGTTTCTCCAAACTCCAAGAAAATTATCTTTTTCCTGCTCTTGCAGCCTGCCCTGGGAAGTCAGTGCCATTCAAATGCCATTTGATGGGACTCAAGGTGAGATCCATCCCAGTCTGAGATAGTTATCTAGGCAGGAGTCTCCAAAGGTGGTCCACTGAAGGGAGGTGTCTAAGGTAGACAAGATACCTCCTCTAGGAAGTGCCCATTCCTCTCTGATGACTGTTGGGAAAGATGAGTTCCCTTGACTAGCTGCATCTAAGGAACATAAAGAGAAAATCTGCTTTTAGTGGGGAGTGAAATGAGGAAGAAAACCAGTGCTGAGACACCTCGGGGTGGGTGTAGCCTGACAGAGGCTTCCTGTGGGCAGTGCTTCATACCCCAAAGAAATCCCCATCTCTGATATTTTGAATTAATCTGGAGAGTTGTGCTACAGACATTACATTTCCTGTGGCAAATGCTGACCCAGCATTCAGCAAGGTAACAACAGCCACAACAATTTCTTTCTCTATCCAGGTCCTATGCATCTTGCTGATTCATATGAGGTCCTTGGGTGAAATCCCAGCTCATCTCCATTAATGCCAATGCTTGGGACCCCAATTCTGTACCCCCAAAGTGCTGTTCTTGCAGCAGGCAGAGGTAATTTAACTCAGCACTGCCATGCCCCCACCACTTCACCCAACACAATGCTTTCACAGCGCTGACAGGGACTTTTCCACACTTCAGCACAAGTATTAGTCTTGGCTGAAAAATCCCAGTAACTGCAGATTAAGTCACTCCATCCCAAACCCAATACTCCCCTCTGCCAGACCTCTCCCACTATTCTTTGATCCCTCATCTTTCTTTCCATGCAACACACTCACTCCCACAGGAAAGACTTTTAGGTAGTGGGACTCCAGTGTTTTTCAGCACTGTTGCCATAAGGAGCATGCATGAGGAGACAGCTGGGACTCAACACCTCACCCTTGGGTAGGTGAAGGGCAAGACTTGGGTGCCACTGCTGGGTTTTGAGTGACTTGAGCTCTGTAACACTAACTTCAACCATTTATGGACATTTTTTATGGAGGAACACTACTATCACACCCTCATCCATGGCACCTTTATCCACTGTGCCTCTCAAATCAACCTTGTAGAAGGCAGGTGTGTGTCTGTCAATAAGAAAAGTGTATATATATATATCAGTTCAGCGTGTTTGGGATGGGGTTTGCATGCCTATAATGTGATGCTCCAAAATCAGTTTGTTAGGTTAATGATTGGACTGGATAATCTTGGAGGTCTTTTCCCACCTCAGTGATTCTGTGATTCTATTCTATTTATTGCAGTGCTGATTTCTTCGGCAGATTTTGTAAATATCCTAGATATGGGGAAACTTTAAACTCAGTATATTTGTGATACAGTCTCTCAGACAAATACTCATATATATTTAATATGCACTTTCACAGCTGTTGGCTGTCTGGGATAAATCCTCAGGACTTGTATGGTTCTTGTGCCACCTTTCTCATTACATCTCCTGGTACTGCTCTGAACTTGAGTGTACCACTGCTGAGGATGCCTTCCTAACAAAACTGTGGAACAAGCAGACATGCAGAGAGATCTTCAGACCAAACAACTCTTCTGAATTATGGGTCATTAGGGGATTCAAATTCTGAAGGGAATTTGAAAAATTACCTATAAGGTTTGCCTAAGGAGCCATTTCCTAGTCCTTCTCTTCATTTCCCAAGCATCCAAATAGCAACTTGGACTGGTCAACTTCTCACCAGCTTGTTCAGCAGCTGGGTTGGTTATCCAGGCTGTGCTGAGCTCACAGCTGTTGCAGTTACACAGTTCTCAGCACCAGTTTAAGGATAACTTGATTGCAGCCAGGTGAAACACAGGCCCAGCAGTAACAGCAAGGGCAGGACAGCACTCACACCTAAACATCATCATCCCCATCATCCCCATCATCCCCACTGCAGACTCCTGTGAAAAATGCTGTTTGTAACCAGCCAGTGAGAATGAGAGGACTCCACCTTGTTATTTTTCCCCGTGTAGAAGGAACAAAGTGTTTATTTTGCAGCTGGTAGTCTTGCAGTCACAGGCAGGCATCCAGTTATCGAGCTGGGCTCTTCCTATCACTTTCCCTGTTGGCAAACAAAGCTGTGCATGTCAGATAGTACCTCAGATTTTAGAACTGTGCTGTTCCCGTGATGTCTCTGGATATCTCCAGATAATTTAAGCACTAAACTGTGTGTTTCAGACTGGAGAGTGAGGACTGTAGAAAAACAGTATAAGCAAGTGAGCTGGTTAGCTTTTAGATGGTGTTTGAGAAGTTTCTGAGTGGCTCTGTAGAGCAGGTCTACCTCTGCTGACAAAGCACCAACCTCAAAATGTTTGGGAGTGTCTCTGGGATGAGGATAATGCTATCCCTGATGTCTGCTATTCCCCCTCAGCCAGCCCAGACAGATGAAATGCAGTTGGGTTCACACAACCTCCCACTTCAGCTGCGTGAAGTGTTTGTTCCTCTGCACTGGACTCTGGCATAGGCCATGCCTATCACTGCATCCACGGAAAATCCAGGAAATCCCTCATGAAGAAGAGTTTCCACCTCATGCCTTCCCAACAAACATATTTCCCTAACTCAGTGTCCTCCTTTATGGGGATCTAAATTCAAGAAGTGTTCTGCTTGAGGTTTTGCAAGGGTTTGGCAAACACAAAAGCCAAGATGTTCTGGCTGTTTTCAAAGAGCACTTGGATTGAACTGTGATCAAAACCAAACTCTCTCCTTTTCAACACAATTTCTGGCCTTCTATCTGTGAGCTCCCCATCTCACTAGCATGCATTTATAAAAGAGCCCTAGTGAGAGAAGAGCTGGGGCAAGAATTTGCCATATAGCAAAACCCTGCAGTGCTTTTGCACAAGGAACAAGAGCTTCCAAGGGAGTGGAAGCATTTGCGGTGTTTGTGTTGACTGGCCATGGTTTCCCACTGCTGGGGGTTTCCAAAGCAAATGAAATGTTATTCATCAAGGCAGGCTCCCTCCCCAACTTTCAGTTGTTGAAAATACTACAAAGTAAGATGGAAAGAAACATGTAATCCTTCATCATCACAGTCAGGATTTACTTGTTTATTTAGATTCCCTGTCTGTTCCAAATGTTCTGCCAGAGAAAGCCCATCCAGACTCCAGGAGTGCTTGACACACATAGAAAAATTTCTAGACGTATTTAGTAGATAAATCCAGCGGAATACACTGCCTGTCCTCACAGTGCAGCAGCAACATGGAAGTCCCACATGCACAATAAAATATCTCAGAGTGTTTTTTGTAGGGGAAAAAAACAAGCAGGAGGTACCTGAGGAGAAACTGATTTTGATGTGGATCTTCTAAATCAGAAACTTTTTGGTGGAGCTGTCCTTGAGCTCCAAGTACCTCCTCTTTTTCTGCCTGGAAAATGTTCCAGGTAGAAAAAAAAATGGAACCTGGTGTCTTTGCTCAGAAAAAGAGGGTTGTGTTCCAAGGTGATTCCTCCCTGTGCCCTAGGAGGTGCAAATCAGCCACTGGAAAGGTGTCTCTCCCTGCAGACATTACAGGGGAGATGCAAAATGAGGAGCCCAGACCTGAGTCTCACTTTTAGCTGCTTAAGAGAAGGCAACTGAATCCCATCCCAACAGAGGCTGTGTGTTGGGAACTGAACTCCTTTGCATTGAAACTACTCACTCAGCAGCCCTTGTAGCTGGTGTTTGTCATCGCACTGCTGTTGCTGCACCTGCAAGCAGGAAACAAGTGAGACCATAAATGTACCCATGAGATAAGGGAGATCTTTTGGGTCATCCTAGGATGAGGTGGTAGAAAATGAACACTTGTCCAACAAATGTTTTGCAGTTGTACCATCACCCAACCCAGTGGATTTGAAAATGACCTGTGAGTTTTTCTTCTAGTGATGCCTTGGGGACAGCACCTTTGAAACTGCCTCTCTTGTTTATTTCCTAAGAGCCACTGGCATGAGTGAATATCAGGAACTTGATGTCCCTTCTGGGGGCAATATTGCAGTCACTTGTATAGGGTAGAGTGGGAGGGGCAGTCTTCAGGCAATAACCCCCTAAATAATAACTTCTGTTAAAGTTATGGGATTGTGGATGTTCTTAGAGACTGCTGAGATCTTATCCTCTAGGGTTTTGTCTTAAACAAGCCAATATAATGAGGTGTTTAAGACACCTCTGTTCTTGGAAATGCAAAATAACCTGTTCTGTGTTTGGCAGATGCTGTCCTTATTTCACATGTTGACATAAAGAGCAAAGGGCAGGCTCTTGTCAGAGTCTGGAGTTTCTGAATGGCTGCTAAGCTGAATCAAAACTAGTTTTCCAACAGTGACATCCCTTGACCCAAACTCCAGTTTAATACCAGAATTAGGGCAGCCTGTCTCCAGAAACTCAGTGTAGCCTCAGTGCACTGGACAGTCTGACAAAACAGTTCATAAAAGTAATTTTGAATCACTAGTATCATTAAGATCTACATTTTTGGCTCCTAACTGAACCCATAAGTGAAAGAGAGGATTTTACTTAAAAAGATATAAAAAACCAAAGAAAAAGTCCCCCCAAAAAAGCATTCTGCTTTTGAAAAATTGTGAGGTTTTTTCTGCAATGCCTGAATTAACCCTTGCTATGATAACTTTTTGTGTGAAGCTCACCTGCTGCTGTCCCCACAGCTCATGTGCTCCTCGGTGCAGAAGGCCCTGTTTGAGGAGGAGGACAGGGTGAAGAAGCTGCAGCAGAAAGTGGCGACGCTGGAGAAGCGCAACAAGCAGCTGCGGGATCGAGTGAAGAAAGTCAAGAGGTCTCTCCGGCAAGCCAGGAAAAACTCCAGGCACATGGAGCTGGTGAACAGAAAGCTCAGTGAGAAACTTTCCTCTGCAGGTGGCCAAATCCCCTATATTAACTCTTTGAAGCAGGAGAACTCCCACGGTACCTACCTTAAAGTATAATGCAAGGGTAAGTGCTCAGGCCAACGGTAGTGGCGAATTTTGTCTGCATTAGATCAGGGTCTGGCCCTCACACCTTGTCTACACTGTGCTTCAAACCTTGCATGGAAAATTAATCTGAACCTGCTTTAGACACAGTGCCAGTTTAAACTGTGTCTAAATGCCAGCTGGATTTGGCACAGCCCAAACCCATGTCCTCGCTGTTTTCAGTGGACAGAGGGCCAGACAGTCATCTGTGCTTCTCCTCCCTCACCCACCTCCACCTCCACCACCTCCAGGTTTTCTTTGATGGAAGTGCCAGCCCAGCCCTCTGGGCCATTGCAGGCACTTGACACAGGAGCACTCCTTGCCAGTTTACCTCCTCCTCATGGCCTGGGCAAGCACGGCTTGGGATCCAGAGATGGATGGATGTGGTGGGAAGGATGAAGGCATGAAAGCTCTTCACTCCCTCATCTTCCCCAGGCTCTCAGCCTTGCTTGAACTTGACTGAAGTCTTCATCCAGTGCCTGGGCATAGGCTGTGTCCAAGACTCAGGCAGTTTGTGCCTCTCTTCAGCACGAAATATAGATGTGCCCAGATTGTTTTATGATTGTTCCTATATATCCTTAAATATTCTAAATCAAATATATGGCAACTTTTATTTTTCCAAGAAGTGCCTCAGGGCTCTCAGCAACTCCCTCAGGTGCCTTTATCATTGGTCAGCCAACTGGGTTGGAAACCACATCATTTTGGGACTGTGTCTAAGACCTAATCCTGCAGTCAGGAGTGGACTTAGCCTATGAGTGGGTGTTGGATCAGGCCCAGCAGGCAATTTCAGATCCCATTCTCAAGCAGGTTTAAGTTACCGTGTGGACAAAGCTTCAAGTTTTGTAGTCACTGTTTGAGGTATAATGGAGGTTGCTGGGCAGCCTCACTTAATTACACTTAAAACCTGTAGAGACCACATCAGTATCAACAGGGCATTAAAAATTTAGGCAGTTTATATATGTATATATTTTAAAATACTATAGAAAATATTTTTATTACGCATTTGATATAGTCTAATTTCTTAAAATATGAAGTAAAATCTGTTTCTTGGTTATCTCACAAAAAAGAAAAGTCCATCATATCCTTTATTAGGCATTTACAAACTGACTTCTACTCAAGCAGTGTGGGTTTAGGCATCAATATACATGGCTGATAATGCTTGAAACTATCCCTGCACTTGGAAAAGCCCATATCAGCTTTCAAATGTGAGCTTCAGTCCAAGCAGAACATAGAAACTGACTCTCATTACCTTCCAGTTTTGCTCCTTTTGGAAATACGTTTTTTTCCACTCTTGAAATAATATTGGCATTTCTTAAGATTCTGACTCCTCCACAAGCTCCATTGGTTTCAAAGGCTCCACCTCCCACATCACCACAATTTGAATTGTTTTCTGCTGGAGTCAGCAATGCTGTTTCCTGAGAATTGCTACAGAACTTAGGCTTTCCTAGAAGCGATCAAGAGATTTCAACTCCAAAATTTAAATCCATAGAAAAGTAACCTCTTTTTATGGTTTTATTTTCTGATTTCTAAACTACTTTAAATAAATGAACTGGTTTTCCTGGGATAGGTATTAAAAGCTTGTGTTTTAATTTTTTGTTAAGAAAAATATTCCCTCTGGTATTCATTCATGTTTTATAAGTGTTTGTATAAAGATGAGAAAGTATAACTAATATAGTTACACCTTTGCTATTCTTACAGATTTTCCAAACACAGTGTTGAATATCTTTTTCTTTCGGCTGATATTTTTGTTGATGATGAAAAAAGTGGAATTTTCTTCCTGTTTCCTCCTTTGTCTTTCTTAAAAAAAAAAAAAAGTAAAATATTTTGTTCTCCTTGTAACTGTTGTGAGAATTTTGTTTATCCTGCAAAGAAAACAAAAAAACCCTCCCCAAAAGCAAAGTTCAAATGCAACCCAAAATGCTCTCACTGCATACAAAACCCAAAAAGGTTGTTTCCTTGTGAGTTTTTTCCTTTTCATTCTTGCTTTGGTTTGGATCATTTCCAGAAATAAGGACTAGCAGTCAGATCAGGTCACAAGTTAACCCTCTCAACAAGTAACAGGGGATGTCAAACCTAAATAAAAATGCCATTAAAGTGTCAGCATTGATTGCCTGTCCCTGCTGGTGACAGTATCCAGAGAGTGACCAGGAAGGCTGCACATGCAGGAAACACAAGTGGAATGAGGAATTTGGGTTATGTCTGCCCAGGCTGGTACACATCACACAGGGCCTGCCTGACACATGCTATAATTTTTAGACCCACTCTATAGCAATTTCAGGAATCAGCTCATCTTGAGACCTGCAAAAAGGGCAAAATTTCATGCCATTCCCAAGAGAAATGGGAAAGGCATGATTATGTTCCTCTTGAAAAGCTATGAAGGAAGGACTGAGATGCAGAAATGAAGAGGAGGTTGGCATAGCTGGATGGATTGGCAAGAGATGGTGTAGAAACTCAAAAAACATCCTGGTAAAAACCAGAAAGACAAAAAAAATATCCCCCTTTGGTTAGAAACAACACCAAATGTGTCAGCCCCCCTTGAGAAGTTCAAAGATGCTTTACAAATTAGCAACATCTGCTTTTGCAAAAATATCAGGAGCTTGAAGGCTGCCAGAACATCTGCAGGACCAAAGCTAGAGGTTTCCAGAGCAGCTGGACACCACTGGAGACAGGGATGGGATTTTTTGGCATCTTTGTTCACTGTGGGGATGTTTTTGTGGACAAATAAATTTTTCCTGATGAATACCGAGGGTGACAAGAAGAAGGGAAAGAGCAAAATTAGTAGTAACAGGACAGAGTAATTGCTCTCTTAGGGATTGTCCTCTTTTAACCATTAACACATCCCTCTTGTACTATTTCTGTCACAACTTTTGCAGGACTCATGTGTCTCACCAGAGTGTAAGTGGATAATTCAGATGGTGATTTGCACCCAAAAACACCTTGAGTTTTTAGACTTTACAACTGAATTTTCCGGTTTTTTGAAAGTGGATGTTTATAGAACAAAGTGCATCAAATAAACTATTTTCACAAATCCCAATATCATCCTGATTTAAAATCCCCACATGAATAACTGGGGAAGAACCACAAAGTGAGGGAGGATTTATGGGGAGCAGACACTGTTAGCAGCTTTCTTTGCTCTTTAATACCAAAACCATTGAGAAAAAAATTACTTCCTTATGTTTGAATAACAATTTAGGGAAATAGCCATGTTATTCTGTTTGGGTTTTGGCAGAAGGGCGTTTTGGAACCAAAGAGCACATCAGTGTTTCAGAGTTGTATCAGTAAAGCCCATTTCTAATACACAAAACCTCTCGCCAAACTAGGTAATCTTTCATTAATGAGGCAAAGAAGCCTAAATTAATTTCTGAAAGTAGAAGAAAAAACATAGAGGCAAAACTGTAGAAAGCAGATAAAACTGAAAACATATGTCATTCCTTCTTCTCTAAAAATTCAAGTAATTGCAAGGAAATTTCATTTTCCTCCCTATTTAACCCCAATTATTTTCATTTAATCACAGAAATGCATCTATTTCCCTCCAAACCAGCCTGCTTTGCGTGTGAAACATCGTTTCCAGCATGTGCTTGGGTTCAGGCATGTTCCTAATCCCCTAAAACAAACACAGCGAGCAGGACAGCACGTCTCAGCACATGTGGCACTGCTGGGAGGGCTCACTGGCTGTGCAGGAAACCAGGCCAAGCCATCCCAACAGGGATGTCTGGGAAGGCAGGCACAACTGGGATTTAGTGGGGCAGGAGCAACGCTGTCATTTTGAGGAGTCATCTTTTGGGGATCAGGATTTGGCACAGATGATACCAAGCTGGGTGAGAGTTGAGAGTTGATTTGCTGGAGGATATCCCTACAGTGGGAGCTGGGCAGGCTGGTTCCATGGGCTGAGGCTAATTGCATGAGATTAAAAAAGGTGAAATCCTGCACTTCAATCACAGCAACCCCATGCAGCACCACAGGCTGGGGGAAGAGCAGCTGGAAAGCTTTCCAGTGGAAAAGGACCTGAGGGTGCTGGTCAACAGTGACTGAACGTGAGCCAGAGTGCCCAGGTGGGCAAAAAGGCCAATGGCACCTCACTTGTACCAGCAATAATGGGGCCAGCAGGATCAGGACAGTGATTTTGCCCCTGTACTGGCCACTGGTGAGGCCACACCTTGAACCCTGGGTTCAGTTTTGGGCCTCTCAATCACAGAAAGACCTTGAGGTGCTGGAGTGTGTCCAGAGAAAGGAATGGAGCTGGGAAAGGCTCTGGAGCACAAGTTTAATTAGGAGCAGCTGAGGGAGCTGGAGGGCTCAGCCCAGAGAAGAGGTGGTTCAGGGGACAACTTATGGTTCTTTACAATACCCAGAAAGGAGGCTGTACAAGGCTCTGCTTGCAGGTAACAAATGAGATTACAAGAGGAAACAGCCTCAAGCTGTGCCAGGGGAGGTTTGGCTTGGATATAAGGAAAAATTTCTTCACCACAATAATTGTCATGCCCTGGAAAAGGCTGCCCAGGGAAGTGGTCGAGTCACTGTCACTGAGGGTATTTATAAGACATGTAGATGTGGTACTTGGGGATAGGGTTTAGTGGTGAACAAGGCAGTGCTGGTTTAACTGCTGAACTAAATATTCTTAAGGGTCTTTTCTAACCTAAAAGAGTCAATGATTCTATGACTGGGTTGGGTTTCCATTAGTTGGGTTTGGTGGCATCACACCACTCCTGAGGTGCCTGATGGTTTCTCCTGGTGAGAGTGTTCCAGTAATTTCTGGCTGCTTTGGTTAATGCTGTTTGCATGCAATGACATCTCCCCCTCTGGTTATCTGCCTATGGATAGTAATTTTCCTTTCTACTGAAATTTTCCACAAACACAGAGCTATTTCTCAGAACAAGTTTTAGGTGGTAAAAAATTGCTTTGCAGTGTTAAAATATAATCAGTGAAGTGGCATTTTCTTTGACAAACTCCCACTTTGGAGTCATGACAAAACTTGACAGAAGTCCCTTCTATGTACCCCTTGCCCCAAGAAAAATCAGCAGGAAGCCTTTGAAATTTTTTGGGTTTACAAAGCACACATGCTCAGCAAAGACTTTGTATTGCTGCACGGCTAAAATCACAGCAAATGCACTAAATGAACCTTCCTAAGCCTGCCCTCCCCTGAACAGTCCAGCTGCCATAGGTGGCAGCACAGACAGCCTTGCCAGGACTGATAGAAGCAGATTTTGATTGCATCTTAATCTCCTGTATGCCTCTGCAGTGCCCAGGGGTTTGTGTATGTGTTGGAGGTGGTGCCATAAGGATGAGGATGCTCCAATAAGCTCAGAAAGGACATGAGGAGTAGTTACAGGAGAGACACTGGAGCTGGGAATACTCACAGGGGCAGAATTGCTCTCACAGAAATGGCCACCAGTACCTGGATTAGAGGCATGGAAAAGGTCCTGGAAAAGAGACAGCCATTTGCTATATACTATCCATCAAGAGTCTGTGTAAGGGAGCCCAAGGATCCCCACTGGGGAGAGAGACAGCCTCTGTTTTGTATCAGCAGATGGCCAGGAGCTGCACAGCTCCAGCTTTAGCTCCAGGTAATAAAGGACCAAGCTGGAAAGCAATGGATAAGTGATTCCTTCTGTGGTGGGAGTGGCCCAGGCAAGCTGCTGACCTAGAGACATTGCTTTTGCATGGCAACCTGGCAGCATGGTGAAGAGTAGAGGTGAGTTCAAGCCATTGCTGTCAACATCCAGAGCACACAATGTGGCCTGGCCCCTTTTCTTCATTTCTACTTGCTCTTACAGACTCTTGAGATCTTTTCTGCAAGAAAAGCAGCCAAAAGGAAACTGAAAACCACATGGTTTTGGAGGGTCACCAGCTGCCAATGTGCAGCCTATATATCGCAGTCTGGGAACAAATGCAACAAAATACTTCATCCTTCCACTGAGTACTCTGGGTCTTTAAAATGGTCTAAGCAAGGCTTTGCATGATCCCTCTCCACTCAAAGTCAAGCAAAGGCAGCAAGATGCATATAAATCACTCAAACCATACAACAGTTCAGTGGCAGGCCTGCATAAGATAATTCAGGGGCCCTTGACTTTTGGCACCTGGTCCAGTTTCTGGAACTGTCACCTTCTTGAGTGGGGTAGGGAGGGGGGTGGTTCCAGCACATCAGAGATGTAGGGCCTTGCAGAGTGTGAATCAGAGCAAACTGCAATAGGTGCCAAAACTTGGATTGCTTATTTAGACAGGAAAGCAGCTATCTTAACAAAAGGGAGGGGATAAATGTCCTCTTGGCTGGAGCAAAGCCCAGAGAGGTCTCTTCTGTTTTCCAGTGTCAAGAGCTCTTTTGAGAGCCTTTGACTTTTGAAAGTTTTTACGCAGTCCCCATACAGAATGTGAGTCCTTCCCTGGGACTGCCATGATCTGGCACTTCTTATACACCCAGACTGCCTGGAAGGAGGCAAACTGGGAAATCTTTCCGGACAGGAACCATGTGGCTGTGCATGGAGGATGAGGAGCACTTGGGCAGGTAAACCAGCCCTCCAGGTGGAGTCTCAGGACAGCTGACCAGAGGGGCAAACCCACTTCCTTTAACCTCCATTGCCCAATTTCTTCATCCCTTTCTCACCCAGGAGGTAAGAGTGAGACTGCTGGGCAGAGGCTCCCATGGGGTCACTGGTGGCTTGGGAAAAGGTTGGAGAGATTCTTGTGTTGAGCTGTGCCAGGATCCGCCAGGGAAGGGCTGGACCACCAAGAAAGGAGGAGGAAAGTGCAGACCAGCAGGTTGTCCCAGATGACATTTCTGTTCCACTTGCCCTGCCCAGAGAAAGGCAGAGAGCCTCCAAGGTCAAAGGCATTTATTTATCTGCCAGTAAACCCCAGGCAGACCACAGAGAGGATGAGATGCCTGATCTCTTCTCACCATCCAAGGACAAACACATGGCCACATCAGAAGGGGTGCTTGCTTGAACTCTTCCCATGCATTTCCATGGGAAGAGGGCAACTGTTTTGTTTTCCTCTCTTTTAATATTTCTCTTATGATTATTTCTGAAATACTCTGCTTGCTGGAGACTTGGCCTAAAGAGATAAGAGAAAATGTCACAGACTGTTGTCAATGAATTATTTTTCCCATTTTTTGATGCCAGGAAAAGCAGTTCTTGCTGTAGGAAAGCAGATCATGGGTTATGCTGTCTTCAAATTATTTGTTTCAGAGATGTTAGAAATTGCAATATGCACCTATAAGTATAGTGTTAGTTGGAAGCTGGCAGCAATGAAAACCATTTATTTAGTAAAAAGAAAATATCTTATAACCTGATATCTCTTTTCTTGTCCATACATAGATGATTCAGGCTCATTTCAGGAATTACAATCTATTCTTTTTTACACATACAAAACATTTTGTTTCCCATGAACACAAGATGAAGAGCTCACTCCTGACTTATGAAATGTTCCTTATAATTGTGTCTGGAAGCAGCACTGCTCTCCAGGAGAACAGGGCAGTTGTGACTTTACATTTTCAGTAGCTGTATTGACACTGTTCATGTTGAAAGTTTCTGTGCTGATGCTGATCTCTGTCTCAGTGCATGGAAAAAGTACTTTCCAAACTGTCAACTATTTGCAACTGAAAAACATTTTCTTTTTCTCTAAATATCTTTGCTGATATCTAGTCGACTACTTCTGTGGAAAATTCACAGCAATTCAGGCAGGTTACAATGAATGGCTGAAAATCCTTCAGCTGCAGACAGCCAAATCTCCTTTTAACCACTGGTCACTGGATCCCCAGCTTTGTACCATGGCTGCGTGGTACAGTGCAATGTGATGGTCCCAGTGCTGCCACTTGCTAACAGCCTCTGCCAGAAATCACCATCAGTAGTTTCATCCTGATGTCACCTGGGAAGTCCATTCTGTAGCCACATATTTGATACCTCACCCTATGGAGACAAAAACCACCATCAATCTGAAAGTGCTCCAAGACAGAGTTCATGGTCAAAAAATAAGGATGAAATTCTTTCCTGCGAGGTTAGAGACACACGGGCACAGGCTGCCCAGAGAAGCTGTGGATGCCCCATCCCTGGAAGTGTTAAAGGCCAGCTTGGATGGGACTTTGAACAACCTGGTCTAGTGGAAGATGTCCCTGCTGAGTGCAGGGGAACTGGAAGTGCACTCAGAGCTGTGGGCAGCCTGAGGACAGGTACTGGGGTTCCAGATCCAGCCCTGATCAATAGAGAGTGGTTAGTGCTGCACTCAGAGCATCCGTGACATATACTTTGTTCTGTGCACTGACTCAGGGGCTGGAGAAAGCAAAATGTAATCACACTGTTTAATTAAAAGATAATGGAAGCTTTCCAGTCACATTGTTACAGCCCATGCAGAGACAAAAATCCCTGTTCTCCTAGAGGGATAAAATAAAATGCATTGTCACGCTGGGGATCAAGCTGATCTGAACTTCATACTCCTCATCTGCTGTCTTCTTAATTCTCATTGCTTTTAATTGACTGCAGATTTTCTTTGGTTTTGCAAATTCAGTTTTGAAGCAGATTCTTTGTATTCTTTATGGAACAGGCTTCAGGGTATATGAGCAGGGCTGGTGGGGGGCTTTGCACTGCTGGTAAGTAATGATATTTTCTCTGCAGCAGGAGCCAGGGTCAAGTGAGATGCGAAGTACAGCGTTCACTCATGAGCAAGGAGCAGGAGGAAGCAGCATATTTCCAGCCATAAAACAGGGGGACATTAAGAAGTTACAGGCAGCTTTGGCAACACAGATCTCATCAGCCCAGTGGGTAGAAAATGCATTGCAGATGCAGCAGCCTTGGTGGAAATCCAGAGGGGAAGAGGTGGAAAGGAATTGTGCAGGCAGCTGCCAGTGATGATGGGGCGCAGCCACACCCATGCTTCTCATGAATGTCACAACACAAAATAGGGAGAAAATTGTCCTTCTCATGGGTAGTGCTGAGTCCTCTGCCTAAAATGTTCATCTGGGCACCAAACTGACAGCAAAAAGAACAGGGCATGAGTCAAACCTTTGGGGACATGATGAAAGACCTCAAAACCCACAGAGATTTGGGCTCTCAGAGCAGGAGGGATCCCAGCATGTACTCTAGCCACTCGGCTGAAGTTCCGTTTTGGCATACAAGTAGGGTTTTAGGTCTTCTCCTAAATGACTTGCTCACAAAATTAAAGGAAATCTGAGAAATGGGAACCAGGTTTTAGCTTCACATTTTACTGTTTTCTTCCTCTCATTCTTCTTCTGTGGGGATGTTTGCTGAGGTGCTAAGTTTTCTCTTTCTGAAAACATATATTTGGAGGAAGAGCCAAGGACACTGCAGATTGATTTTCTGAGTTTTGCTCAGACTCCATAATATAAGTGGCAATTTAGTAGGATAAGGTCATTCCTTTTTTCACTTTTATGGATTTCATTAAGAAGCATGAACAGGCAAGAATTCCTCTAAGTAATTGTATTACCAGCTTAATTTGCTAGTCTTTCATTAAAGCAATTAAAGATAGAATGATACAATGACCCAATTCAGGACCCAATTAAGAGTGAATCAATAAATCAGTAGGTTTAAATCACCACCATAAGGCCACAGATAATCAAAACAAGTTATGAGGCTGAAGCTGAACAGAATTACTGTACTACATCGCCATAGGAGAATTTAAAGAGTTAAATACTTCGCAGTTGAGGTGCTCAGCTCATCTTATTACAACCAGCATAGTGCAATGGGCACAACCTGGTACAGGTCCATCAGCTGCTGGGGGCCATGGCCTGGGTGCACAGCACAACAGCCCTGCCAGGCCATCCATAGCTGTAGGTATCCCTGGACATGATGACTTCCAAGAACAGGTGTCAGGACCCCATCCATCTGTTCAGCCACGTTTGGTGCTAAATCATCTCATCAGTCTGTCATCACCTTCTTTGCACAAATAAGTGAAGCCCCCAAGGTGTGCTGTTAACAAACCCATCTTGACTACAGCTGTTGGCTCTTTCCTGAAGGTCTCTGACTTTCTTCCAGAGGAATTGCTGGACAGTCGGTTCTTTCCCTAGATTTAATGGGAACCATCAGTAAACTCAAGCACGTGATGCCCTTTGCATACTGCAAATACTTAGAGAGGGAAGAAGTTCCTCAATTCAAGCCTCCAAGGTGATTGTCAGTGGACTCAGAAGTGAACTTGATGTTTGGTGGCAGCAAAACCACACATTGTCTTCAGAATTCAGCCCTAGCCTGATCATACATGAATTCCCTCTTTAGATATTGTGACCAAAAAGTAATTGACATACATGGTAAAATCCTTTGGTAAAATACATGGTAAAATCATTTGAGTACTGACAAGGCACAGCAGAATAGTACCAAACCTTCAGTTAATGCCATGTTTCCCCCTGCTTTGGTCTGATAGAGACACTGTAATAATATAATATAATATATATTGCATTCTATTGTATTGTCTTACTGTATATTATAACTCCAAGTGTGTGTCCATCATGTACCTGTGTTCTATTTGTTGAGAACATGAGTTCATGTGTCAACTCCCACTGAAGGTCAGTATGAGCTCAGCATGACTATAATTTTGGTTTTTCTTTGTACCACCTTCCACACTGAGCTGCATTGTGTCAAAAACTGGGAGGGAAAGTTACATTTCAGATGCCACTTCGAGCAAATGCAAACTTGAAGATGTGATATGTGATTCTTAATATGGTTGGTACCTGCCCAACTGGCCTGCAACAAAAAGAAGCACTTGAGATTTATTATGCATTTCTGGTCACTGTTAGACTGCAAGCTGAGGCACAGATGTGAGCACAGCTCTTGCTTCTGTCCTAAACAAAGAAAATGAAAAACATACAAGAGTCTATATGGTGCCAAAGAAAGCACAAAATTCCTGAGTGTGATGGGAACAGCAAATTGCCTCTCAGCTCTATTATTATTAATTTCCCTAAACAAAACACTTTCATGAAGAAGGTAAATGAATCATTAATTGACTGTAACTTTATCAGCATATTGAAATTATAAAAAGAAAAACCCCAAAGATTAAAAAAGAAAAGAAACTCTTGAATTCAGGATAAGCAAACAAAGTTTGGAAGTGAGGAATTTATCCCAATGTAATCCAGAAAGCCCAAATGCCAAATAATCTGGAAATACTCAATTGAATACTCGCAATGATAATCCAGATGGTCCTTCTTCCTCACCCCCCCAGATAAAAAAATGGTTATCACCACAATAATTCAGCATGGTTGAGAGGGCCCACCCAACAGGGACTCACATGTGCCAGGCAGGGCATACAGCCATGGTGATGGAGGTGGATTTTCTCCCTGAGGCATGTCCAGAGTTGGGAGGAAGCATAGTATGGTGGGAGGAGTGCATCCTCTTATCCCTATGACAGCTTAGAGTGTCCTGGGAATGCTTTTGGGAAGTGCAGGCCCATGTTGTCTCCCCATGGAAAGCTGCCCAAAGGGATCTTCACAAGACCAATGTGGTTTTGTGGATTCACAGAGCTAGGAAGGTTTGGCCTGAAGGCAGAGATTTAATGTAGGCATGATCACAGAGGGTTGGACTGTTTACACTGCATAAGCACTGATTTGAAAGCTCTGTGCAGAGTGGATCTTCCTCAGCATCACCTGCTCCTGAACCACAGGGGTCTATCCCTGCTCAGGTTGGATGGTCCTCAAAGTTGTGCACCTGCACTTTCTCTGCTTCAGCAGGTATCACTCATTCAAAACTCCCCTTGGCTGTGAAAGAAGAGCTGCCACAGCCCACTGGTTCTGGGAAGGGAAAGTTCTGGAGAACCGGAGTGAGAAATGGTGTTGGTGTAGCACAAAGAATGGCTGATGTATGGCATAAGCCAGACCTCAGTGCATACTAACACTCTGAAAGCCTTCAAAGCAAGGACAGTCCCCTTCCCTCCAGTGCAAACATGGCTGTGGATTTTGGCAAGGTTGCAAGCAAAATATTTTCTACAGTTGCATCTTGGTCTTGTCCCTCTGCCTTCCCTGTACTGATGTTTTATCTCCCTTGTTGCAAACAGCCAAGAATTTGTGGCTGAGCATATAGCAGTGATGAAAATGTACAAAGATTAACTGAATATTGACATGACATCATCAGGATGTCACGCATGAGGATTTCAGTAGTCCTGGGGTGATCTTCTGCCCAGTCTCACTGGGAGCTTGGAAGAGCCTGGTGCACTCTGAGTGACCACTGAACCTACAGAGGAACCCATGACTTTAAAACTGAAACATGAGGAAGTTTTCCTGGTTGAGATTTTAATTCCATGGTGAAATGTGGGATAGACCTTTATCTACTCCAAGTGTCAAATTTGAGCTAAGTCCAGCTAACTTACACACAAGTGGGAGTGAGGTCCTTAGTATGAATGCAATGTCAGAGTTCAGGCTTATGGGGAAGACTGCACAGTCTTTCTACAGGATCTGCTGCTCCTCCTGGCACTGCAAATCATGTGTTTGTGCCTCAGTGTCACATACCACCTCCAACAAACTTCCAGACAGTATTTTTGTACATGGATGTACTTTTCCAATGATGTATCTTACCATGGATGTGCTTTTTGCAAAGCACAAATCGGAGGTTATCTCACCTGTCCTGGTACAACCAACCACCAAAACCTAATTCTGAGAACTCAATTGTTCACCACAGCTTTCAAATACTTACCATGTTGGTTCTGGGGGTTGTTTCTTCATTCAAAAAATAAAAGCTTTATAAGTAATTTGCCTTTCTCTTTATATTGCTGTGAGTTGACATCATCACTGCTGTTTGTTTCAGCTCTGCTACTGAACCAGGTGTCTAAAACCACCTAGCTTTGGCCTCAAGCACAGGCCCACCTCCCTGCTGGGCATGTTGGTTTTGCCACCTATTTTAAGGGGAGAGGAATTCTTGTGTGCCAGTGAATGAAAAGCAGAAAATAAGAAATAACAGTGGAGAAAAATAGGAGGAAAAAATGAAAAGCAAGTCATAACACACTCCAGGAACACCATCTGGAAGAAAATTAAGCCAATGATGGAGCACATTCAACGGTCTTTGGAGAGCATGGCTGACTGCAAAGGGACTTAGAAATTCTCACTGATGAAAATTCTGTCTTCTTTGATGATTCCCACCACAGGGTGTGTAAGTCACCAGGACCAACTCAAAGGTGCAGCAATCTCCAACAAGTGCAGCAGTCTCCAACATGTCCTTTCCCCAGCCCTACATATATATTCTCAGTGCCCAGGAGACAGCCATGTCTCCATATGTTGACATTCAACACCATTTCCATCGACAGCTTTAGGAAAAATCTAAAGGACAAACCATCCTTTATATTAATTTCTCTATGGACTGAACTGGGGAGAAAGAAAATCTTGTTATTCTCCTTTGGGACATCAAGGAACATCATTGCATAAAACACAACAGGGCAGTGAGGCAGCCACAGAAATTACTCACTCCCTTTCTTGCATGTGGGTGGAGACTCATGCACTCAAAATCATCAGACTTCACATCAGGCTGATTTAATTGGATTTATTGGAGGAAAACAATTAGTCATCCCTTTAAATTGTCATTATGATAGAAATCTCGATATGTATACATGATTGTCAAGGCAAAGAACCACTTGCGATGTAGCCCCATTAACAATTTGCAGAACTGCAAACTCATTACGCAGATAAAACTTTTGCAATGCCTTAATACATGCATGGAGTAAATACACATTCTCCCTTCTTTTTGGACATGGATGCTGTTATGAACTTGTTATCAATCACAAGACCTGCAATATTAGGCACACTGACATTCCTTGATTAAGATTTAAGCCTTTGTAGAAAACATGCTTGCATTTTCATTAGAAGTCAACTGAGGGATGTTTTGCAGTTGGGGATATTTGGGGAGTCACTATTCTGGGCAGACTAGGCTTTTTTTTTTTCACTGTTTTCTGGCTCAAATGAAATATCTATCTAAAAAAAGGCCCAAATGGGCCAAAATATTGTTTCTCAACTAGAGGTCAATGTACAGCAGGTCACTGGTGTTGCGTTGACCAAAACATGAGTCACACTAACTGAGCTGCAACCTTCCACACTCTTCATTTTGGGGGTCATGCTTGATCTAATAAGACTCAGCATGTGTGATGCCATGCTGGCTCAGGGGATGCAAGATGACAGATGGAAAAGCTCAGAGCTGTTCTGAGCAACCCTCTAGGAGCTCCCACCCACCAGGAACCACAGCACACATCCACCTCCTCACGGAGCCTCACACCAGATGCTGCCTCAGCAGTCTGAACTCAGGCTGGTTTACAACTGTAACTGATGATTTGTTGAGCTGCCATACAGTGATTTGGCAATGCCAAAGCTCTGGCTGAGCACCAGCCTTGAAGAGGGGCTCAAGACTTCTTGGTGTTTTCGGCCACCATGGAGAATAATTTCCAAGGACTATGCCACCAGCATGGTGCTTGCTCCCCAGGCCTGCTGCTTGGCATGCCCTTGCCAGGAACACAGAAATTTCCCAGTCCTTTCAGATGGCTCTGCTTTGAGTGTTGGGAACTCGAGCATCTTCCACACAGCAGCCACTCAGGAGCTGGGACCAAAGCCCTGCTGATGCCCACAAGAAGTTTGGGCTGGAGCTAATACAAGTACCATGGAGCCATCCTGTACCCTGCCTTGGAAAGACCACCACAGATGCAAATGGGTCAATGACTAAGGGAAGAGAAGGCAAGGGCATGGTGTCCATGTGGAAAAGGAAAAGTACCACACCAAACTCTTCCATGGATAAATGGTATCACTTGGAGGTTCAGGAATTAAATGGTAGTATTTAGGTGGTGATGCTTTGGGAAGGATGGGATAGTTTAGCTCAGCTCTCTGCCCTATTTTGTGCAGGCAAAGAATCACAGCATCTTGGTCCCCAAAATGCAGTTCATACTTCAACAGGTGAGAAAGAACTATCTTGTAGGAAGGGAAAACTACTAAGAATTGAGTAAACCAATCTGAATTTTCAATAGGAAAAACAAACCAAGAGGAAAAAAGAAAAAATCCCCAGACACACCAGCATGTTTCTTGGTAGCTCTGAGCATTAGTGACCCAGGGAAGGAATTTTTGATGCAGTTCAAATTTGTAAGTGTTGTATTAAAAAAGGAATTCTCACCTCCCCAGCTCCCTGCTTCTACACCTGTATATGTGACTGCTGCCTAATTTTAAGCTGCTCTGGATGGTGACTCTTCCTGTACATGCTGCAGAGCACTCAACAGAAAGACAAAATACATTACCAGGCTTTGCAGTATCTTGTTTACAAAACATCAGCTTTTGCATTTACTTAAACTTAACAATGGATTTCGAGTTACAGATACATTGAGTCATTTAAAAGCGATACATAGAAGTAATTCCCTCAGAGAGAAGGTTGGGTTGAATGTGCATAAAGAAAAGGCTCGGGAAATACAGAAAGAGTGAACAGCAGTTTAATACATGCAGTGCAGTATCATGCATTTATTGGACAGTTGATGCCATCATTAGTTCAGCAGTGTTTTTTCACAACACTTGTGTGCGCACAGGCCCTGATTCCACTCTGGAGTATGGAAAAACTGTAAGAGCCATTCGACTGATTCTGGCATTTATGAAGAGGAGAGGAAAAAAAAAAAGCTACCTGGACAAATAAGTGGCATTATTTGTGGTGGGGAAGGGGGTCTTGAAAACCAAGGTCCAAGCTAAAGAGCCTCTATCCACCGCTACAGACACTATTTACACAGCTTTGACCCAACCAGGCAAAGTCAGACCAAAAAACCTGGACCAACTCCTGATCACCCACCCGAGGGATCTGTGACCCCTGGGGCCACAATGTGCATGTGCACACACAAACACACATGTATGTGACAGAGACCAGAGCACCCTGCAGACAGGGTGGGAAGGCAGGACCTGGCTGCAGGGATGTGAGGGAAAACAAAAGGGATTGGGTAAAACTTGCTGCTGGGCATGAAATGTGGGATGACTGGTTTAGAAGGGGAAATAAGAGTTCATGCAGTGTTTGTGAGCAGGTTGCTGTTCCCTCACTCAGCCATTGCTGACAGTGATTTGCCAACTAATCCTCCACTCTTGGTCTTGGTGCTGTTTTCCTTGGATACCGTAGTCTCCGTGTGTGTTTCTGCTTTTTGCTTGAATGAGTGTTCAAGTTTCTAGTGCAAATAAGCATAAATAAGGAAGGCAAAACTCCCTTCCCATTAATAATTTCTGGGATGCATTCAGGCCCAAATTCAGACAGGTAAATATGCATGGGAGCAAGAACAGGAATAATTGCATCAAATGAGAATTTCCATATGCTGAATAGAAGTTACTTTTGTACCTTGGGACTCAGCCTAGAAACTGTTATTTTGCCAGTAGATGAATCCCCTGGTTCTTTGGAAAGAGCAAAAGGAACAGGCTACAGCCTGCATGATCTTGCTGGCAAAGTCAGTCTGGTGTTTTTATCTGGTGCTCATTCAGTGCTGCTCAGGGCTGGAGCTGTTATCACAGGAGGAAGTAATAGCACAGGTTTCCCTAGAGCTGATCTTGTTAATGCCAAGTTCACATCAAAGGGCAATATCCTCTCTGCTTGCCAATGGCTGAAAGCTATCTGGCTTTCTCTGGCAGTTTGTTTCCCTAAAAATAGGAAGGGGACAACCTTGGGGCCAGCTGCAACTACGTTCATGGGCACCCTGGAGGCCCATGTTCTGGTTTGCAGAGGGTTTGGGAAGAAAAGCCTGAGATCAGGGGTTATGCTGGCCCTGGGAAAGAAAAATTCTTAGGTCAAGACCTGAATTTCATCAGAACCAGGCAGGGACCCAAAAGAACTGCTAATAAAAAAATACTGTCAGTGGCCATGGGGATATGCAGGACACATGCACAGCAGAAACCCCTATCCAATGTCTACAGCAGAATTACAGGGAGAGGTCTACTAGTGGGATCACACTCCTTTTTGTGGTTTGATTCATGTCAGGAATGAACCAAATTTCTTGGTTTTATTTCGGCACCACAACCATAACAGACACACAAGGCATAGGTAAAATCCTACCTTTTTTTTTTTTTTTTCTCTCACTACTCTAATGGCACCTGTACAACAGCAACCAGGACAGAAGAGACAGCAGCAGCAGAGTGACAGTCTCAGGAAAGCAACACTGCTAAGTTTTCCCCACACTCCTACTTCCCACTAGCCATGTCGCAGGGCCAATATCCATTTCGTGCTGCAGAAGGGGTGATCCAGCAGAGTTAGGATGCACTGGGAATGAAGTCACATGCAAAATCATCAGCAGAAGCCCTTGCCACTGCAATACTGACTTTCAGCTCACAGAGTTCATGGGCAGCCTGTCCTCACAACTTCTTCTGCAGGCTAAGGGGCCATCTGGAGCTTTTCTGGATTGTTTTGTTTTGTTTTGTTTTCCCAGCAAGAGCACTGCTGTTGGCATCAGAGATGGCCTCTGTGACTCTGGAGGTAAAAATCAACAATCAAAGCTGCAAGCAAAGAAAAAGAAGGGGAAGGAGCTGAGGAAAACAAGTTATAAATGAAAAACACGCTGGTACCAGTAAGGTAAAGCAGAAAAGGGTAACAAACAGAGTCCAGGCTGAAGTCCTCATGCAAGCAGCAAATCACAGACTGTTCAGTAGGACAGTTCATTGGAAAAGAGCCCAGAATGATTTTTTTACCTAGTCCTTCATGGCAAGGCCAGCTGGGATTTGTTTTGAAGATTCTACTGTGGGGCTATTTGGCCATTCACCCCATGTCCACATTATTTACTCTTTATTACCTTTGCATTCTCCTGTGAGAGTGGCTGAGCAGAAGCAGGCTGGGGCAAGGGAAGGACATGCAAAAGCACTGGAGCATCCCTGGCAAGCAAGGCTGGAGTGTTTGCCCTAACAGGCTGTGCTGCCAAGGGGCAAATGTCTCCAGCTCTCCCCCATAGATCTGGCCTGGGTGCTGCCAAGTCACCCCTGTTAACAGATGTATCCAGATGTAAAATGGAAAGTTTTAACCAAGTGATGCTTCAGGAGAGATCTCTGAGCCTTGGTCAGGTCTCCAGCTGTGTTTCACTGATACCAAATAAAAGCTCCCCACCACCAAAACTGTAGCAGAAAGAAACAATTTTGCTCTTAAGTGCTTCTGTTTCTTATCTTATGATCCCAGCAGTTGATAGCAAGCCAAAGAGAATGATGATAAATTACGCAACCAAGGCAGAATATTACTTGAAGTAACAAAACCAAATCACACTAATTCCAACAATGGAAGGACAGAATACCCCTCCCAACAAAAAAACCACAGAAAGCACCCAGCAAGGAAGGGCAGCCAGCACATGGGAACCCCTCCTCTGCAGGACAGCATGTCTGCCTTTGCTCCTGTCACTGCTCTTTGTTCTGGAGATGAAAATCCATTTGCTTTTCTTTTTTCTGCAAGATTCATTTGGATTCTGTATCTTGATCAATGGCCACAGCAACTGCTGAGGTCAAGTTCAAATCAGACCTCATGTTTCAGAAGAGGAGGTGCAGAGGGAACACTTGAGCCCTAACCTTAAAAACTGCTCTACAGAGACATTATTCCCTAACTAAATCCTGCTTTTGGTTCCACGTGTGTAAATGTGGGGAACTCCACTGATGCCAAACTGGGAGAGTGTCTATTACAACCTGCAACTGGACTAGGGTAGGGCCAACTATGCTTATGAAATCACAGGGGTTCAAAATCCCTTGAATGTCTTGGAGTCTCTTAAAACTAAAACTTCCTTACCCAGGCTGGTAAAATAAAGTGGCCTTAGACTGAGTTTAAATTGTGTTCTACTCATGCTATCTTTCCTAAAATGCAAAGTTGAAATGGAAGCCTTGTGAGCATCCACGCCAGCTGAGCCCAGTGGGGTGCACAGGGGGCACCTGGGGCTCACTCAGATGTGCCACAGCCCTCTGAAAACAGGGAGCAACTTAACACAGAGCAAACTAGAGACCTGGTGCAACAGCTGCAAGTGCCACTGAAGGAGTGGCTATTTCAGAGTCAGTGCTCACTGCCACCTGCTTTTCCATCTTTTTTTCCCCCAAGGGTTTTTGTAGTATGATGGATGAAATCCCGGCTCTGCTGTGTGAAGCCAACCAACTAAAGCTGGAGCAGGATATAGAAGTCTCGATGAAAAATACCTGTCTTATGGCTTTTCCCAGCACAGGCACTATTGCCTGATATATTGAGCTCTGTCTGTGACTGGCTTTCACAATTTCTTGTGCAGGAAAGTGAGGCAAGTGTGACAACAGAGCACGCTGCAGGGAACTGTGTCTCTGGCAGGGATGGACGTGTCTGGGATATGAGGGGCTCAGAGTGCCTAGTGAAGGGCATCTGCCTCTGTCACCTGCTTCCCCTCTCACCTCCTCAAAGTAAAATCAGATGGGAATTTCATTGAGGTAACCTGGAGCAAATTGGGCAAATTTGCTCTCTTTTCTGTTTCAAGCTGCTTTAATGCACAGCAGCACAGCAGTTGTGGTGGCTGTTCCTGAATGATGCACCAGCACAAAGAGCCTGGGAAGTGCATGCATTCAGTAATTAAAAAATGGGTAAACTGGGCTTGCTTTGGTATATGAGCTTCTGGGGAGGAGGGAGAGGCAATGCCACCACTGCCCCAGCTGTGCCTGTGCTTTTCAGTGAGATCCTGCTTTCACAGCTCAGCACTCCTCAACCGTCATGATGGAGCTCAGCCTGACCATGATGAAGCTCAGCCTGATCGTGATGGAGCTACATTACACCAGATCCTGCACTTTGCACCCAAGAACCTGCCAGTGCTTTAGAGAGGGCTTCAAGCACCACTCCTCTCCTCTCCCCACTTTTGGTTGCTCCGGGAAGTGCTGAGCATCATCAATGCCAGGCAAACCCCCAAGGAGCAGTGGGTGCTCCGAATCTCTCTCATGAAGCCCTTGGGCTGGATGCAGGCCATGCCAGAGGCCACACTGCAGGGAGGCTGGTAAATAAAATGTCTTGCTTGAGGGCAGCACAGCAAATCAGTGGCAGAGGACAACGATTCCCATCCCTGTATCTTCCTTTTCTTTCCCTCTGCTCACAGCACACAGAGACTCGAAGCGAGATGGGATCTGCAGGATGAGACCACGCTCTGTCATTTCCCTTGCACAGCTCTGGTCAGCTCCTGCCTGACTCGGTGTACCTGCCTCTCCTCTGAAACAAGGGTGCTGATCCCCAGACAGGAATGAGGCCAAGGATGGGCTGACTCCCAGCTGGTGGCAATTTAATTCTCCCCATGGCTTTCAAGGAGGAGGATGGGGGGAAAGCAGCAGTTTCTTAATCTGAGCAGTAGCAGCTCTGCTAAAGCCAGACAGATGTGCAGTCCAATTTGAGGAGCAAGAAATGGCATGCCATTGAAATCCTCCCATGTTGCAAAGTTAACGCCAATTCCTACTTACAGAAATAGCCTATCCCCCAGCAAACTGGAAGAGGGACATTACTTGAAGTAATTTTTAAAAGAAAAAAAAATGCTCAGAAAAGTATTTCTATTTAAATAATCCAGTTGAGATGTTTGTAGTTAATGGAAAAAAAATACAACATATTCTGTTACCTATACTGAGAAAAGAGTAAATCACTGGGGGAAAGAATGAGTGTTCATTAGTCAAAACATTGCTAGACTCACATACATATATATATATTTATATATATATATGTATATATATGTACAGCACCAGAAACTGTTAGATTCCATTCCTCCTGGAGTCATTGCAGTTTGTGATAAATGAAACATTTCAGAATCGCAGTATAAAATATGGCCATAAAAAAATCTTCTTTCTTCTAGTCCTTCGCCGAGCAGGGTGTGACGGCCCGAGGCCGCCTGCCAGCCCCGCCTCCTGCCCGCTCCTGCCGCCCCGGCGCTCACTTGCTCCCTGTGTGCACTGTGGTCACCGTGGTGGCTCTGGGTCTCCGGTCCCCTCCTACCGCAGAAACGCCTGAAGAAGCAGATGAAACAAAACTACAGAGAGTGGATGGAGACATACCTAAAAGGAAAGCCAGAAACACAGTTAGAAATGTTATTTCTGGAGGCGAGAACATGGGCAAAGCGGAGTTTGTTTCGTAGCGCTACAGAGCGGAGAGGGTTGCAGCTGGAGATGGGGCTGCTGCTCTTCCTGCAGTGGTGGGTTGGCTGGGTGAGTTGGCTGCAGTGGTGGGTTGGCTGGGTACCTCCAAAGGGCATCTTCTGCCCATGGTCTTTCACCTATTGCCACCAGCAGCAGTGCACACACATCTCACAGGGACTCAAGGTCCAGTTTCGCTATGGGTTCAGCCACACCGATGCCACAGTTCCAGGGCTGAAGACAAAGAGTCATGGGATTCAATCCCTCCAGCATCGTACTTGCTGTGAATAATTTCCTCTTGGGCTTTTTAAAAGATGATTAAATGTCTCATCATGACCATCTAGTTAAATGAACAGACTGTGCACCTGGGCATCCTGGGAAGCTGCTGATAAAGAAGTACAGTGGGTGAAATTCGTTGCTGAATTCTAGTAAATCTAGAGGGAATGTAATTTTGTGTGACTTGGACATCACAGCTCACATTGCTCCAGGCTTTGCTGGGATGTCTCCAGGACTTCCATCTGAGACGTAGGTTGACATGAGGTTGAGTATCTCTTGAGTAGCAGTATTCTGGTGCAACAAAAGCTGTTAGGTGGGGAGCTGACATGGTCACCTTGCTCTGATAAGATACAGGCTCAGAGTGATTAGAAATACAGTTCATTTTTCCAGACTGGTGAATAAATGATGGATGAAGCCTATATTAATATATCCTCATACTGAAGTTTGACATGGCCTTTTGACTCTTCAGGATCTTTTTGATACTTGCTAGGACTTTGAACTACTTTTCCATGCTTCAAGGAGGCATTTCAATCACAAGGATGACTATGGTTACCTACACTTGGCCACATTCCATTTCCCATTGACATTTGACAACTTGGCATCACACTGCAATTTATCTATTGCCTTAAAAATACAGAGCTCTAGGACCTATAAATAATCTAGGCAGTCCAATCACGACTCAATTGAATAAACCAGCCATGGACTGAGAATCAGGCCAATACACTTGAGAAATCCTGCCTGATTCCCTTAGGAATCCCTTCCTGTTTCCTGACAGGTAGCATAATCCAGCCTAATGCCTGATCTCTGCTCTGCCCTACTACAGAGGTTTCGGATGCAGCCTGACATAACCTACTCTCAGCAAAGGCTGTACTTAATTGTCTTCAGTGATGTGATATTGCTGCATTTGAAACTATTTGGAGAGTTCATGAAGTGTCTATAGCATCAGGTAGCATTCTACTGTGTAATGGTGGCACAGCTGGATCATGTAACTTGCTGCGTGGGATCTTTCTCGTGCAAGGAATCTGTACTCAGAGAAAACCACTGAGAAATAAAGACGTAGGACAGAGACCTCAGAGATTTCTTTTTCCTATCAGGAGGTATTGGGTGGAATGTATTTGATAAGTCAGCTCCCTCTTAACTCCTTGTATTTGTTGCTGGCTCTCCTCATTGGTTCTCTGGGCCTCCAGCATCTCCTAACACTTTAAATGATTTCTTTGAGGAAGGAAAGCTCTTCTGCATTGTCTGCCAAGCTGGAGTTAACCTAGGATGCTTGGAAATCTTCCAGTATTTTTCTACCTCGTATGTCTGGCATGTAAAAACTCATCCTATCTTAACACATCTGGTTTAATCCTTCATGTCCTGGTTGACTTCACCACTGCAAGATATGGTTGGATTCTGCACAGGAATCTGCTGGTTCTGTAGTGGTTAAACAGATTTCCTTCTCTTCCCACCCTTCCACATGTTTTAACACTTTTCAGGCTACTAATTGCCATTAATTAATACCATCTGAGATTAATCAAATGGATGGATGGCAATTAATCACCCACCAGTTGAACTGCATTAATCATCCACCAGTTTAGCAGCAAAGCATTCATCAGATGCCCTAGACCTGACTGGGATCCAGCCTTGCCATACTGCAACAGGAACCAAAATCAGGGGACGTTTCTCCCACACAGAGAGTTTTCTACATTGCTGCATGGCCAGTGCATGGTTGGAAGTGTTTTGAGGTTGGTCAGCATCACTCCTTTGCAGGTGCCAGGTGTGTGCCAGGAACACAGTGATTTTTTTTGGCAGCAGCTGTAGGATTTGGCACTGGGCATCACAAACTGGACACTGGGTATGATCCCCACCAGGCCCAGTATGCAGAGGGAAGGGGCTCTCCCCTGGCTCAGCACAGCACAGGTTGAAAAGGTATCTCACAGAGGACCCAGAAAGCAGAACCCACCCCAGCTGTAGAGGAAACAGTGCCCATGGCAGAAAAAGGAAACAGCTTCCACACAGAGCCATGGGGACTGTGGCTGGTGGCATGATCACATCAAGGAACAGAGGGTGGCAAGCAGGGGTGGCAGAAGCAGAGAGCAGCATTATCCAAAATCCATCCTGCTTTCAGCTCCAGGTACTGTCTAGAAATGACTGTACCTCCTGCGAGGTACAGTCTAGAAATGACTACTTCAGTCCACAGCAAAGCATTTCTTTTTAGTGCTGCACTTTAAAGTAACTCCCCTCAACTGTAACACATTCCTCCATTTCATTACATAAAATATCCACAGATGGACAGGAGAAAATAAAAGAAATGCTCAGAAGCCAGAGAATAAACAGGCTTCATTGCAAAGGATACATTTCTGTCTTCCAAATAATCCCTTTACTGCCATGTCCCCTTCCCTGGCATTCAGAAAAAATATATATCCCAAACATCTGAGTCCAGTGGGCAGCTTGCAAATATCAATTATAGCACAAAACAAACATGGCAGAGGGCCAAGTCCCACAGTGGTGCAGAGAGTCTGAATCCTGCTCAAACAAACGAACCACTTCGTGCAGGAGCTTAACTTGGCCCAGGAAGAGAGAAGCTGGGTCTGACTGGCAGGATCAGTCTTCGTGGAAATGGAAAGTAAGGCAATTTCTACAGAAAATGCCCTATCATAATACCATAAACTCAAATATAAACAGTTTGAGTAAACTTTTTCAGATTTCAACCAAATACACAACTTTGTTGCTATGGGGGTCTGGGTCTTTTTCCCAAGCAAAAGCCCTTTTCCTCCACAAGAAACTGTGATATTCTCTCAAAACTCACCAAGCTAAAACCTCACTTTTTTTTTTTAGTGCACAGACTTTTCCAATCCAAACACTATTTTTCTGGCCAGCCAAAAATGACGGCTCGCTTCAAACCCTCATTTTAAACGCTTGCTTGCACAAAGCCAAACCTACGGGCAGCGAGGACTGCAGCCTGGGGCTCAGGGGACAACGGGGATCCCGCGGGTTTGCCGGGCTGCCGGGAGCTTTCCCGGGGTGTTGGCTACTCACAATCTTTCCGCGTGGCTGAGTCGGGGAGCGGCGTGGCGAGGCTGAGGGTGCTGGACACGCTGGCGCTGGCGCTGTCCAGGCTGCTGCCCAGGTGTAGCCGCCGCATGTGCCGCACCACCGCCGTGGCATTGAACGCTTGCTGGAGGAAAACAGCGAGAGAGAGAAATCGAGGATGAGAAAAAAGTGGAGGTGAAAGTGCTCCTCTCTCAGCTGATCAGCGTGTCAGAAAGGAATAAGCTTGTTGTCTTTCAAATTTTTCCTGGATTCTAAACTAGAAAGTGCTTTATCAAACCTTTGTTTTCCTAGTTCTCTGCTGGGATGCAGCAGCCTACAAGAAAGTAATATTTGACAAATCCATGCCCCAACACACGTCCCTGTGTGATGCTGACCCCGCTCCACCGAAAACCACAGGTGCTTTAGCTATGAGCAACCCCATCCCCATTTCTCACACTCATTACATTTGGTACTTGGCAAACACCATCCTGTATAAAAGGCCCTGCAGGGTCATGTAACCTAAGCCTGGACCAATCATTTTGACCACAATTTTGGGCCACAAAAGCACTACCCTGCCACAGGGGTGGTTGTATGGCAGAGCTTTGTGTCAGCGTCACCCCTCAGGACAGGTCACTTACTCTCCATTTGCTTTTTGCAAAGTTCTTCCGGATCTGAGCGCTGACTGACTCATGGATGTTTTTGTTGAGTGCTGTATCTCCAGCGATCCTGAAATGAACAGAGCAGGCACATTTTAAGAGATCTTTTCCTCCCCTTGAATACTCTTATTTTTTCCCCTCAGCAGAGAGGCTGGTCCCAGGTGTGGCAGCACCTGCAGTGACAATGATTTCATTCACAGACAGGCTCAGACTTCCCACAGCTGTCTCTGCTGGCTGCTGTGGTGGAAAATCTGGGGCAATAAAAGCCAGTGTAGATAAGGCTTGTAGGTCTGGCAGCTGCAAAGAGGTATGGGATGATTTTGTTGGTGCACGGCTGCTTTCCATCACCATTACAGCCACAGATGAAAACATTCTACCTTTTTATTTTTTCTTTACATCCAAAGGCTTAACATCAACAGGCTGAGACCACTTTTAGCCTCAGCTATGCAGAAGCTTCCAGAGCCACTCCAACCTGTCTGATTTCTGTTTGCACTGGAGATTTTCCTGCCACCCTGCAACGTACATAGTCATTCATCGTGATTAATGTAGATTTACAGTAAAGCAGAAACATGGACACTCATTGAAGCAGCACAGGCCGCACAAAGAGCTTAAGCTGAACAACACTTAACCTAAAATAATTGATTGATCTTGCATAGTTTCTTTAACAGATAAAGACACATTCAAATCTTCACTAAACTGCTTTATTTCAAGGGGATTTTATTGATTCATTTAACTCCTCAAGGCATGAGATCTGTTGGAAGAGCAGGCACCACAGTGAACTGATGCTGGGCCATGTGCTGGAGTAATTAGTGCTATCTAATGTAGGTGATGCAAGGAGGCAAAGACTGCCTTGTATGTTGTATGTGATACTTTCAGAAATCAATTTCTTTTAGCCACATTGTAGAAAAACAAGGTGCATTAGCAATAAAAAATTATAAGAAATTTAATAATCCACCAGGACCAGAGTCTCCCAGTCTGGAGAGCTCCAACAGGATAATCAGAAGGTCTGGGGAACTCAGCAGCATCTAGTCTTTCTGCCCACCCCAGCTCTGTCAAAAGAATTTTGACAAATATTTGACAAACCAGTCTCTAAAGATCTCCGAAAGATGGAGACTCCTCAGGGCACCTATTCCAGTGCCTCACTATCTCCTAGAAGACATGGAAAATAGTTTATTCCCTTTGTCTTTGAAGCATCCTTTCACATATTTGAAGACTGTTATCATGACTTCTCTCAGTCTTCTCTTCCCTAGACTAAACAAACTGATCCTTTCACTGTTTCATCATAACTCATGTTTTCTAATCCTCTGATCTAGTGAGCTCCTCTGGAATTTCTCCAACTAGTCCACATTTTCCTTCAAGGGCGGCACCCGAACTTTCTCTGTTTTCCAACTAAGGCAGCAGAATGGCAGCACTGCTTTGTGCTTTTAAAAGACAAAATTCTGCTTACATACCCCAGCCTGCTGCTTCCATTTATGTGTCCCGTGCATTGGAGACAACCCTTTCGCTTTGCCCAGATCATTCCAACTGTAACCTTGTTCTTCTAAGGACATGCTGCTTTTGCTGCCTTCATGTCCTTGGCACATCTCAGAAGTGCTGAGACCAGCCTTCTCCAAATTGCTGCCTACCTTCCAGCTGACAACAGGCTCCCAGAATCTTCATCAGACACATGAGAGAAATGACTTACCCTTGGGAGGAAGGACTAAACTTTCATGTCCCAAGAGTGGAGACCCACCAATCCCATCCTGTTGCAACTGAGCTCATCTCTATTGAAAATACATTTTTGTCATATGAAGTTTTTGATTGGGCATGTAGCTCCAATACAAGCTATTTTATTATTATTATTATTATTTAGGGATAGTTTAGAGATCATTTTCTGAAATGCTGGTGGTTTCAATAAGAAACTGCTGGTTCCAATAGTTCATGAACTGCCTTCTACCACTCCTAACTCTATGTTCACTATGCAATTCTTGTAATTCCAGGAAAAAAGTCTTGGTATTTGGGTGTTTTTCAGATAGACAGAATAGTATTTTTTTACTTCACAAAGGGTTGGACAGACACCCTGTGAAGTCCTCAGATGCTACAGCAGTGGAACCATCCCACATCTTAAGTCTCTTCAGCAACATTAGCACCTTGCAGATGATAGTTTCTAATCAGAGCAGAATAACAGCACTGCTGGGGCTAATTTAGTGCAGCAGGAGCTGTTCAAACACGTGCTGGTATGCTGAATGGTGTGGCTCAGAATGCAGCCTCAGCTGCCAAAGTCGGAAGTGGGATTGTTCCCCAAGCCGCCTTTGAAGAACTACCCTGTTAATCCTGCGATGCTGTAACACGAGCACTGAGCTTCCAGACTGTATTTTGCACTTGGAGGATTTTGTAACTTTTATGAAATACTCGTGGTGTTACAGTGTTTATAGTATAGTTTTACTTCTAGGAAAATAAGAGCAATGTTATCATCCCTTTGCTGTTGGTGCTTTGCTGAAGATGTGGGGGTTTCAGGACATGGAAGGGGTGGAAGTGAGCAGGGAGAAGTCACATCTTTTGTACTCTCAACTGGCAGATATGAAAAATGAGATATGCTTTGGGCACACTGTGGTGGGTATCAGGAGCATCCTCACATCTGTACCAAATGTATTTAGTCATGAACTTTATTTCCCTTGCTGAGAAGAGAAAGAATGAAATTAATAGATACTGGGTTTAGTGCATTTATAATTCCCCTTCCACATTTTCCTAACTCTCCAAGTCCACAGGCTATAAACCATCTCAATTTTTCTTTTAGGACAAAAATACCTTAATGTCTTTCTTTTTTTCTTTTTTCTCACTCCCCTTCTGTCACAACATATACTTTGCCTCTAGAAATCAGCTCCATTTTCACTGAGAAACTGCAATCAACTTGAGCTAATCATACTGATGCTTATCTAGTCCTGAACTGTTTTTGCAGTTAACTTTGAAGTTAACTATGTCAGCACTGAAGGGTTTTTTTGTTGGATTTTTTTTTTCCCCAACTGTACTACCTGGCCCAGTAAAAGACATTGCTTCTACCTACCACACACATATACAAAAATAAAATGAAACAAATCAGAGTAATGCATCATCTGTTATCCTGCTGAGCATCACTCAGAACCAAGCAAGGACTGATTAGTCTAAGTGGAATCTGTATTTTCTCTCAGGATTCCCATTTTGCAGCATCTGAAAGCAGCTGCATTCTAACAATGCTTTGGGGAACTTTATGTTGAAGCTGGTTTCACATCCAGTTGTAAATATATAACTGTTTCAATGTACAGAATTGGATACCAAGAGACCAAGAATGATGGTTCCCCATCCCAAACACATCCATTAAAGCTAAGAAGGGTATTTCTCATGAATAACCATAACAGATCTAATTCTGCATGAGAGGAATCTAATCTAATGATCAAATATTATTCCATAGTATCTAATTTATTTTAGCTCTCTAGCTGACTTCAAACTTATCACACCAATTTATCTGGCCATACCACTTCTAAGCTTTGAGAGGAACCTCCAACAAAGACAAAACCAGCAAATTTCCTTTTGGACAGTTCTTCATTAGCATGCTGCAAGCAAATGTCTCTCTCATCCTCCCTGCCCACAATGGCAGGCAGAGCCTTTCATCTACCATTATTTTCCAAACCTTCCTTCT
The DNA here is from genome assembly GCA_013399915.1 of Illadopsis cleaveri. Lineage (NCBI taxonomy): Eukaryota > Metazoa > Chordata > Aves > Passeriformes > Timaliidae > Illadopsis > Illadopsis cleaveri. The sequence goes on along the minus strand of VXBB01004676.1, from coordinate 367,650 downwards.
GAAGGCAGCCAACTCAAATGCTCTGCTGGCCAAAAAGTGCTTGGAAATACTCCTGAGTATGATGATAGGAAACGTGGAGTTAGCTGTAATGGATAATGCTGAGGGATCATAACTCTTCTCTGTGTACACATACACAGACACTCATCCATGCATGTATATAAACATACACACACACACTGTGTGTGCGTGTTTACACATATACTCATTTATATATGATGTTCCAAAATAAATAGAGTGCAGGGATGAACTCGATAAGAGTTTGATTTAATGTTGTAAACATCAGCAGTTCCCTTCAGGAAGGCCTTTTCACACTTCAAACAGTATTGTCCGAGAACTGAGCTCTTTGTAAATCATGTCCTTTCCCTGGGTGGAAATTATTATCTGTGCTTGTGCTTGTGCTCTGTGGCACATAATAAACACTTGGAGTCATGGTCATAATTTGCAGAGGCTCAGTCCTTGCCCCAGCTTTGTGATTCCTCAGTGCAGGCGTGGCTGGACGTTGGCACATCCCAACGATCCTCTCTCCCTTTCCCCAAGCAATGGAGAAAGGCCAGGACCACACTCCTACCTGCAGACACTGGGGTCTAACTGGTAACACAAGCTCCTTCTCCCTTCTACAGTCTATGTATTTACAATCTCTATATGGAGGCAATTAATCCATCATCCCTTTATTTAGATGTCCAAAATTGCCTTTGATGTCATAAGTGCCTTCAGCATACAGCTTTAAATTCCATTTAAGTTCAATTGGTTAATGCATGATGGAGTAAATAAATTCATGGCAGCCCTTCTAACTTCTGTATTAGCTTCCTGACTGTTGGACTTTGTCCTTACCCTCTAAGCACTGTTTTCTTTCCCTCTGATCCAAACCTGGGGGCTGAATTTGGCTCTGCAGGGCCTAGTTTGACCTGATGGGGAGCACACTTCGATAATCCTTGTGGGTCCCTTCCACCTTAGCGTATTCTATGTTTTTATGAGTCTATAGCTGGAAAAAACAGGTCCTCAGGTTTCTGCTGCCCCCCTCTAATCACTGCAGACTGAGCCACTGCCCTAAACAGGATGTAGGCTCTGACATGGCAATATATTTAATAAACTTAATTGCTGTCTTTAATATGAGCCAGGGAAACATTAAAATGTATCAAGCTGCAGCAAAATCACCCCATTCTTTTGTTACCTTCATTTTCCATGTCCTTTTTGAAAAGTCACAGTGGGAAAAGCTAAGCAGAACATTGCACCTTTGCAACACACCATAAACAGTGCAAGCCTCACTGAAAGATACATTATAAAATAAATAACTTTTCCAGTGGAAAGCATAAGTCACCAGTATATTAAGCTGGAGAAATCTGTATAAATGGACACACAGGGCTGGAGTCATTATACCAACAAATCTCACATATTGTACTGTTTCTGCTGCCGTACTTCACTGCAATTATTAGCCTCCTTTTCTGCCAGCTCAGAGTTTAACATACCATCCCCCTACCAAGGCCATTTGATTATAAATAGCAAGACATCACGTAAATGCAGGCATGTGGCAAGCAGATACACTGCAGAAAAGTGGGCCATTGGGAAGAAATATTTACTTTTTTTAGGGTCTGATCCTGTGCAAACATTTAGTCATGCGAATAGCTGTCTATTCTGGAGCAGCTTCCCAAAATTCAAAGATATTATTAACCTTAAAGGCACAAATGTAATATCTTGCAAGATCTAGTTCCTGCAAGTCCTGCCTGGAAGGTTTTAATGAAAACACAGTGATTAAAATAAAAGGTGTGTTTTAGAATCAGTTTGTTCTTCACAAATACTACATATTGAAACAACAAAATCTCATGGCCAGGTAGCCATGTCATGCATAGTTAACTACTTTTAGCACAACCAGCTTATAAAATATGTGTTAGTTATTCTTGATTTGATAGATTTTTTCCTAATTTGTGACGATCCCAATGATCTGATACTGCACAGGAAGATTTCACAGGAGGAAGAAAAAGGGAAAGCTAGAAAATCTTACTACCTGGAGCCACCTCACCATATATATATTAATTATCTACCATTTTCACAGCACCAGTGACTCAGGGAGGCCTGTTTGTCTCCTGTGAAACAAGGAAACAAACCCCAACTCTCACTGAAGTCTGCCAAAACTCCCATTAGCCTCAGTGGAATCAGGATTTCACTGAGGGGGTTTTTCAGATGCCTTGGGAAGGCTGGCCTGGAACAGAGACTGGACAGAGCTAGAGAATAAAGTAGGTATTTATTGAAAGGGCTTTAAGGGTACATCTTGGGCAGGACAAGAGCCTGACCAGGGCTACATTCAAGGTGGACTTAAATGGTCACAAAATGGACAACTGGTCACGAGGCCTTACACTTTTGTAAGTTTTGGTCCATTTGCATATTGGAGTTTAATGTCCAATTACAGCTTCAGGTTGTGAGGTCTCATCCTTCTTGTTCCTCCCTTCAACCCACCGTTTTTTATGCTTTTGGCCTGAAAATTGTACTCTTTTTGCTTGGTCTTCAGCAGTAAAAGGATTTGTTTTGTCTACTTACTCTCTGAAGAAAGTTTACTAGCGCTTAATATGAGGCTCAGAACTACACCCCGAGGCAGCACAGAATCTGAAAAACCTGAAAGCTAAAATTTCAGGCATCATCATGAGAACTCTAGGGTTCAAAGATGCTTCTCCAGTTATGTTGCTTGTGCGGACAAGAAAAAATACCTTTTATGAGATGCCATCAAGGGTTGCTTGCAGTGCAAGCACTCTGCAAAAGCATATAATTTATGGGACCACTTCAGCCTGCTCTGATGGTCTCTTCCCACTAAGCCAACAGTCTTATGTACCTCTGTCTTCTGATAACACACAGAGAAGATGCTCTCTTGGCACTATGGAAGGTGATGTAGCTAAGGGGGATGTGTGCTGAAGAGTCCATGCTCATCTGAAAAGGGAGTGTGGGATGATACAAAAGCTGTGGTACCCTCTCTCTTCTGGCTGCATATGTGCACCCCTGTCTCCAACTGCTGCAACACTGAATGCAAGCATGAGAGAGAGGAACTCAGGCCTGGAGCTGTTGGAAACTTAAATACACCCAGGTTGAGAGAAGGACACAGCTGACCACTGAGACAAAGCATAGAACTCTCTTCCTCCTCCACTAAAAAAAGCCTTCCCTCCCTTCCAGGAGAAGGAAAGGATGTCACTGCCACAGATGTAATGGTTAGAATGAGAAAAGAAACAGTGAAACCTTCACTATTTCCTGACATAAAGAATCAGGGTGGAAAATGCTCCTTGAGCAACGCTTTGGCAAAAGGAGATCCTATCACTAACTCCAAAATAACATCTGGGTGAGCAGCCATGATTATCCAAAAAGGCATTTATCACTACAGCATCCAAACCCTCCAAAAAAAAAAAAATCACTGCACAACTCTCCAGAGAAGTTCATAATTGCAACATTCATGTTACAGGAAGCTTTTCAGAGCAAGGGGGAATGAGACATGGAGTGTTGCTCATGAACACACTGGGGAGGACAGAGGCAGATCTGAAGCCATAGCTTTGGAAACCTCCATGCTTTGTTTTCAGTACAACTGTCCTGTAATCCCCTGGCACATGTTGTCTCTGTGTCAAAGGGAGGTGGTGGATTCAGGATGTGGAGTGGGAATATGGTGAATATTTTCACCCTCCCTTCTGCAGTCCCAATTTGCATGTCTGACATCTCAAAGGCTGACTCTGAGCTGTGCTGGGAGCTGTGTCAGAACTTGATGCCTTGAAAATGAACCACTGGATGGCAAAGTCAGCCTGGCAGAAGAAGACCCCCTGCCACAAAAATGGAACCTTTTTGGGGGGTTGTTTTTAAATGGAAGATTGGATTCTGTGGAAAAGAGTACGAATTATGTATCAGTCTGTGAGTTTCCATTGGCCCTTGGCCATGACATGCAAAAGAAAAATAAAACCGCACAAAAAAAGGAATGAAAACACTTTTTATCATTTTGTTCTTTTCAGAGGGCCCAGAAGCTGTGTGTGTTACAAGTGCCACGTTTCTTTGTTGCACTCCAGTCACCATCACAGATGCAGCATGGCCAGGAGCTGGATGCCTTCATTTTGTGTATCTTGGATGTAAGGCTTTGGAAAATCTGAGTTGTACAAATGGTCACCTCACTCCCTGCTGGGAGTTGCATTCCCATTGTTTATTTTGCATTCCTAATATTGACTTGTTTAATCTCCCAAGGCTCAAGTCATTTTGGGATCTTTTTTTCATCTCACAAAAGCGGGATTTCATTTCTCAAATTTCCTTTTTGTCACACAGACAAAGCAAAAGGAAATGGCATTTGGGGCAATTGTGATAGTATAAAAACAGAGTCTAATGCACACCTGGGGTGAAAATGTCATGCCATTAACTCTTTTCTGTTGCAACTATTATAACAACAAAAATAATACCTCACCTTACTCATATAATGTCCTCTGCCCCAAAGGAGTCAGATCCAGAGCTCATGTGTGGGTGCAGCTGGTAGTGAGGGATGATGCTCTCAGTTACTCAGGGCTGGTCAAAAGTACATGAGTCACCCTTGTTCCAGCTACACAAACCTTTGGCAATGTTGGTGAAGTCACTCATATGCAAAGGAATTATTTAACTTAAAGCACTTTAATCATTTTGGCACATCCCACTGCTGCACTACAGTCAACATACATAATTCGGCATTTTACTAATCCTTATACAGGTTGGTGCATGAGATTGAAGTCCATTACAGTTTTCCAGAAAAATCTGGAGGTCAAAGGCAGTGGTTGTAAGAATAAAAACACAGAGTTATGTAGTAGAGGTCAGTACAATATGTGACAGACAAACCACTTTCACACATGAATGTAGAAAGGTGCTCTGTGTCCTGAGGGTTTCTCAGAGCAGTGAGTGCTGCTTACCAAGGGTGCCGTGCTGCTTGCTCACAGGTGTATCTTTTATTAGGGTCCTTCTCCATCAAATTCCGGATGAAGTCTTTAGCTGCAAAAAAACCAGGAGGAAATGACTAAAAGCAGTCGAGTGGATGCCCAGTTCTGCTGCCACAGGATGAGCCAACAGCACTGATTGGGCTATCAAGTGCCATCTGGCCACATCACAAAAAACCAGCCCTGGGTCATTTGTCATTTATGAGTATAGCTAGAACCAAAGTGACTTAGGACCAAATTCAAGCCATTTGGTGTACCAGATAAAAGCTGAAGGCATCTACTCCTGCAGGTATATTTAGGAGTGGGGTGGATAATTCAGAGTCAGCAGAGTACAACCCTGCCAGCTCCTGGGACCCTGGTCAGCCATGTGCTGCATAATCTTAGTGGTCTGAATGTGGCCCTGGATGTGCTGGTCAACTGAGCGGAGAGGGAGGAGGTCAGATGCCACAGTAAGAGGAGCTTCACATTGCTCATTCCAAGCAGTCACACACATGGACAGCTGTGAGGACATGTTGCCTATTTAAGAGGAATTCAGCAAGGAAAATGGGCTCCCTGGAGCAGGAGGCAGTGTGTTTTTAATCGACACTATAATGGAAGGACTGGAGATTGCAGCGTGGCGTGAGTCCAGCAGTTTCAGGACAGTGTAGCTGAAGGAGCCACAGCAAAGCCAAATATGGCAGGAAAATCTTTGTGCTGATTTAGGTGATGGACTTTTCCCCACGAGGCAGAAGGGTCTGCCAGCAGACCTTCATATTTTCTCTGAAAATCCTTATTAGTTTAAAAAAACCTTCTCATCACATGTATTTTTGAGCAATCCATCACAAGGATGTTTGGACTGCAGATGTAAGCAGCATAAAATGTTGCTTTGTGTGGAGATAAGAGAATATATAATCATCTTAAAAAAAAAAACCACTCAATTTTTATCTCCCCTGCCTCAATCAGTAGCACTAATAAATCATAAAACTGTATTTATAGGGATATTTTTACATGATAGAATATTCCTAGAATTCATTTGGTCTTCTGCATGAAGTAGCAGATGTTTGCCTGGGTTGGACAGAGCAAGGACACTGAGCTTGGGTGACCTCTTGGAGAATACACAGTGTGTCAGGGACACATGCAGGTGCAAGGCTGAATGTCCCCTGCTGTCACCCCTAGACACAGACCCACAAAAGCCCTTAGAACATCTGCCTGTAACACATTTGGGGTATTTGCCCCTCTGCCAGGCTGACTGGAGCAGGGGCAGTGGGTACTACGGGTTAAATGTCTCCTGCACTGGGTGGGGACATCCACCCACACGGACAGTCCCTCCAGCTTCTGGATCTGCTCACCTGCCTCATTTGAAAGCCATTAATTTCTTGGGTTTTTTGCTGCACAGACTGAGGACTTGCTTTGGAGCTGCAGTGAAGTGTCAGCAACAGAGCCAAACTCATTTGCCACCTTATTAGTAATGAGACATTAACAATCTGCTTTTCATTTGGACACAATGAAGAAATTAAGCTGCCTTTTCTTCTTGGGACAGTCTTCTGTCATCTTTATCTACTGTTTGAGCCATGTTTTAGTGCTTTGTGTGTGACTGGACAAAATAGTACTTAATTTGTCTCCTGCAGAGACAAACTCCCACGAATATTTGAGCCAAAAGAAATGCACATTCCCACTGGTGTTCAGTTAGAAGGATCTGCACATGACGGAGGGTGCATTTTCATGCCCAGGGGGGATGCATGCAATAGGCATATATGCATGCATGTTTGTTGCAATTTAAAGAGCAGCAGCTACTTACCAGACTCAGAGATGTCGTCCCAGTATGGAGAGTCAAACTCATACTCTGCCTTAAGGATCTGCTCAAAGAGTTTGGAGTCGTTTTCATCATAGAAAGGGGGATATCCACAGAGCCTAACAGAGAGCAAGAAAGGAGAGAGGTGACCATGGGACCCATCTCTGTCCAGAAGGTAGGAAGGAGGAAGGGAGGGAGAAGAAGGAGAAACTCTCACTTAAGGCTTGCCCCAGTAAGTTTTCAAGCAGGCAAGTGCTACCATGAGAGAAGTTTCTTCAGGGACATGTAAACCCACTTCTGAAGATTGGCACTGTCCTGGACAAAGTAGAATTCTGCCTGGAAACCTGGTGCTGTTGAGCCCATGCTGACCCATGCAGATACCCTGGCCTCTGCATGCTTTTGAGTGTCTAACCAGAGGAATAGTTTTATTATACAGACATGACCTCTGCCATCCTCTACTGTACAAGTGCTAAGAGGAGATTTCATGAGCTAAACCCTACATCCACAGAGCATCAGCCCCTCTAATCCGTCAGCACATCCAGAAGATCCAGTGCAAAGCAGGACAAGGAGCCCTGCAGAGCTTTCAGGCAGAAGGTATAATGCATCCGTGGGATGTGCTGGGTTCTGTGTCTCCAGGCACAGTGAGGAAGATGCCCAGGAGCCCATCCACCTCTGCAGCAGAGCTTGCAAGGGCTGCACATGGACCTGCTGCTGCAGACACAGGGAGTGACTCTCCCTCACTCCTACAAGTGATTTTACTGACCACATCCAATTGCCTGCCTTGCTTGAGGCTAACAACAGTCCTGTCCTGGTTTTCAGTGCTTATAGTCAGACTTCTCAGAAAACCTAGCCCCAGGACAAGCAGGACATTGAACATTATTTGCCTAGTTTGAGCTCATACATTCAGGGTGCACCCTCTCAGTGCTGCAGAGCAGGACAGCCACGATGCTGAGGCAGGGCTGGATGTGGGAAAAGCAAATCTAGCACTGAATTAACAAGTGCAGTGATAAAACTCGTGTGTCAGAGATCCCTCACACCCAGCTGGTGCTGCAGGCAGTATTCTGTCCCACTCTGCACAGACATGCCAGCAGAGACAACCCTTCTTCAGGTTTTAACACCAGTGTTGCAAAGTGCCAGATTTACCTCTGAGGATGGTGCAAGGTTTTAGCAAACTCATCCTGCTCACAGTTAAACAGACCTTCCTGCCTCTGTGTAGAGATGATACATTTTTTTCCTCTTATCACTGGTCTATGGCCTCAATTGTTCTTTCACATACTTTGCTGGTATTTAAATGATCTTTTTCCTACAGTTTTTTTAAACTCTGAGTCAATCAGCCTCAATAAAGCATTTAATTGGAGAGAGCCAGCCATTACAAACAGACTGTAGATCTAGCTCAGAAGCAACAACAGAGCAAGGGGGGGAAACTGCAAGAAATGAAATACTTGAGTTATTTATAACCCAAAGCCAGCCAGCTGCCTTGGAGGTCATTTGAACCAACTCAACACTTGAGGGTGAAAGGAGCAATGTTTTGTTAGCTCTGAAGAGCCAGTATGCTTGATAAATAATTTAAATACTGAGTGAGATGTTGATCTGCGTCACATCCACACTGACCTGGGAGAACTCCACTGAAATTTGCAGCATGATAATGAACTCACTGTGGTTCAACTGAACCAGAAATCTCTCTCTTTATCTCAGAGAGCAGATGAGCCAGTCCTCATTTGTGTCCCACTGGATGACTGCCATTATCAATACCAGTAAGATAACCTCATGCTAGACAGGCATGTATGTCCAGAGCAGGACTGGGCACCTACTTAATGGTCACGTGCTTGTATGTGGGGCTGGGTGCTCCTGTTTGAAACCCTGTGGTGCAGGAGATGTATGAGAAGAGTCCTTAAAAATTCTGAATTTAAGCAAATGCCCAAAAGCCACTATGTACACAGACAACAGAGAAAAAACATCTGGTAGCTTAATGAAGAAACTGGATCCACAATCAGTGTCCAGCTCTACAGGCATCTGTGAAGAGCTTATAAATTACTTGTTTTAGTGTAATAATTATCAGTGCTCACATCCCACAGTCTTGGGGTGGGATGCACACAAATTGATTTTCATCTTCCTCCTCTTTTGTCACAACCCTCAAGATTTTGGGTGCTTTACTGAGGGGAAATAATGGAGCAGACAGCACTAGCACTGTGACTGGTAGGATGATCATTGGGGGAGAGATGCCCCAGGCTGGAGAAAAAAAAAAAAAGAATAAAGAAAAGACCAAAACTAAAACCAAAACTAAACCAAACCAAACCAAACCAACAAACAAACAGCCCCACAAAACCAACCAAACAAAAAAAAAAACCCATCCAAAAACATCCCCCCCCCAAAAAAAAAACCCCAAACCACCAAAACCCAAACAACCCAAACATTTGAAGCTGTTGCTCTGTCCCCTCTTTCCTGTGAGACTCAGGGGGCTGCATGTAAGAAGCCTGACAGCCCTTCATTAATTTCTTGCCTTCCTCAGCACTTTCCTTAGACAAACCCAAAGTGCTCTGATAAAGCATTTTAAGGCGAGCAGACAGTGCTGTGCATGCTGAGGCACTGGCAGGCTGCTCTGGAGAGAGAAATAACTCTCTTCAAATGTGCACTGTACTAATTACCTTGGCAAAGGTACAAGAGCACAAGTTAGGACTGCTGTGATTTATACACACTTGTGGCAGCTAAAGGTAGGAGCAAACTGTTGAGCAGCACAGAGCTGGAGGGCAACAACCCTGCAAGGAGGGAGCACAGAGACAGGAGTCCAAGCAAGAACCCCAGCCTCTCTTCCAGAGCCTTTTAATCCAGCTCCTCTGAGTGGCTTGAGTATCTACACCTCTGGGGAATCAGCCTCTGTGTACAGGTCACTGCAGCCCATGTTGATGCACAAGGAGAGACAGGGTCATGCAGGAGAGCACCAGAACTGCCAGGAGCTGGGCACAGGGCAGACAACAGCCTTTTTTGGCACAGCTTTTCCCCTGATAGGAGGAGATTGAGAAGTGTTAGTTGCTACTACAGGGAGTTTCTACTCCCTGCTATGGGCAGGGAGATTCTGAGTGAGTGCAGGGCAAGGGCTGATCCTGGCTTGGCCAGGGATAGGATGAACCTCCTGCATAGGGGGATTAAAGGATGTTCCTCTGGGAGGCAAATCAATGAGGAGCTACAGCAGAAAGCACGTGAGAAGGGAGCAAGCCCTGTAGGTCAGAAGAGGTGGCATGTGGGAGGGAAACACTGGGGCACCTTGGCACATGGATGGGTTGAAAGCCAAAATACAGGTCCCTGTATTTTATGTACAGCCTTGCTGCCCTTTCCCTTGAAAACAGAGCTTAGGAAGACAAGGAAGTTTGAATGTTACTTAAGGTTTAACATTATTGGCTTTGCAGAAGGGATGGGAAAGCCCCAGCAAATCAGCCTATCTTGCAATTTATGGCTGGAGGAAATCTTGCTCGACTTCCAGCAACTGGGCCACTTTCCAAAGTCCATAATGAGTTTTTTGGTTAATTCTTACAGAATCAAAATCCCACCGACTTAATTTCCATCTGCTGGGACATTTCTGTGTGAAAAAAATGACCTCACTATCAGAGGTTCTGCTGCTTTTCTTTAGATATGCAGAAATGCAAAAATAACCCCTCTGTCTTCGATGTGAAAAAATCCTGCACTGTCCTAGGGGAGTTTCAGGCCACTATTAGTTGTCATCATTTTCTTGCAGTTTCACCAAATAAAAGGTTTTCAGAATTATTTAGCAACTTTATCACATAAGCATGAGATTTTCCCCAAAACTCCTATTCCCAGTCTTGCTTTAAAAATAATAGGATGCAGATAAGAAAAACACAGGTGGATGTACAAGAGAAAGATATTGCCAGAAGTAATTTCTAAATGTCATCCTGAGAGCACAAGAGGAATAGCAGGAACATCTTGTCCTCACCAGGCAGAGAAAGCAAACCCCTGCAAGCTCCCATTACATATTGGGGGGATACTAAAGGCTAAATAACTCATTCATTCACATGGTCAGTGTCCAGTCTGTAACACAAGAGGCCCCAGGGTTAGTTTCACAAACAATTTTACAGTTAGATTAGAACAAAGAATTTAGTTAGATTAGAACAAAGAATTCAGTAAGTGCTCAAAGACCTGAGCTGTATGGTGTGGGAAGACATCCAAGTGCTATTTATAGGGATAAACACATGTATTTCTTCTGTATATTTTGGGAACAGTCCCTCATATTGGCTGACACTGGTGCCCCCACAAAGCTGTAGACAAGGACAGATCAGTTTAGGGAATCATAGACAAATTAAAGAAGCAAGCAATGAGGAACAATCATTTGGGGTTGTTTTCCCAATGTTAGCTGAGTTTTCCTGAGCAACCCAAAACATTTGTGCCCTCTGCCACCACTGTTTCTTCTTCCAGTGCCAAACAAGTAAGTTATTCCTCACTTTTTTGCTTAGGCTTGTGTGTGATGCCAAGCAGGCAAGATGACTGACCACTTTATCCCAATGGATGACTCCTAGAGTGATGGTGGAAACTTCTTTTGGCATAATATACTTTGCACTGTCCCTGGTTAATCCTTCCATACAAACACCACTGATGATTCATGCACATCTACTTGAAAATCAAAAGCAGCTCAGCAGCAAAGTGTGAAAGTATGATCCAAGATTTATCTCCAGATAGGTAATTGTTTATAAACAATAACAAACCAGTAACTCTCTGTCCAAACAGTGAATGGAAACAGAAGAAAATTCAAAGCAAAATGTGTCTGACCTATTGCAGAAGACTATGAATAATCAGGGGCTGAGGCAGAGCATTCTGTGCCTCTGGGTTCTTTTCCAGCTTCAAGACATGATTTTCTATTTTTTGCATAAATTAACCTAATCTCTATATAAGGTATGCATGTGATCAGTATTTTAGTTCCCAAGCTTTTATAATCCCTTATCTGACCCAGAAAGGTCCCAAATCCAGCTGCTGGGAATCCAGTGAAGTCTCTTGCTCTTCTTATGCTTTATATTTTTAAGCTGGACACATTACCAAAACTACCTTGTGATAAATGGAAGGCTGAGCTCAACAGCGAGGCTGTTTCAAATTGAGAAATACTGCAACTGGAATAACAGGAAATTTCAAGCTCTAAAATTAGTTTTTGTGAATAATAACTCTCATGCAAAACAGGTTTTGATAAAAACTCCGCTGGTGTGGCCTCTGCAATCTGGCTGTCATTAACAGCAGAGAAGCATTAGAGGCTGGCACTGAAACAAAGGTATTCTTTCCCAAGACATCCTTGCATATCACGGAAACAAGTATTTCTCTGCAGCATCAGTGCCACAGAAACAGTTTGTTCTTCCAGTGTCATAAACTAAGGGCTCTCAAGAGAGACTGAGATTGGGTCTGGAGGCACTCAAGCCACTTGCAGTAATATTAGCTCAAAGCATCTTTAATTTATGCCTGGCTTCTGTGTTGGTTTCCTTTGAGTTTCCATCTTCTTAAATGACAACAGGCTGTCCAGAGTGGCAGTGAGGATCTGTGAGAGGTGAGGCAGGACGTTGTGCTTGAATTGCCTTATGCAAAAATGCATCTTCAACTGGTTTAGCCACGTGCAAGTAGCTCCAGCTGTGCTAACTGTGGAGTTGGAAATGGCATATCTGAATGGGTACAGCTATGTATTGGAGCTAACAACTCCTTCTCAGAGCAGGTTTAACTGCCAGCATTTCACCAGGTCCTTGTGCTGCTGGTCCTTGTGGCATCTCAGTGCCATGTCACACTGGGAGCCCCTGCTGGCACTGCTGAGACCACAAACCTACATGTTAAACCCATCACTGGTGGTATCAGACACCCCACCAGGGCTAATTCCCTGCAGCTTAGGGAAGGATCATCATCTTCTCTCTCTTTTCCCTGTATCCCAGAAATTCACTTTCTTGAGACCACATCTGCAACTCCTGGCTATTCCTGGAAGCAAGGATGAGATCCAGACCAAGACTAGAACATGTGAGATGTGGGCTGGGTTTCTAAGATCACATTGCACTCAGCAGAGATGGAGTCAGGGGAGGCTGGAGAGTGATGTAAATGTACCACAAAGCAGATGAATCCACACTGTGAAAGCAGGGCTCTGAGCAGGGAGCAGGGTGTGATCCAGTCACCTCAGCATCAGCATCTGGTGCTGTTTGACATGGTCCATGGTCTCTGGCTTTGATCCATCTGCCTCTCCAGAAGGAAGGTCTCTGCAGTGTGTCACACTTTCCAAACCTGTGTGGCTGCCCTGGACCCCCCAGCCTGGTACCAAATGTGCATGTTTAGGCAACTGAACAGCCCACCCTGGTGGAATGGCTGCTTGCATCCACTCAGGCTGGGTTGAGGTGCCCAGTGACTCTGGGGAAGCTGAAGTGCACAGAGCTCCTGATGCCATGGGCTGTGGGGGGCTAACCAAAGGCAGCCCTGGAGTGCTGCTGACTGCTACAAGAGCTGAAGGATGTGGCTTACACATTGAAAGAGCTGGTTTAGTCTCAGACCCAATCCCACCCAAGCTGTAACAGTCTGGCAAAGACATTAACAGACTCCTTCTACGGCAATGTGTTATTGCCACTTACTTGGGCTGTACACAATACAAATCATAACCTTATTACCTGAAGCACAGAAACCCTGAAAAGGTTTCCTTGTCTTGCAAACAGGAATTTACAGAGGCTCATTTTTACTGAGATGATTTAAGCCTTCTGGGTTGGGAATTCCCTGTATAGGGAATAGGGAATTTGAATCTGAGGAGTGTGCATGCCTTCCTCGACAAGCTGAGCACATGCTGATTCAGAAAACAGAGCAGGAAACAGAGCTTAACCTTGCAGAAAGAGCAGCCTTGCTTAGGAAGGGGAAAAGATTATGGAGGAGGTTAAAATCTTCCACCTGTTGAAGAAGTGTTCATAAACTAGGTGTGGAGCACACATTGCTTAGCAATGTCTCACCCCTATTCCTCAGCAAGACCCATGAAAGCAACAAGGGAAATAAGACCACAGTTCTGCCAGCACAAAAGGCTTTTGGTGCATGAGCCATTGACACATGGGACTGACAACCTGGAGGAAAGCAGAGCCAGGTTTATCTCCAGGCAGCCAGGTGCACCAGTTCACAGCCCTCCCATGGGCTGCCAGATGGACACATATTTTCATGATGGATATTTGTCTATAAACTGAACCCAGGCAGCGGCTGAGCCTGGATGTGAGGCACAGTAGTGCTATCTCCCACCTGCATCTTCCTTTTCCCACTCTCTGAAGCTGGTACTCAGCAAAGTGTTAAAAGAGCACCAGAAGAAACTCCAACTGTGTCCTGCCATGGCTGGCAAGGACTGACAATGCCGAAAATCCCAACTCCTAGGACTTCCATGACCAGATTTGCTTGTGAAAAAAGGTAACTTTGAGCCAGCACACACCATCCTCATCTAAAAGAGCACTAAGGAATGGTTTGTGAAGCAGCCTGCAAGGTATTTTGGCATGTCTGTGCTCTTCCTCACTGCTGTAGTAGGTCCTGCTGGGCTTTGAAACAGAGTCAGAATCAGCACTGTTGATTTTTGCTTTGTTTAGCAAAAGCTTTTTGTATCCTGCTGTTGATGGCTGCTCCAAGAGAAATCCATTCCCATGTAAGTTTTGTACTCGACAAGTTTTCAAAAAAGTCAGTCATAAAACTAATGTTTTCAGGCAGGATTTTGGTTTAAATAAATAGACACACATGCAATAAACAAAGCAGCCTTCCTGTAACATTTAATATAAAACCTCCCTGTTTTGGGTAGTGTATAAATTATGTAAATATAATGCAAATGTAAAGAATGAACATTGTAGAGAGTGGATAGCACAGCAATGAGGTATGTCCTGGCAAAAATAGTTCTACAGCACCATCAAAAAGTTATTCATGTTGACAAGCTATGAAATGTCTGCATAAGGAAAAAGGGAACAAAGTAGGAATGTTTTAATGCTGTGCCTCATTGGAGCTGCCTTTTCCTTCAGTCTTGTATAACTGTGACAGTTGTGTCAAAGGGAAGAGTAAAAAAAAATAAAGCAGTGGTAATGCTGTCAGGAAAAGACATTTGTTTCTGTGGCAGCTCAGTGGACACAGCCAGATTTGTTTCTTCTCAAAGCCAGTCTGAGCAGGGGACAACAATAACTTCAATAATGTCACAGCCTGGACCAGCCCACACTACTGCACACAGTGTAGTTCTGATGGGAGCAAGGATTCTGACAGTTGAAGGGTACTAGTCCATTTCCTACCACTTCTGCTCAAATTTCAGCCTTTATGCAACTGGGAGGTGTCCAGGGTACATGCTACTCTGTGTCACAAGTGTCAGGGATTAGTTATTTCGCCCCAGGCCCAGCAGGTAACTCCATGGTGGGAGAGCAAGCTGCAGGTCCCAAAGGTGCCAGCACTGGAAACTCGAGAGGTACTCACAGGATGTAGGCGATGACCCCGATGGACCAGCAGTCCACAGCTTTGCTGTAGGGCTTCTGGGCCAGCACTTCAGGAGCTGAAAATAAAAAAGCCAAACAAGCACATGTTGTAAGAGCAGACATTTGAATATGGTCAAAAGGTAGGACTCTGAAACTTGAAGACCCCCAAGACCTTGATTTGCTTTCCACATACAGCCCTTGTGTTTGCAAACGTGTCCTGAGGTTTTTGAAGGTCATATTCTCACGAGAAAGGATGAGTCCTAAAGTAGAGCAAATTCACAATTTTTTTTTTTTGTCTCCAGGCATGGAAAACAAAACAAAGCACAGAAAAATGCATGAGAGGCAGAGGGCCATCACCTCCCTGTTTAGGAGGAAAATGAGGCCAAGCTTTGCACGGGTGCAGAGATGCACATTCTCCCTGACAGCATCGCAGCTCCGCCGTGTTCTGCTGCCAGAGAGGGGAGTTCCAGAGGCAGCTCAGAAAGGGCAGTGAGTCAGGGAGGAGATAAGCTACATCTGCAGGAGAGGAAGGGGAGCAGTCACCACTTCTTCCAGCAGCTGCCTTTCAAAGCCTGCTGGATGTCAGAGTCAGAGAGAGTAATTTGTCCTTCTGCCCCTGGAAACACAGACACCTCAGAGGGAGAAATGAAAAGCAGCAAGAAATGGACATGTGCACAAAGGAACTGAGCCTCCTGCCTCTATACAGCCACCATAGTCTGAATTTTGCTAAAAGCAAGAGCCTGGGAATTTATTGAAACTCTTTGTGGATCTGCTTTACTATCTTATACTACTGAAACCTAAAAAGCTGTATTTTTCATATGGGATCCTGAAGTATGTTTTCCCTGTTGGGACCTTGCAGTGCAAATGCTTAAACCTAAATTTTAAAACCCTATGACCCTAATCTTTTTCATGTAAAGAAGCTTTTGCCTTTTTCAAAGCAAAATGTCCACAATAATGCAAGAAATCACTGACTATGGCATTCCTAAAGCAGACTTGCCATACTGGGTTTTAAAAAGTATGGTATTTCCTTTGAGTAATTTGGGGTTCAAATGCTGGAAAAAAGTCATGAAGTGACAAGTCCCAACAAAAATATTTCTTGGGAGTCACACCTTCCTCTGCTAGGAGTCTCATCAACACCAAAACACTTAGATACTTGAAGAAGAGCAAAAAACAAATTGTGAAGCACACAGATGTATTAAACCTTGAGCCTCACATTTAGGTGCTACCTATCCTTCGCTGTACTGGTAGGACTCTTCAAACACTTATCTTCTTAATCCAAATAAGCCAACAAAAGCAAGGTCAATATTACCAGAAAGGTATGGAACAAGAAGAAATAGTGAGAATCAGAAAAGATTTTCCAATGCTTTGGCATGAGGGCTCATAGAGGAGACTGAAGGAAGACAGTGCACGAGGCAGGTGAGGGCATCTGCATTTCCACAAGCAGAACAATGATGGAAAGGGTCAAATCTCACCAGGGACACATTGCAAAAATGAAGAAAATGCAGGGGAATGTGGGTGAAATTATAGCTGGCAACCAGATTATGAAGGCTCTTGAAGATTGGGATATGTCCCAATCCGCAGCACAGGTTAAATACTACCTCAATTTTCAAGTCATTCAGCAAATTGGAACCACTGTATGTGAACTGGAAATTGGGACCACTGAATAAGAAATGAGACAGTTTCCTGTTTTGTTCCATCCCTTGTAATCAAAATTTGTGACAAAATATGAGGAAGAAGGGAGTTAATGTTCTCCTGTCTTTATGTGCTTAGATGCCTTCCAACTCTCCAGCTGTTCCGAATTTCCAGTATTTTATTCACATTCTCTTCTACCTTTGACTGTCTGAGCCTGTTTACATAACTTTCAAGACTGGTAAACATTACACATCTCATATCTCCTAAAGAAAATATTATGCAAATGGCTGCTGTGCACCAGTGAGCTCCTGACATTATACAGATATGCCACATTAACATAACAGAAAACAACTCTGAGATGAGGGGATGTGAACTATATAAAGATTTTCCCTCTTAAAACATCAAAGCTGTGCTGGGGCATTTCTGTCTATTTTAAAGGAGTGAAGAACACTGATAGCTGTTGCTGTGGATGGCAGCTCTGAAACAGGTAAGAACAATACAGGGTAAGCATTAATAAAGAAAGGCAGGAAGTTTAAATACTTCTTTTAAGGCCAAATGCCTGCTTTTGGTTTTTGTTCCAATAAGCAGATATGCAGCAGGAGCGGGATGACACAGCTCAGCATCCTCTGTCTCTGATATGTGGAAAAGACGGAAATATTTAATGAGCTGAAAAAGAAGTCAGAGAAGCTCTCAGGAATGACAGCAGATCAGTGCCAAGAGGCAAAAGCAGGAGACACAACGAAAAAAAATCCAGGATTTAACAGCATTAAAGGATCAACACAGACGGCTGGGGAGACAAAACAGCAGAAAGGAGAAGGGGAAAGCCAAATCTCCCATTTCTGGTGCTGGGGAGATGCCAGCTGAGCAAGGGCTTCCACTGTCACACATCCCCAGGGAATCACTCTGGGCTCAAATCATACACAGTGGTCATCCAGACAGGGAAATCAATGGAGCAAACCCTTCCTTCACATCCAGGTAGGTCTTTCAGCATCAGCATTGCCACAGTGCCAGGTGCAAGGTGGGGGCTCATTTCACCTTCAGGTACGTGCAGATGTGCTTCCCAGGTCAGATGATCCTGATGTCTTACAGTTGGCTTTTTTTTGGTTATGTTTTGCTTTTAATAACAGAAAAAATTCAAAGGCTTGTTTCAAATGGAGGTTTTAAGAAAAGGTACAGACCAGAACATTTGGAACCCTTTCAGAACACTATGCCATTACCCTCAGAGAACATGGCTATGCTAATAAGGCCCCTAAAAATGCAACTGCTGGATGCCAAAAACTGCAATCCACATTCCTGCAAAGAGCTCAGGTGATGGGGATTGCTCTGATACTTTAAGCCTGTTGATCACACTGTACAAGTCATGAAGGTGCCTGTCTCTCATAACAGCCTGTACTGCACACGAAGGGCCAATCCAGCCCTTTCCTGAAGTCAAAACCTACAAAGTACCCTCCTCACAGTGCAAACAGGCTGAGATGCATATGAAGCAGCTTCACCACAAGACCAGAGTCCTTCTTCCACTCGCTCCTGGGGTGAAAACAACTTTTCATTTTTTTCACACATTCCTCCAGTGTCCATCTTGTTCTGGTTGGCCAAGACTTTGAAGTCTGAGGCTGTTTCTGCAGGAGAGCAGGGTTTCAGTGCAGTATTGCTGACTTTCTGTGCTCCTTTTGTTCTTATTTCATGTTGCTGAGTCAGATTTAGATATCTGCTACAGGTAATAATGCAGTTTATGTTTAGCAGAGGGTAACACAACTCTTTGTCAGGATATGGCAACAAGAGCTGAGAAATTGCCCTGTCACAGGCTTCTGCCTGAGCAAACACTGTTCAGAGTGATTCCCATGCTTTATTTTTACTTGACTAGTCATGATACTGCCTAAAAGCTCCTGAGGTAGCTTATTGCTAATAAGGATATTCTGAAGGCTTATTGAATATTTTCCAAGCTTTGACTCAAAGGATACCAAATAGGTCAAAATTCAACGTGGAAATCTGTTGCTTACTCAAATGCTGTGGTGCTGTGGTCTTGCACAGGGCTAAGAGGAACACATGGCTTTGGTGAGATCTGAAACTACTGGATTTCTGGCAGAGCAGAGATGAAAGTTGTGAAATGACTTTTCATTAAAGCACTACATAAAACGAAAACAGTGAGTGTGGTGGGGTGTACAGGGACCAACCACATATCCAAGATCCAGCCCAATTTGTACAACAGGGAAGTACAAGAAAATTTTACTTGAAGAGGAATTGGGACTCTGAGCAAGTATTTTAAATCTCAGTAGGATTAAGATATTGGTCAACCACAAACACAGCTCATAATTCAGTGTTTCTGCAAAAAGAGACCAGATGGCCTCAGACAGGCTTTCTAACATTTTTTCTAACTTTTCAAGCATCTTAAAAGTGTAAGTTCCATCTGCAGAAATAACCAAACATTTTGAGGGACCACCTCTCATGGAAAGCCACTCAGTGTGACCCAATTCCCAAATATCCAAAATCTCTTTAGAAGAATTTGTTGAGTGGCTGGAGTCACCTCCTGGTGGGTGCTCAGCTTCACACACCTCAGGGATGGCTCATTTTCAGGCAGGTTTGAACAGCTCCTACATCAAAACTGAGTTATTATATAAAGTAAAGAGCTGATCAACCCAAAACTATGATGTTTAAAATTATAAACCATTAATGGTGTATTGGGATCTTGCCCATAATCACACATATCACTCACGGTTTTGAAAACACTACTTCTTCTCCACATTGGACCATGGGTTCAGACTCATGCAGGTCAGTCCTCACAACTAATCTGCAGTGAAATGAGCCACAAAAGCTGCCTCACCTTTCCCAATTCAGGTGCTATCTAAAACTTGGGTGTCTAGTCCCAGCTCATCACCCAGACCCTTTCCATAAAAAACAGGGATAGGAGTGGTAAGCAGATAAGAAAATGCAAGATCTTAGAAGAGGTTCTATTGTCAGATCCCCTTTTCAGTAAGCAAACATTTGGATTGGCCTCTTAACAAAAGTGGCTCAGATAATTGTGTTAATTTATCTTACCATCAGCTTTTCATCACAGGGCCAAAATCTCTGACAAAACTCCTGAAAAAATAAGAACTCAGAACTCTGGACAGTAATTTAATCTGTAAGGCAGAGCTTTAAAAGCTGAAGTGCTAATGCACTACTGGTCAGGCACATTTTAGATATAGAATAATTTGAAAAGTAATATTTTGATTGTCAGAAAGAAAACTGATATTTGTTAAGGAATTTAATTATAATTACACCCTTCCTTATTCAATAAATTTCCAGACCATATAAACAGGCATTTAGTGTCATGGACACTACTGTTCTTTGCAGATGAAAATTAGAAAAGTTGAGATAAAAAATGAAGCAGAAGGTGTTGAAAGTATATTCTCATCTGGGAAATTACATAGAAATGACAGGGGGGTTGCATAATTGCAAATACTTGGACAGTAGACATGATTTAAGATCAGGTCTGCCTCTGAGTCAGAAGCTTGTCCAGCACTTTGCAAAGTGGAATCTGACTGGACCCATTTCTGGAGATGAAGTATAAATAGTAGTGGATGCCTATGACTTCTTAACAGAGCCCTGGGAGCCTTTGACATGTGATATGTGCCTAAATCTCTTCCAGCAATTTAAAAGCAAAGTGGTTGAACTGATAAAAATAATCAATTCTAGTAAGATCTTAGAAAACAGGGTGTTCTACCTATCTCTGAAGAAAAGCACCAGGAAATGAGTTTTAAGTGATGAATCTCTGAGTGTTACTTCACCTGAGGTAAAATACATGGGAAAGAAAAAGCAAAACACAAAAAAGGGGTGACAGACAGGGCACTTCGTGGGTTGGGACTGTGGCATTTATCTACCCTAGCCAGCCTGTGGACTTTTATTTATGCTGTGCCATCAGGAAGAATGACTTTTCCATTGATTTGAGGGCAGTTTGCTGCAAGTTGGAGTTACACTGGAAGACATGAAAGATTTGGATGTGGGAAAATTGCAGAGCACCTATGCAGAAGCCACAACATCAAGTGTAATACTCAAGGAGGACCATTTGTAGGCATCACCACAGTGACCAGCAACAAAAATCTTCTGTGCTTGGAAAATGTTGTCTGAGCAACAAGATAATGTTAAAAAAAAAAAGTACAGCACTAAAGAGGAGGTGCATCCTGTGCAGAAAAAAAGGAAAAGAAAAAGAACAAATATTTAAAGCTGTTTTCTTTGTGAAGGAGGGGGAAAAGTCCTGTCAGCACTTGAGAAATAAGTGGCCATAACCTCTTGAACCAGGATGAGTAAATCCTACCTTCAGCAAGATAACAACAAGCCTTGAAGGCACTTGTGCAGCCATCAGAGGCCAGACCATGGGTAATAAGAGCTCTCAAACATCTCTCAAAGCACTACAGCTGCTGTCACAGGCTCTGAGAGCCTCCTCTCCAAAATAGCAAGTTTTCTTGTGTAAATAGCAATGATTGTGAGAGGGTGCATGAGATCACTCAGAGACCAAGCAGAGTCACTCCTTCATTATCATCAGCACTTCAGTAAACATCATCTAAGCTTTTCTATGTCTTGAGACTCAATCCAGTCAGTGCCTATTGCAGAGCAAAATAAAACATGTTTGATAAGGACAGAAGAGCTGACAGCAAAAGTGATGAAGATTGCTGTCTCAGCTCAATTCCTGCTTTGGAAGGAGATTTCCAGTCTGGTGTGATTACACAAGACTGCTACTCAGAGTGCATACTGGCCCACGTCTTAAAATAAAACATTGATGGGCTGGTGGCTCCACAGTGGGAAAGCACAGAAATCTGTTCCTTTTCCTGATTTTGTTGGGATAGAGTGTGTCTGCACAGTGTGAAGATAATGCCCATAGAAAGTACCTGTGACAAATCTGTATCACTGTGTCATAACCACCTAATCTGAGTTGTTGTACCATGATATCATCAGAACTATGCAAACAGGTGAGGCGGCAGCTGCAAAATAAAAAGAGCTTCTGACAATTGGAAAACAGAACTTCTGGACTGCTGGAAAGATCTGAGATGTAGGAGCAACCACCGACGGCAGGGAGAGGGAACTCTGGAGACCAAAGAGGCTCTTGGAACAAGTGGTTTTATTGCATAGGTCGTGGGTGAAAGAGCCTTGCCTTCAGGCACCAGCCTTGGCTGAAGGGTGTCCCCAAGAGAGAGCTAGCTCCTTGTTACAATGCATTAGATCGCTTATTGTGTTGAATATTCTAATTTACAGTAACCAACCGGCGTGAGATACAAATCCTACAGAATTTACATACAGCCTATGAGAACTGCTATATTACCATATCACTCTGTATTCTAAAGCTTAAAGGTTACTTTCTTATCTACCTTTTCCCTGATACCTGGGGGGGCTACTCCCTTGGGCCCCTTGGTGTCCCTTTGTTTGCTATTACTAAACCCATCTCCAGCTAATCACTGTCTTCCTGCCTGCCACGCTTACATCTCAAAGATTGCTTTCATTTCTATTTCACTCACAGGCTTTATATTTTCAGAATCTCTTGCCAAGCAATCATATCTGTAAGCTTTTCCTGTCTCATCTTTCCCAACACTGAGACAAATCTATCCACTGTCAGTTTCATGGATTTCATGGCTATCCCAGAGTTTAATTTTCCCACCTCAGCTGATGATCCTGGTGTGGCAGGAGGCACAGGCTTGCTGGATGTCTTGTACACGAAGGGAGCCTTTTAAATAGTGTTTACTCAAACAGACCTCATCACCACCTGCCATCTAAAACTCACTTTCACCTACTTTAACTGTTTTCAATGTCTGCTGGTAAACATGCTGTTAATAGGTAGCCTTGTACAATCGCTACCAAATGGACAGAAGAGGAAAGAATAAATGACAGAAAACAATTTGACACTGTACAGAAAGGTCCAAGGATCTAAAGAGCTTTTGAATTTTGAGATCTGAGTCAGTAATTTAATGTGATTGTAACAGAGGATTACTGAACATGTCTGAAAAAATGTAGCCCTTTCATTTTACTGTCTTCTATCAGAGGAATCCAGAAAATGCTGCTCTTCATGATTAAAATAATACATTTCATTAGGCAAAGCTTCTTGGTTTTCTAGGTGCTTGCAGAAACAATACATTTGAGGCTGTTCTTCACATGCTCCTGGTGTAGCTAAAGCAGTGTCTTTGGGAACACTCATTCCACAAAGGACTGAAAACATGGAAGTGAATCCCACAAACTCGGAGCTGGATTGCAGGATTGTGCCCCAAAAGGGAAGAACACACAACACAGAGCACAGGCAAACATTAAAGTATAACAAATACCTGTAAAATCCCCCGTGCACCATGTACCAGCATCAGAAAGTAAGTATTATTTCATTTTACTAAAATATAAGCAAACCTCTTACCGACATATCCAGGAGTCCCACAGGCTGTGGACATGACATCTCCTTTACCCTCCATCTTCGACAATCCAAAGTCACTGATCATGATTTTTGACTCTTCATCCTGGCTGTAGTAAAGCAGGTTCTCAGGCTAGAAGGGAGAGTAAGCACAATGAGGTTTGAATACATGAGTTTGGTAACAACACCTGTTGAGCCATGCATTGCATTTAATACAATCCCTAGTCACACCATAGACAAATATAATTTGGTTGCCCTAAGCCTAAAGAGTTGTTCTTAGAACCTACACAGATATCCTCTCCAGACTCCTGTATGGCAACAAATGGAAGACCCTGACACCCTGAGCTTTGAGCAACTTTTCTGGGATAACAAGCTTCTACTCTGGCACCTCAAGTAAGACTCATCCCTTACTTGTGAAATATGTCTGATGTATTATCACTTCAGAGTGGTGAAACAGAAAGATTCATTTGAAAGCAAGTAAATATGGCAAATCCAGGTAGTGTACTAAAAAGTTTTTACAGTATTTGAAAAAAGAAAAAGGAAAACAGGAGGTATTAGAGAATTTTTGTATCTTCACTGGAAACAAACTGGTTTGAGAGAGGAAATGCCTTTACAGTTAACAGACTTGAACCAAGGATATTTCAGCTAGAGCTGATTAGGAAAAAATGTTGAAGGAAAAATGTGCTATAGCACTAGCCCAGCAACTTGTTTATCGCAAGAAAAAACAAGGATCACTCCACAAAGCCCTGTAACTTTTTATACCAGAGTCAGGCGGGTTGGAGAGCCCAACCAGCCTCCATCTGCTCCAGACAGTCCTGCATCCATGTGTTTTGAATGTGCTGCTGCTGCACAGCAAAGCTCTTGCTGGGTGCTGTGAGAACCCACCTCTTCCCCTACCTAACACCTGGGCTCATGAAAGGCTCCACACCTGCAGCACTCAGCCTGGTGGCAACGGGCCCTGGACCTTTGGGTCTTCACCTATAAAAGTGATGGGTACCCAATGTTTCCAAATAGCCTTGGTGGAGTTTTTTGCTCAAAGCTGGCACAAATGCTGACATGCAGCCTGCTGTGTGCTCCAGGAAATGGTGAGGAGCAGCTGTAGCCACACAGCATCCTCAGACTCCCTGGGACACATCCAAGCTTGGATTTGTAAGGAGGAGAAACTGCAGTTCAGCAGCACCAGCATCCATCTTCCCTTCTCCATCTGCTCTGGGGAAAGGGGGGCTGAAGGCTGGAGGGTGATGATCCCATTCAGGAGGTTAAAGCATTTCCTGGCTGCCCAGCCCCAGCAGTAAGTGATGGCTTTATCCACGGGACATGTGGAAACATGGGACACAAAGGCCATGAGAGGATCTGCAAGCCACAGCCACAGCTGTGGGCCAGCAGGACTGAGGTAAAAAGGGAAACAATTCAGTTCCTAAAAGTAAATATGGAGTTGTACCATTTATGTTTCTTTCTTATGATACCTTGCAAGCCCAGTGCTTTAATCTGACTTTAAGGTGTTGACACTGTTTTAGGGACTACAGTTTCATGCCATGTTCTGCCCTAGGCAACAGTCACTCCTAATTTTTACTACTGCCCTTGTGATCTGCTGAGGAGTTGGTAGACTTGGAATAAAGGGAAAAACAGTTATTTCCTAACAATTTCTGCTAACTCACCTCAGGTTCCCACATACTCACATTCAGTAAGACCAAGAAACCCACACTTGTTTAAAAGAATTCTATTTCCTCAAGCTGGTTAATTCAGAAAGCATTAACAAGGTGGCTCTGTGCCAAGTGGAGCTGCTTGAGCCTTTCAGTCCTTTTGTGCATCCTGGACTTCCCCCAGACATCACCTGTTGCCATCTCTTCTAATGTGCTGTTGCATTACTTAGATTAGAGACTTGGAGCCCAGACCTGCTTTTACCAGCTACAGCAAGTACTATTTTGGTATCTGAATAAACACATAATTACAATAAATAATTGTTATGGATGTTTCATGGGTTGTATTTTTGTAGAGTGGATTCTTTCCCAGAGTTTCATTTTGAGCCTTACACTTATTTTGATATTTTGAGATGATAAAAAGCCTTATTATATCTGTGTTTTTCTCATCATGGTTTGTTTTTGATAACAGAAATTCACAGCAGGTGTTCCTCATATACTGTATTTTATGAGTCATTTTGACAATTGATATGGTACTGACAAAAACCTGCGAACAAAAGAGAGAAAAAGAGCTACTCTTTGCTGCAAAATACCACTGGAGAAGGTTGGTTTGATCTAAAATCAGCTTGGCCTTACATGAACTCTGAAAGTAATTTGTACATGAATGTAATTCTCAAAACACCAGATCCCATATTTTATTATAGAAACTTTAAAATAAGATTGTTTTTTTTAAATGGGAGGTATATAACCTGCTTTAGATTATAAAGACAAGAATACCAAGATCTTGTACAATGGAAAATCTGAATTAAGAGGTCTTGGACCTCACTCCAAAAATGCTGGTGGCAGAAAGAAACCTGAAGTTATTTCCTAAAAGTTGAATTTGGGAGCAAGAAGGTCATGTTAAAATACAGCACTTCCATACTGGAATTCTGTGGAGCTCTTATAAATATGAGAATGTTTCTATGTACTTCAGCATAAGGGCAGGAAATGAACAGGGGCTGAGGGCAAGTTGTGGAGACTGTAGGAGATGGAAGCTTAACCAGTGCCTCCTTACAGGAAACCCATTATTTGGGACTGTCTGGACTGGACTGCAGTGACTCTTGACTCTATTAATGTTCATTAAGCCTTTTTATAAGGCTTATATAAAGCTTATAACATGTAGCCAAATTCCACTCTCTTTACAGGGGGAAAATACAAGCTCTGCCTCAACATCCAAATAAACTCCTGTTCGGAGCATCCCTCCAAAATACAACCAGAGGTGTTATTTCCATCACTGAAGTCTTCATTTCTGGCAGTAAACTTTGGCAGAATTAACCAGCTCAGGAACTGAACCCACAGTTTTCTATTGAAATTTGTATCTTTTTCTAGTATCTTCTGCTAATTCATGATTAAAAACAGTAAAGTGCTGTCAAATCCAAGCCTTTTTGTTTGTCTTAATGACAGTTTAAGATACTAGAAGAAAACAATAAAACAACGTTTAGGGTTTTTTTTTTACCTGTAAAGCTGAGAGGTTTAGATGTGACAATATGGTGCAGCTGTAAGGAAGATCATCTAAATATAACATTGGCACACAATGGTCTTTAGAAGAACTGCTGCTGTTAAAAGTGTCTCCAAAAACACTGCTCCAAATGATAGGAAATCACTCAACTTTCCCCCACTATTGTTACCAGCTATTACTAAGTAAAAGTAAATACAGCATAGCAAACCTGCAAAATACTTTATAGCAGTGAACTGAGATGAGGTTTCAGGTGAGATGTGGTTTCTACCTTAATGAAACATTTTGGGTCTTAATGGCTTTTCCCCACATCATGTGTGCAAAACTCCCACTGTAACTGCCCTGACTGCAGAGTCCTCATTAAAACCAATTACATGGGGAAGCTTTGGAGCATCTCCTCAGGTAAAACCTTACTGAAACAGCCAGCCCTGGTGTTTTTAAGACTCACACAATGACACAACCTTCACTGACACTGCCCAGGGGCCCCAGTGATGCTGTGGCTGTACCTTGAGGTCCCTGTGCACGATGCCCATGCGGTGCAGGTAGTACACAGCGTCCAGGACCTGCCGGATCAGGGTGCTGGCGTCCTTCTCCGTGTAGAACCCCTTCTCCACAATGCGGTCGAAGAGCTCTCCCCCAGACACTCTGGAAAGCACAACAGGAAGGAGAAGCATGAGGATGTGCTTTGTAATGCCCTTTCTGCATCATTAAAGGGTGGTCAAGGCCATGCACTAGACACAGGCAGCGAGAGAGAGCAGATCTGCCTGCAGCTCTGGGGCTCCACCACTGTCCCAAGGACGGCCACAAGGATGGTGAAGGGTCTAGAAGGGAAGCCTCATGTGTAGGGGATGAGGTCACTTGGTCTGGACAGCCTGGAGAAGAGGAGTCTGAGGGGAGACATCATTGTGCTGTTCAACATCCTCATGAGGGGCAGTGGAGGGGAAGGCACTGGTCTCTTCTCTGGTGACCAGTGACAGGACCTGAACGAATGGCCTGAAGCTGAGTCTGGGGAGGCTTGAGTTGCATAACAAAAATATTCTTCATCCAGAGGGTAGTTGGGCACTGGAACAGGCTCCCCAGGGAAGCGGTCACAGCACTGAGCCTAACAGAGTTCAAAAGCATTTGGACAATGCTCTCAGGCACAGAGTGTGACTGGGGTGTCCTGTGCAGGGCCAGTTGGACTCAATGATCCTGATGGGTCCCTACCAATTCAGCATATTTTATGATTCTGTGAATTAAGTTTGATTTTCTCCAAGGACTGGTCAGGCTATAATGGAAAATAAAATCCATCATACATCAGGGAGTGGTCAAAGACTCACTAGCACTTGCAGAGGGACTCATGATCATACCCCAGCAAGAGCCAGGGGAACAGACCCTGCTTTCCATGCTGTCCCACCCTAGAGAACTTTGCATAGGCAGTTCCATCTGCTGGTGCTGGCCCACTCAGGCCCACTCAGGGTATAAAGCTCCCACCTTTTATGATCCCTTGGGGTTCACTTTTCACTCCACTGACTAAGGTTTGGGGTTTGCCCTGGAGGAATGGTCCCATTCTTTCCTCACTAGTGAGTGAAATGCATTCAGGAGTTGCTGCCACTACCTATAGAGCATTACTTTATTAAATAGCCTGCACCTCTGACAATTTTAAATGCTCTCAGAGGTCCCCTCCTTTACTCACACACATATGTTCATTTATCTGCAATCACAAACTCTTTAGGCAGAGCATACCCTCTGCCTGGCACTGGTAGGAGACAGTTATTGAGGAGAAACACAGATTATCAGTGCAATTAATCACCAGATGACACACATGAGAAGAAGATTACACAACTCAAAGAGGAAAGAAAATAAAAACCTTGACATCCCACTATTTAATGTCTGCTGTATTGCACTTTTCCCCTGCCTTGCTAGAAATAACACTTTCTGAACCCAATCCCAAATAAAGAATGGCACATTAAAACTCCCTGGAGGAGTATCTGAGGAAACAAAAGAGGAAAAAAATGTCTGAGTAATTGAAATAATAAAACTGTCAGCAAAAAACTGCCCTACTAGGGTAAATAAAAATTTTCCATTTTAGCAAGCAAAACCTATTAAAAATAAAATGTATGCGATATGTTTCTTCAGCAAGTTGCACCACTTAGCATATCATAAATGGCACAGTAAAACTTTCTTTAAAAACAAACCTAATAAAGGGAAAATAACTAATGATTACAGTCATTAAATGCATATGGACTGAGAGCTTGCCATTACACAAACACTAGGTAATTCAGCCACTCCAGGCAATAATCTGCTTGAATAATAACATGAAGTCACTTCCTAGGGAAGTTTGGAGCCTGAATAGGAGAGAATGCTACCACTAAAATTGAGCACATTCAGCTTTGAAAATAAAAATCAACCTTGGCAGAAAAAAAGAGAAACCAGATAATCCTTCTGTTAAGTGCTAGGCAAACAAAACCAACGGCTTACTAACATACTGGCACTAAAATGAAACTGCAGGAAAGGTGAAGTTCACCCAGAGTCTGAAGTCCACCAGCAGCCTGAATTAAATCCCCTTCTCTCCTACTTTCTCAAAACAGGAGCTGTATTTCTCACATATACATATTTTATATACACATATGTGAGAATACACAGGGTGCTGCTCCAAGCCCCTCCTGGCACTGCCCATCCTGTGCCCTGCCAAGGGAGAACAGACACACCTCACTGCTCACTGCTCACTGGAGGCAGATACAATTTTATTGAATATGGCTCCTATTAGCTGACTGCCTTTTTATATTTCCCTTGCAGTCCCTTTGTTTCCTGTGGATTGATTGCACTGAAAATTGAGCCCACACAGTAATTAATATCACTGAATAGAGCACATTTCCCCATGAAAATGCTGTGTGTGCTGTTTTGCAGTTTCATACAGTTACTTTTGTTACATTCAAGCAATGGACTGCTTTAGTAGATACCAATTTACATCATGTGCTTTCCTGCCCAAGGAAACTCTCCTTTGATCTTTGGAAAGAGTGTATTTCCACAAAATATTTTTCACTAAATTGACAGAATTTCCCTCCATGCCAGCTCACTCCCCATCCCCCTTAAGCCTTGTTCTTTAATTGAAAGCTTTTCTTAGATTTAGTCCAGTGGATCTACTGTACCCAGGCTCAATCTGTTTATAATTTTATTTGAACACACGGAAAATATTTGCAACCTCTTAAATGATGCACTGCAAACCAGAGCATAATCCAAGCACTCAGGAGGAGCAGCCCTTATATTTGCAGGCACTTGCTTACTGAAAACGTTGACAGGATCCAGGTACATGCAGAGAGCCAAGGGTCTTGTGCTCCTGTTTATCAGTGTGGTGACTCCATGTCATGGTGCATTACATGTTTGCACACACCTCTAGAGTCTCCCTGCTGTGGGCAAGATTCCTGGCTGAGGTCCACCTCCCTGGGATGTTCTTCAACTCAGCACCCAAAGCCATGGCTACTTTCCATGTGGAGCTTAAGTCCTTATGGCTTTTCTCCTCCAAGATAGGGTTAACTCAACTGTAATGTCATTGGGAATTCTGCTCCCTGCACGGACCCCAAGGGCTGACAGAAGTCAGTGCTGTTACAGGAGCAAACCAGCAAAGGCAGCTGTGGGAGAGCATCTGAGCTCTAAACTCATGGTGGAGATGTGGCCTGTTTGCTGGTCTTGATCCCAACCCCCTCTGCCCTGCTGAGATGGGACTTGGCATCTGCTCTGAGCAGACCTGGGCACTCACAAAGTGCTGCTGCAATTTGTTCCAGTCTTTAATACTCTGGAATAATTATTTTCTTTTTAATGGCACCATCCAGCTTTGCCTTCTCTATGGCAATTTTGAGGTAGAATTGAAACCGCAAGCAGTAAGAGCAGAATTAGTTCTTTGTCTTAAAGAAATTTAAGGCAGAATTTTCTGTCCAGAAAGAGAGGGTAGGAGAGATTTCTCATTAGTGGAAATTAGAGGACTGCTCTTGCTGGCATTGGCTCACGGAGCTGGACGCACAAACAACAGCAAAAGGAACCTTTTTCCCCTGATGATTTCAATCTTGGTTCCCAGTAAAGAAAAAGTCAAAGGACAACTAGCCAAGTTCAGGTACTTGAAAAGCATTTAACTCTGGAGCAGCTCAAGTGTCACGCTGTGATCCAGAGCAGTGTCAGCCCTGCCCAGGGACTCAGAGTTGGGCAAAACTCAGCAAAGCAGCCACAACTGCCTCTTCTGTATGGATGTGTCTGCTGGGACTGCCTGCATGGAATGTGTGTAGATCCAACCCTTGGTCCTTGCTCAGCCACTGAGCAGTGGCTTTTCCCTGGTTCTCCAAGCAGCATGGGAAAAGCCCAGCACCTGGAGAAGGAGCTGAGCCAAGTGTCCTCACGGCACATGGACACCCCAGCACATGCCTTGCCTGCCTCCAGCAACAGGAAACAAATTCAAAACAATGACCAGAAGAATAATTTAGTTTAGAATGAAAAAAACCACAACCAAACCCAGCCATAAATATGAACACTTTATCTCCTACTACATCTTTTACCCAAGGCTACATGCCTTTAGTAGGTATAACTGACTAGCCACATGAAAAAGGCCAGAACAAACACTTGAGGTGATAGGAAATAAGATTTGAGGGGAGACCTCACCAGTGCCCAGTACAGGGGGCAGTCACTGCCCTGGCCCTGCTGACCACACTGTTGCTGGTACAGGCCAGGATGTAATTCCATTAACACCCAGTTTGAGGAGGGACAGTCAAAGCCAACTTGACCATATGATAAAAGAGACGTTATCTGCAATTCCACTGGGGAAACCCAGATTGCACTCTGTTTCCTGGGTTTCCTGAGATAAAAACTTCCGGATCTAGTGTTTCATTAAGGAGTCTTCATGTATTGATCATCCAGATGATACAAATCTTTCAGAGGACCTAGCCTGGTGATGAACTATAAATTCCTACAGTTATATTTATAATCTTTTATTTTCCTGACAGGATTTGGGGGTTTTGCTTCTTGTTTCTTCCCAGTTTGATGTTTAAATGCAGATCTAAACCTCCAGCACAACCTGCCACTCTGAGTGGCTCGGCTTAGGACAGGTTTCAAAAAACATTGGAAATACCAATGGTTTTGTACATGGATGAGCTACCTTTTTAATTGGGCTCTTGGTGTGTACACTGTTGGCTGAACACCCTGCACAGACAGTAAAAAAAGGACCCTGCAAGACCTTGCAATGCTCATTAGAGGCAAAGGAGAGGTCACTCTAACAGTGTCCTAGTAATTACTCAGGCTCTGTTCAAGGACTGGTGTCAGTCACACTACAGTTTCCACATTTGTGCAATTTCTAAATTACAGATGTAACTTGTGACAGATGAGGAAACATTTCAGCATTACTATTATACCTTCCCTTTACATTAACCCATTTCACTGTCAGTTCATGGGGAAAGAACCAAACTGGCAAACAAAAAGAAAACAGCCTATGCTCCAGGTGAAGAGAAAGGGCATTATCAACCTTTTTTCAAAGCAAAGTTTCAAAGAAGTACTTTGATGAAAAATGAGAACAGAACAAAAACTCCCTTGTAATTTAAGGCCTCTAAACTCATAAACAGAAAACAAGAGCCCATCTCTCTGAATTTCTGGTGTTTTTGCCAGCAGAGTGAAACCTGCACCTGCACATTGCAGGTCATGGTACCAGGTACCTGCCAGACTGCCACCTCAGCAGGGCTGCCTGGTGGGGGACATCCCTACATATGTTAGCCTTCAGATGAATAAATACATGAATAAAAGAACAAATAAACACTGGAATTAAAAATAAGTTAGTCATATTAATATATTCATGTCACCCTTTCTTTCTCTTGGTGGGACTGTCTGTGTGCACAGATAAATCCTCTCATTTCTTCACCTCCTACTGTTACTGAGTGTAGGAACTCTTCTGCTTGTTTCAGGAGATTGAAAAATAACACCCTTTGAAATATCACTTTGACTTCTTTGCCATTTGGCAAAACATTGATGCTTTTCTGCCTCTTTTGTACTACAGGCTGGAATTGCTCTGGATCATTTACTGCTTGACAGTTTAATTGCTTCTTATCAGGAGTCTTATAGATGAACTCATCAGTGGTGGATTTACGTAAAGAATCCTAGCAAAGCTATGCAGAGCTTGTTGGCATTTCCCTCCAGAAGGGTGTTAAGTTCACCTGATGCTTCCATGCAGTTCAAGTTATGATCCACTGGATAAGTCACCAAGGCACCATACATCATGCTATGTCAGAAGAACCACCCTGCAAGGGCAGACACATCCCTAGGGATTCACTAATACTGTTTAAACTTGCACATTAGGGATGCTAAACAAAAAAAGGACTGATTTCGGAAATTGGAGCAGGAGGCCTTCCAGGACAGTATGAAAAGCAAGTTAAATATGAGCACTACTCTATAATTGTGACCAGCTTATCAATCAGAAGTTACCCATTCACAGTTTCCTACAATATAAATCAGAAACAGCACAGAACTCAGCATGAAGCTGAAGTGTGAGGAGGAGATAAGAAAGACTGAAGGGACTATTCCTGAGAAGTTCTGCCTTTGAGTATTACATTTCTCTAATGAAGGAATTCTTAATAACACAAATACTTCAATTTTTAAGATATATTTTGTTTTTAATGGAGGGCTTTTCTGTTTGGCTTTAAACTTCCTCTGCATTGTGAAAAATGCATGAGAACCAGAAAGCAAACCTGACCAATGTGGTGTTCTAAAGGAAAGAGAAATTGGCCACCCTCATTTCATTGTTCAAACCAAGAAACACATAAAAGGAAAATGAGTAAACAGATTAGTAGATTTTAGACCCAGAAAGGAACCTTATGATTATTTAGTCTGACCTCTTGCAAATAGAAGTACGTGATGAAAATTCTCCTTGTACCAATAATCTAAGGTGTTAATCAGGCAGGGACAGATATTGCTACAGAATTACTGTGTGGCCTACAGAGATTTGCCTTATTCAGTTAATATGTCAGAAAACTGCCCTGGCTTTCTCATTTGCAGCCCAACACAAAACATACAGCTTGAAAAAGGCGAGGACTTTCCTTGTTATTGTATCTTTAAATCACCCAGCTTAAAATGTGCTGGTAACTTAAATATATGCTCCAAGGCCACCAAAGAAAGGATACAGGATTAGTTTTGGCTTATTCTTCTAGAATGCAGGTGTGTGCATATGACAGGGAGGGATGGATAGATGTTTGCACCCTCTCCTTTGATAGTGCTGTTCAAACATAAAGTTATTCAGGCTGGAAAAGACCTTCAAGAACATCAAGTACACCACCATGCCCACTAAAATATACTCTGAAGGGCTACATCTACTCCCTTTTTGAACACTTTCTATGATGGCAACTCCACTTCACTGGATAGCCTGTTCCAGTGCTTGACCACTCTTTGAGTGAAGAAAATTTTCCTCCTATCCAACCCAAACCAAACCTTCCCTGGTGGGGAAGGCCATTTGGCCAATGGCCAACATGAGGCCATTTCATCTTGTCCTATCAACAGTCTCCTGGGAGAAGAGATCCCACCTCATTACAACCTCCTTCCAGGCGGTGCAGAGAAAATGCAATGCAACATAGCCATGGTATTTATTCTGGTTTTTCAGCCCTTTTAGCAGTGTGATGATGGATGCTCCAAAGGGCTGCTCCCCATGCTGAGGGGTTGTTTGGGAAACAATTGGGCAAAAATGCTGTGGCCATTTTTCTGAACCAAACTGAGCAAACTAACTAATTTTCCCCCTGCATTAAAAGTTTCGTGTGACATTTGCTGAGCAGCTGTAGTGAGGCTGTGCTTTGGAGAACAGACCTCTGTTTCCACTGGGGCAAGACTGTTAAGTCTCTGGAAAGCTCTGCTCAGGGATGTAATATAGTTTGGCAGTTAAAATCTTTGGAGACAGCATTTTCCTTCACAGAATCCCTACTACAGAGATCTTTTGTGGTCCATGATTCTTCAAGGTCAGTGCTGTCTTGTTTTATTCAAATTTTTATTCCGTATGCAAAGATTCAACATTATATTCAAAATTTCCCCATGTCCCATCAGCTGTAAAAAGCGTGACTGAACCAAGGGCAACCAAATGACAAAGGACATCTGAGTTTTAAGTCTTTTGTGATTACACTGTTCTGATGACAGCTTATGACAGCTCTTCAAATGCCAGCAGCCCACTTGCCCCTGTCTATGCTCATCCCTCCAGACAGTGGTGCACAGAGATGTGGGACCTGCCAGTGACAGCAACACTCCTTCAGTGCTGCCATCATTATGAGGCACAGGAATGAAACCAGTGCTTCCACTGAAAACATCACCATGCAGTCAAATCCTAAGAAATATCATGGCAAAATTTCACATTTCCAGCGCTCTGCTGAGGTCTCCAAACACCATGATGTGCAGAAGATGGGAACATCCTTTTTTCCACTCTTCTGAGCTCCTATAGTTTGATTGGCACCTCCACAGGAGTCAATGAATCATCCCAGGGTTAGCAGGTGGATCACAATCAAGTGGGCTCCTTGAAAAAGGCCCTGAGGAGGGTGGTGAAACATTGCCACAGGTTGCCCAGACTGGTAGTGGATGTCCCATCCCTGAAAACATGAAAGGTTGTGTTGGACAAAACTGTGAGCAACCTGATGTAGCTGAAGCTGTCTCTGCTTACTGGAGGAGGGTTGGACTGGGTGACTTTTGAGGTCCCTTCCAACCCAAACTATTCCATTAATCTATGACAAGAGGTTGGCAATTTAGCCTGTTTATCTTCATGGTTCTGCATTAAATGGAAAGGCAAAGCTGAAGCTCAGCAGTGGTGACTTTTACCTGTGTCAGTCAACAGTTTGATATCACCACATCCCTGCAATCAATGTATTCAGTGAAAAAACCAGCATTTTCTAAAATGTCATTAAAAAATACACAGTATGTATTAAATATCTCAAAAGCATCATTTTGAAAGAAGAAATTGCTCACTGGTTTATTCACTTCCTTCTGTGGGATGTC
Organism: Illadopsis cleaveri; assembly: GCA_013399915.1. NCBI lineage: Eukaryota > Metazoa > Chordata > Aves > Passeriformes > Timaliidae > Illadopsis > Illadopsis cleaveri. The sequence continues at coordinate 332,442 of VXBB01004676.1, read as the reverse complement.
AGTAAATCAGCCCACTCTTGCNCTTTGCTTCTAGGAAACAGAAAAGTACAGCTCTGTAGACAAACCACTGCTCAAAATACATTTTCCAGTATCTGAGGGCTGGAACAATGTATTTCCTAACTGCTGTCTTATTCGTCCATCTCTCCATAAAATACGTGGATAGTTAAAATCTGGAGGAGATTCCTCACCTGAAAACAATTTAAAACTAGGTCATGTTTCAGCACTAATAGGTTTGGTTTATTTTCCTTCTGACTTGTTTCCCAATGGAAACCAACCTCGATGTCCTGCCAGCATTAACTAGGAAGAACAGACCTAAAAATAATGAAAACTGATGCAACTGAAACTGGATACTGTAAATTACGCAATGTATAGTAAACAATTTTGAAATATAAGGTGAATTCAGCACTAAGAATTGTCCTAAATAATTAAAAGGAGCAAAGGAAAATGCAATAAAGTCACTCTCAGCTTGAGCTTAAACAGCCCAGATTTTCAGTGAAATACATTTAATAGAAATTTGGGGTGGTGTGTATATTCCTTTTTCTGAGACTGACTTGTTTACCACTTGCTTTCTCACAAGTAAGTTTGCAGGCAGATGTCATCATAGAAATAGCCAGTGTAAAGACAGTATTGACTAATACTTGTCTCAGTGCAAAAAGAGCTTTGAAGATCCTTATATCCCCTGTATCTCACATAAATTCTACTCTTTTTTCAGCTTATCTGTAGGATTTACAACATTGAGCTATCCCTCTGTCCTAGAAAAATATAACCCTGAAAATTTATTTTGAACAAAAAAAAGAGGAGAAATGCTGTCAACTGGTCAAGATATATTGTTGAAAATATCAACTTGCTAAGCAGTTTGTAGAAACAATAAATTGGGAGCTAAATATTAAAACCAAACAGACCAAATTAATTCTACATTATACAGGTATTTTGTTTTATCAAACTGTTGTAACAACTATATATACATTTAAAATGTCATTATTATGCTCTGCAGCTTTTGAATGTCAAGAAAGTTGCAGAGAATTGATAATGAAAACAATGCTAATTGCTTATAATGAAGTATTTCTTAAGAAATGTTCAAGTAACTCAAGAACAAGGAAAACCCCATTTTATTCTATATGCATTATTTTAGAATATACAATTTCTATAAATATCAGGAAGTATACACTGGAGTTGAAATATATGTTGGAGTCATCAAGGATAATTCCCTGAAACACCCCGTGGTCATGAAAAATCAAGCAGAAGGTTTGGGAGAAAAATGAGTGCCAAACAGAAAATAATTTGTCCTCCTAAACATTCATGGGACACTCCCACTTTCAGCACTTTTGACAAAGTTCACCTCAACAAATCTTGCAGGTCTAGACAATAAGCACCTGCATGAGAATTACCACACTCCTCTCCTCCAGTCAGCACAAGGAAGGGAACATGGCTAGGGTGTGAAGAGCAGAAATGTCTATTCCTGTGTTCATTTGGACAAATCCCACCTTGATGATCTTTATGGAAAGAATCCTCAAGATGCTTTGGCCAAAAGCATAACCAAACTTGGGGAAGTACAGAGAAGAAAAGCAAGCAGGACCAGAGAGCTTCTCTGTGAACAGAGAGAACGTGTTTTACAAAGAAAAGAGATGGCAGAGGAGAACACTTTACAGAATCATAGATCCACAGAAACATGGAATTATTTAGGCTGGAAAAGACCTCTAAAATCACCAGGTCTGACCGTTAACCCAGCACTGCCAAGTCCACCACTAAACCATTCATGAGAAGGATGGAGCATGGACAAGGGAAATATAAAGAATTATTTCACACCACAGATGAGAAATGGGGGACCTAATGGATTTAGCAGGTGGTGGATTTGAGACAAAAAGCCTTTGTCATCTGAAAAGCCATCCTGGAAGAGAGGAATCTTTGGTATGACCCAATAAAACTGCATTCATGTTCTTATGTTTGTGCTCATCAAATTAATTATTGAATTATTCACTCAGCTCTGGTCTGAATGTGCATACCTACATTAAGGGAGTTTTTTGATTCATTCACTTAAAATCAAATATGACAGATTCATAGATTTTAAAGCCATTATGATAATCTAATCTGACCCCAGACAAAACAAAGACAGTACAATTTTTGCCTCCGATCCATTGCTCCTGGCTGGACAAAAGACTATCATTTAGCAGTGTAGACAGGCTTGACTTAGAAGATACCACTAATCCCTTATCTGCTTTGTCCAGTAGTTAATTACACACACTGACTAATTACACTGAGGGTTTTTCCCAATGGTAATTTCAGATGTTCTGTCACTGGAACCCTTGAAACACTGCCTGCAGGCTCTTTAACTGTATTAGAGAAACTTTACTCTGTTTAGGTTTTGGTAACCTCATTCTTTTTGCTTCTATCTGAAGTTTCTCTCAAAAAAATTATATTCAACAGCCACCTGAGAAGGTATCCATTGAGAAGAGCTAACTAGAAGGTGAGTGATGCTCATTCCCAGTTTCCCATTTGCAATGTTAAATTACCACGTTAAGTATCTTCACTTAAGTATGCATCAATAATGAACCAGCTGTTCCTGGACAGGATATTGACCAGTACTAGGTACCTGTATATCAGAATTAAATCACATAAAACATAAACAGAATATACAGTTTCCAATTACTCACTTCTCAACACTATTTAATCACTCTACTTCATCTTGTGAGTTTATCTCACTGCTGTTCAATCGAGATATTCTTGTTTTCTGGAGTGAAGAGTGAATTTCTGCAATTTTGAGTGGTGTGGAGACACATCAATCTAAGTTCTTACAGCTTGGATGCAATCTCAGCTAAATAAAACTTATATGACTGTTAAGAGCAATGCTATATATTTAGCCAGTAAATTCAGTTTCAAGAGGGCACTTTGTAACGTCACTGAAAGAACAGGAGAAATAGGTATTGAATTTGGAAACCTAAGGATTGTACACAAATTGATTCATCTCCTTGCCCAGTCACCTCTGTAGGGGGACAGTGGGCACAGGCCATGGTGACTGAGGATGAGCCACACACAGAGCCAGATGAAACCTGTCAAAAGCAGTTTATGGCAGACACATTGGTCTAAATCCCATTGCTCCAGCCCCACTGCAACCCACAATTGCTGAGCTCTCCTTGATGTGTTCCACCTGAGGCTTTTGCCTATGTATGAACCCAAATTTTTCACATCACCCACCCCTTCCCAGCTCCCTCTGTGCACAAAGCCTGTGAGTGGGTTCAGGATGCTGCTTATGTGTGGCTGACAGGCCAGAACAGCACAGGCTACTAAATCCCCATGTTTATTTGCAGATGGCCAGCTGCCCTCTCCCATTAACAACAGCTAATTTCCAAGCTGAGCCCTTTGCACAGATAAGGCACAGCAGGGACCAGCAGGACCCGCTGATTTATTGTGGTTTGGCTGGAGGGTGGGCAGCACAGAGATTCTCTCACGGCCTTGAGGGAAGATTTATGATGTACAAAACAGGCAGTTTCTTTAAAAAAAAAAAAAAAGCATCTGGTCCTAATTCTTGATACTCTCAAAAAACCCCTCAGAATTCAGGCATGTGAAACAGAATGGCTCGTGTGATTCCTGCTCTTCAACTACCAAGGGATGAGCTCCTCAAGGAAATGCTGTCCATGGCATCCCCAGGAGAGATGGGAGGAATGAGGCACCATCAGCAGCAAATGAAACTTTGGCAAACCTGGCCAGCAGAAAGGACAGCCTCCAAAAGTGTTGGGAAATCATGAGGGAAACCAGCTGGGCATGGAGAGGGCAGAAAGGGAGATCCTGGCAACACTCTGTGCTTGCTCAGTCTGTGTTGGCTGCCTGGCACTAAAACCAGGTACCACAGCCACAGATTTACTGCTTTTATTCTGTGTAATAGTGAATTTACTGCCTTTAGAAGGAAATAAACCCAAATCTTCCAGGAAGGCAAGTATTTGTTAAAAGATTAAGTAGGAGCAAAGCTCACAGAAGAGAAAGTTTCCAGAATGTCCTACATAACACAAATGTGCCCCAGCGTTTATTTTAATAATTCTTCAATTATTGCCTTGCTGGTGTCTGTTTTAGTCCAGGCCATGGAGATGTTTCTAATGGAAATCATCAATTTATCACAGAGACAATTTCCAAGAATATAATCAGAGAGATGAAAACAGACACATGCTTATGCTAATAATGAGGACTACAGAAAAAGTGGGAAGATTTTATGACTCTGGTTTTTTAATGGCAGCTATTTGCTCCTGTGTCTTAACAAATCAGGCTGGACAACTGCCAGGCATTCTGGTTTTTACTGGGACTGTCCCTTGACCTGGGGAGAGATTTTAAATATCCATTTATACATTATTGCTCCAAGGCTGCCATCTATTCTAACACTTTACATTTTCCTTGACACAGAAAATGCAAGGCTCCAGCTATTTCTTCGTTAATCAACCCGAGTAGCTCCACAGTAATTTTATTTTCAAGACAGAAGAGTGAATCGATGCCAAGAGGCCAACCCTTGCAGGTCATGCTCAATATTTTAGGGGTTTGTGTTACAACTGCCTTGTCTATTTCTGTAATAATTTTTAATGGATGGATTAGTGACAAGCTGTAAAAGCTTATGTTTGCAAAAAGTAAACTCATGACTGATACAACAAATAATCAGAGTTAGCTGGGAAAATGGAGAAAAGCTTAACCAGACTGTCTCACATGCAGAAATCTGTGGGAGCTACATTCATCACCAAAAGTCCAATACAGTGCTGTTCAAAGACTCTTCTCTGTCCCACAGCAAACCCCTGGGTTATCTGCTGGGGCAGGGCACAGTGACATTCCCGCCCATCCTACAAGACAGGAATCCTAAAAATCCCTCTCTCAGGAATGGCACCTCAAAGGCAGCTCCTGGTAATCCCCACCCCAAAGCAGAGTGGGCAAAAAGTAAAGACACGGGCCTCATTCCCCTCAAGTTTTCCAGCCTCCAAAGCATCCAACAGGATTATCCCAAAGCCTCAAAGAAACCTTGTCGATGCCTCCTGTCAGCCATGCTCTGTGCAAAGTTCTTCCTTGAGCCCTATCCCCCGGGGATGGTAAAGGATATAAAATTTCCCCATGTTTCACATTTCATACTTAAACTGCCCTGTAAAATCCCATTCATGAGCAAGCCCCAAGCAACATCAGAAACACAAGCTGTGAAACTGCATCAACTTCAGGCTACAGCTATGGAAGTGCTTCTCCCAGCCCAGCTCCTGGGGAGGCCCAGGGCAGGACAGAACCCCAGGGGGGAGTTTTCTGCCAGGCACGCTAGTCACAGATGAGCTACGTGCCAGGACAAGTGGTTTGGGGCCTTATCCCACTTCTGGAGGATCCAAAGGGTCATGCTGAGCTGGTCTGAACTGCCACCCCAACAGCTCAGTCCATCCCACAGGGAATCCCTGGCATCAACATTTAATTGCTGTCTAATTAATTTGGTCAGTATAGGATCTGTTAAGATCCTGGCCATTCCTGCTGACAGAACTACATGACCTCGTAATTTCATGAATTCAGCAGTGACTTAAGAAAAGAAGGTTGTAATCTTCCTTTTCCATTTCATAGGGATACTCCTAGGCCCTGAAGTATCCCAATATCTCCAGTCCTGGCTCCTAAGCATCTATTGTGTATCTTAAAAACACAGAAATGTGAAAATTAAAATCAAAACCTCATTCTCCATCCCAAACTGATCAAACCTAAAAATAATCTAGCAAATATAACCCTGGGATATGTGATTTATACACTAAGAACAGCAGGCAGTCAATAAAATGGATGGACACAGGTTTTTTTTTTTTTTTTTTCTAATACGGTAGTCAAAGTACATTGCAAAAACTCGTGGACAAAAGCAAAATGCAGACTTTGGCTACAGGGCTCATCAGCCCTGCACAGCAATCCTGAGTGTACAGATTTTGGCAACAACATCTGAAAAATGATGCTCAATGCACTTAGCTGAAGAATAATACTATTTTAACCTTTTTAAAAAGAATCTATGCCCTGTATGTGCATATAACTCATGAGAGAGCTTTTTTATGGTCCTTACTTTTGTCAAGCCATTGCCTCCCACCATCTTGGAGCCTGCACACTGATGCCAAGTATTAGACTAAAATCATCAGTGCAACTGCTTTTCTGCATGAGAGGGATTCAGAGATTGAAAACAGAAAAAGATTTTAAAAGTCAATGCTCTCAGTCCAGGCACTACCAATCAAGCACTGTGTCTCCCTAAGCCAATGCATTCAAGTCAGTGAACTGCTACTCTGCTGGTCCAAAGGAAGAAACCAAAACAAAGTGCTAAGAGAGTAAATATCCACAGCTACACGCTGTGACTTCTCTGCTATCAGGCAATCTTTGGTTGCTTGCGTACCAAGCAAAGTTTCCCTAACACCAGACACGGCAAGGAAATTACTATTACTACAGTATTTACATCTGATACTCACAATGTGAAAGCTACCACACAACCCCACAATTCACCCCAGAATTCTGGTGCCTGGATGGGAGGTGTGAGATATTCAGCATCACTGCACTCCTGTACAAACACAAAGGCATGGCCAAGGCAAGAGCTTCACCTTGGGGATCTGCTTTTAACCTTTGCTCTGCCACACATTTCTTCTGCAACCTTGGGCAAGCCGGTGAAGGATGACTCTAAAAAGGTCCTTGGAGAGGAGATTGGGGTTTGGATAAACCAGGTGCTGCTGCTGCCAGCACGTCAAGATGTGACAACTGTGAGCAGCAAAGCTCCCAGGACTTGGGGCATGAGCTCTGCCCCCTGCTCCAGATGTCAGAGAGGAGAGGGGAATTAAGTCAATAGATCCAACTTTTGGAAAGTGCCCTAAACCACAGGATGTTTTCCATACTTCCTTCTGAAAATATTCCACCTCTCAGAAAATAACTCAAGACTCCCTCAGCACAGTAACACTTCCTCAGCACCGTGACTCTCATATGGATGCCAATGTCATGGAGAAGTAACAGGACCCATTAAAGTGAATGTCAGTTGTTCCCTTAACCTTTGTAGGGAGACAGATTAATCCCTTTAAGAAATATGTTCATCCTGTCGTGTTTTTATGAGATGGTAATCTTAGTCCACGTCTTCCATCACTAAAGGAAAAGTCACCATGCAGAGTTTGGCTTTGCAGCCAGAGTGTGCCTGTCCCTCCAGCAGGAAAACCAGGTGTATTTATGCAATGGAAGAAGCCATTCACTCTCATCGTGTGCTACAGACCAGTATGGAAAACAGATTTCACACTGATGATTTATGAAGTGCTTTAGGCAGGCCTTAAATAATGAATTATTGCCAGGTATGAACATCCAAAGCCACTGATGGAAATGCTCTCCTGCTCTGGCTGTGTTATTTCTGCTGCTCTGGTTGCAAGAGCTCTGCTCCCTGGTCCAGGTCCTCAGCCCAGTGCCAGAACTGACCCCACTCAGTGCCACAGATGTCTGTTTTCTATTTGGCCTGTGGTATTCCCTGCACAATATTAAAATGTCATCAATTCAGTTTAATAGGCCAAGTAAAGGCCTTAGTCGACCATTTAATAGCTAAATAAAACATAGGGCAAATACATATCAGTCCAGGGACTGCATTAAAAGTTTAAGGGTTCAATTAAGAAGAATCTCGCTGGTGTGTTCTCAGGAGGTTAGGAAAACAGAAATGCCAAATGTTTCCCCTGTTGCAGCTGTTACGCACCAGGCTGGAAACCCCTTGTTAAAGTGCTTTTTGTTACAGTGCTATTTCAGTATATTAAAAGCACCTCTGTATAATACTCCATTAAAATAAACTATTTATTGCAAAAATGGAGCTGATATTTTTATGGTTTGGGGTTTTTTAATAATTGTTTTTATTGTTGTTGTGCTGCAAGGTCCTGCCTTTAAGTGCCACCTGAAGGCAGAGGTGCCCAACCCTCCCACAAGGCAATGCCTGATAGCCCAGTGCTCCCAAGGCTGAGAGTTCCGACACAAAACCAGATGAACTTAAGTTTCAGAGCTGCCTGAAGCGCTATTTGAAGATGCAGAACCAAGTTGCATTATTAAAATTTTTTCTATGGTTCAGCATCCTTAAGGACACAGCCACCCAGGAGAAAAAAAAGGTATTAATTAATAAGTGTTTTCAGATTCAAGCAGACACTGACAATATAATGGATTAACAATGTTGTTGTGGAATAACAACCACATCCCAAAACACCTCAGCTTGCAAGAACAGACATCCCTTGGGTTGAGTACAAGACACTCCATGTTCTGGGCCTCAAAGAGTCTGATGTGTTCATCACACAACCATGCTGTGCATGTCCACACAGACACCACCACAAACCTGGCCCAGCAGAGAAAATGGCATTACTGCTGCAATAAGGTTGTCCCTGCAGTGTTAGACCCATCCTGGGACTCAGGGTTTCTGCACTGGACCTCTTGGCCACCCTGAGACCAAGACCCCCACAAAAGATCAGGCTGAAATGCAGAGACCGCAAAAAAAAGCAGCAGCTCCTTGGTGGAGCAGTGAGATCACAAGACTGGGCTTGCTCCAGAGACAGACGGCACAACAATAGTCACAATTCCTGCTGCTGTCTTATTTATAGGCACAAAAATGTAGATCATTTAGAAATTCAGGGTGAGCTGCCAAACTAGAGACAGCAGCTGGACCCACTGCTGAACAGCCAGCCCTGGTTCAGGATATTCCCTCCTGCAGCAGCAGATGCAAACGCTGCAGGGCAGCAGCTCTGGGGTGGGACAGTGCAGTTCTGCTGGCATCTGGTCCACTCTGGCACATGAGCCACCAGCCAAGGCAAGATGGTAAATTTCAATATCCACACTGAAAAAAGCAGTGAGATGCTGAGCTTTGAATCCCTGCAGTCAACTGGCATTTTATCCCCTGACTAAAAAGAAGCTTTGTTTTTGGCCCTAAGGTGCTCAAACAACAGATGGGACATGGCATAAAGATGTAGTCCCACAAATACTCTGTGAAGAACCCCAGCTGCAGGAAAAGACAAATACAACCACCTAGAAAAATAGATAAGAGCGATTTCAGCAGGTCCCAATACAATGAGTGGAGTATTACAGATTTCCCAGGTCTCCTCCCTGCCATGCTGCTCTGCTCTGTCACTCTAATGAAGGTTTCCTCTCCTGGTTTAGGGTACTGATGATAGCCAGAGCTTATCCCTGCTTCTGTACTGTGCTCCACCTCTCTTCATAGCTCACTGATTTGGGGAGGCCAAGTCATCCCCCTGCCCTCATCACCCCACTTGGGAAATATCCATCCCACATCCCATAATGCTGGGGGGTTCAGACCACAAGCTGCCACCGTTCTCATACTGAACACAACACTGAAACTGAAAATTAGGAAGAATTAATTTATTTTTTGTTTATTTTCTGTAATTTGGTACAACTAAACCCAAACATTAAAAGTATTTTCAAACAACAGTCATACTGGGAATAGATCACAGGGCACAGTGTGAAAGCAACCAGTAATTCAAACATTAATGCTTCTTATTAAACAAATAAAACACTCTGACAAATGCCTCAGAGTCTACAAATTATTCTCACAACTATGCAGAACTACTTTATGTTGCAGCTTTGGGGCATTGTTTAAAATTTACTCTAGAGTTGTTTTTAAGAAAAGTCAATTTATTTCACACAAGAGTAGATTTAAGACATCAGAGAGCCATCTGGTGGTTTGATTGCCTTCTAATTAAAATTCGTCTCTTGGGCTCTTGACTTCCTCTGATGCAGAGCTAAGTTGTCTGCCCCAGAGAATAAAAGCAGAACAATTAAGAATAGTAAGATGTGTGAAAGTAAAATTTAAGTATACAGAATTTCAGAAAATATTTTCGCCATTGATTTGTAAAAGTGAGCAGTCCACAAAGCACTGGTGATGCATTTTCTCTCTGATTTATCTTTTTTAACAAGATTAGAAGTGGAATAAAGTTTCACAAAAGTCATCCTATGATGTGAAAAGAAAAGTATTAAGTAAGCTTAGGCTGTATTTCTATGGAATTAATGTTTTGTTTCTTAGAAAGCTTCACTCTTTTCCCCTGTGATTTCATAAATCTTGAAAGAGAACTGTATCTGTGGCTTTGGGAATCGAGAAAACAAAGGGGGAAAAAAAGAAAGAGAAAAACCTCAGATACTAAAATTGAGCATTAAGCAGGTTCAAGCATTCCCCTGGCATTTTTTCCAGCAGGGAATCAAAGCCTCACCACCAGTGTCTGGATGGGCACCCACTGTCGAAGCTGCTGTGGGAAGGGTGGGGGTCCCAGCCTGGCACAGAAGTCTGGAACCAGCAGAAGATGCAGCTCCTCTTCCTGTTGGACCTGTCCAGGTCTGTGTTAGGTGTGCAGGAGTCTGGCTGCCAAACCCACCTTGCCCAGGGCTCAAGCAGATGAAGGACTTGATAATTTAGCTAATTAAGTTAGTGCCGAGCTCATTACTGGTCAGAGACTGGAGTAAATAACAACGGGCAACTAAGGAAACTCTTCCCACCCTCAGGGATGGCAGCAGCTGAGTGTCTTCATCATGACAGGTTTGACTGTCAACCCCTATACTCCAGCTAAATGTAATTTGGGATGCCCAAATCCCTCCTGGCATTTGGTCCTTATCTCTCTGTTCCTGTACAGTCTGGTCCTTACCTCTCTGTTGTTGTACAGACCGGCCTCTGCAAGTTTTATTCCCAGATCTGAACCCCCTAAACAGAAGTTCAGGCAGGGCCAGAGTGGATGAGCAATACCACTCTCATGACAAATTTACCCTCATGAAACATCCCAACCTGGATCAGGGTCACCACTGTCACTACTGGGTTTATGACAAACTAATCCACATGCTTTGGTGGATACTTAGAAAACCCAAATTTGCAAGGCTTTAGTAGGTCTGATTAGTAACTGCGCAAACCTCTCCCTGGACTATGGAGAAGTGTTATCCAAGATCAGGGAAAGATGGTGACCAGGCAGTACGTCCTCTCTGGGAGGACACAGCAGATGTCATTCCCAGAAAGGGTGGCAGGAGTCACACCTGAGCCGCAGCAAAGCAACTCTCTGCTGCTTTCTGGAAGGCAGCAAAGCCTGAACTCTGGGATGCCACAGCTTTCCTGGAGCACACACAACATCATTAACCTGTCTGTGTTTTCCTGTAAAAAGATCCAAACCAATAGGATCCTGACTTCAGCCTGAATCGGTGCCACTGCTTCCAACAAAAAGCACAAAGGAGAAAAGTTACTTAGAAATAAAACAGCAACTTCTGAGGGTTTGTAGCAAGAGGAGGACAGCTATTGGGTTTGTTTTATACATTTGGCAGGGATATTGAGTGATTCATTCATCCTTCAGTGTTTAGTTGGTGTTTCTCTTCCTCCCTCAGCCACTTTTTCTCCTTATTTCTAGTATTTTCATCCTTTGTATTTCTCCCTGATCCCCACAGGAGGAGCCTCAGTACCACGTTAGCAGGCAGAATTTGAGACTGCCGAAGAGCTCCTGCAGTTTCACCCCATACACATGGCTGTCCTTCCAGTTATTAGCCAGGAAAGATTTATTTTAAATGACTGTGAAAGAGCACACTGATCGGTCTGGAAAGATTTTCTAGGGATATTTTCCATGGACTGAGATCCCTTTAGTCAGAGGCACTTGGCACATCAGGAGCTCTAATCTGAGAATGTGATTCTCAGTTCCATGTGTAGGGGGTTATTTATGGGGGCAAAGTTACATCAAAAAGCATTCACAGGATCACAAGATGAAATGCACCTTTAACACCTTCTCTTCCAGCAAATCACAGGAGATTTCTGAAGTGTTGGAGAGTAGCTGGTTATACAGCTTCAGCCTGGAAACGGGCAAAGCTAGGTTTTGAAAATTGTGTCTTTCTGTTTTGACACCACCACAGGCTCCTTCTGTGCCCTACAGCACATTTTTGCCTTCCGAATGTTTCACATCACCTTCTGCTGTTTTTCTGATCTGTGAGCTCCAGGATTTGTGAGATCTCCAAGGTTAGAGGAATGTACCCGTGCCTTACTAACCTCTCAGCACAGAACATCACAGCATCCCCATAGTCAGGCTGGGAGAATGGATGGATCCTTCCTTGTCCATCCTCTCAGGTTTTCCAAGCAAAAGAGGATGGGATGCATCACCCCACAAACCAGGATCCACCTAGAGCACATCCATGGGTCCAGGATACTGGAGATGCTCCCAGGGTGCCACCTTAGATTTGGCCCTAGTGCTAAGAAAACATCTCAGCTGGCCTCTGGTTTCTGTTCAAGAACAGAAAAACAATTAAACCCTATTTCTCCAACTAAAATTTGCTGGTACAAACAGAACAGTACAAACAGTTGCTGGAGCAAGTTCTTCTCAGTGCTCTAAGGCTGGTTAATTAGAAATCTATTGATTGACATTATATGAGAAATAAGAGATCTTTTATTTTTCAGATGTTTAATTATTAATAAATTAATGAGATGGAAACTGAAGTGCAAGGAAAAATGGTTCTTAGTCTAAAGGAAGTTAATATAAAATCTAAAATGCATTCTCTTCCACCTTATTAACTTTGAGATTGATGTAATATCCTCAAGAGGTTTAGTTGGTCTCTCCTCTTAAGTTTATATTCAGATTTGCACAAAAGTAGTTTCTATATTCAGACTAGATCCTGAAAGAATTTTCTTTTATAGAGTGAATTTTCCTATTTGGAAAAAGGAAAACAGAACAAAGCCATTTATAAAATGTGGTAAAATCTGAAGACAAATATTACTCAGAAAATTTTTACTCCAGAGGAGAATCAGCCTGAGTCAAGTTTTCCATCACTAAAACACAAAATGTACTATGCAAAATTTTAGGAGGAAATTCATTATATGGCCCATTACAGATCTCAGAAAACCAGACCCAATGCATCTGCAATATCAGCCATTTTCTGCTCTAATTTTTTTGGCATTACAGGAAATTTCAAACTGTACTAGACAGAAGCAGGGAGAAAAACTCCTGCATCATTCTGTCCATCAAACTTTTAATTGTTGTCTCTGAGTTGCAGAATTGCCCTCCACTTCTCTGTACTGCTCAACTTTGAGTGACAGATCTGCTCACATTTCATTCAGAGAATTTCGACTACTAGGAGAGTGTGTCCTCATACTCATAATAAAGATTTCCTTTTTTTCATGCTTTTCCTCCTTTTACACCATTCCTACCCTCTCTGAGGTGGATGTCTCAAACCCAGTACCACCATGGAAACTTCAGCTTTGATGTCCTTTTGGAGTGTGGTTGTTCCCTAAGGTCTTGCACCCAGTGGGATGCTTCCCAAATTCTCCTGCTCTTCCTCTGTGAGCTACCATTGGAATCACCACTGCTGTTATATCACAAATCCTGCCAGGATCTCCTTCTCCTTCTGAGGGCATCTGGAAACCCCATCACTAACACCCAAACCACAAACACTTCTTCCCTGCCACTGGGAAACTCTGAGCACATGTTACTGTCTTCTAAAATTCAAAAGAATATGTTAAAATTATCATAACTTAATGTCAGAGGAGAGATGAGCTCCGAAGTTTTCTTTGGAATTTCTTGCCAAACAGAATTTTCTGCAGCCGGTATTTACTTTTCCCTGAAAAAATGGATACTTCCTTCTCCTCACCTCAGTAAGAGACTGAATCACAGCTCACTGAGCATATGGAAAAACTCACTGTGACTTCCATGGTTTTGAGCAACGTCCCACATGCACACGTAAGCTTTAAAGCCAAATACCCTCCCAGAGCATGGTTTTACAGAATCACGAGGTTGGAAGAGACATCAAGATCATCGAGTCCAACCCAGCCCTAACACCTCAACTAGACCATGGCACTGAGTGCCACATTCAATCTCTTTTTAAACATATCCAGGGATGGTGATTCCACAACCTCCCCGGACAGACCATTCCAATACTTTATCACTCTTTCCATAAAAAACTTTTTCCTAATATCCAACCTATATTTCCCTTGGCACAGCTTAAGACTGTGTCCTAGACTGGGGGTTTGCTGATGTTTCTTCTTCAGAAACAGAAAGATCTGCAGAACCATACTTGCTGCTGCAGGTCAAGAGCACCACAGGAATTGTCTCCTGGCTTTTTTAACACCTGCAGTCAGAGTTTGGAATCAGAAAAGTCTGTCACCGTTTTCCAACAGCAGCCAGTTTCTCTCCCCTAACAGACTGCATCTACCACATACTGCGCATAACTTACCTTGTGCTCACCATTGCTTGGTCAAAGTAACCTTTAGAGCTCTTTGAAACTCTTCTCAGGCATTTCTGCCAGCCTCTTAAAACATTTCTGTACTTCTTGTCTCAGATAGTCTCAATATCCTAATGCTTTTTCAAACACCGTGGGTGATGCATGAAACTCTACATTCCCCTGTCAAGCCCTCAAAATAACCACTCTATACTTGGAAAAGGAAACACCCCTCTGTTTCAGTCACCAGGAAACACTGAGCTGTTTATGGGGCACATGCTGCTGCTTTCAAACCTCACAAGAATATGTATTTCCTTCTGTTGATGGCACTGTTGTAGGATCTCTCTTTAGCAGGGAGATATCAACACAAAATGCACAGGGATCCACTTATATCCAAGATATAACTCTACTCCTCCATCAGACGCATCTCTGATTAGCCAATGGTTCAAGAAATTTTAGGAGATATGTGGGGAAGGAACAGAAGAGCCCATGTTTCTCTCTGGGAAATCAGCTTGAAATGCTGTAAGTAACACATGCAAATATCCTTTTGTGTGTTTGACAATTTAGTTTAGAATTAATTGCTGAACTGAATCACTTTAAAACTGCATAGTAAAATGAATGACTGCAAAAGCCTAAATGTACGAGTATAAATATCTTTTAAATATCTTGAAAATTCAGGCAGTGAATCAAAGAGAAACAGAGGGATGCAGTCTTATTTTTAATCACTTTCCTACTACTCAAATTATAAGAAACAATGAAATACATCATAAGATACATCCTGGAATATTTTGGCATGCTGCTGAACTGAAATTCAATGGCTTGACATGCTATCTTGGATAATTTAACTTTGAAGCTTTTGTTAATTCTTCTATGGATTACTGCCAAACATAAACTTGATTTCAAAGCTCACCCTGTTTAGCTTTGCACATCTGAACTGGGAATGACATAAAACATATTAAGTAGCTCCTGGAGAACTCCTTAACACTGTTATTGGTCAGAAAGAGTGTTTGAGTGCTGGGTTGGCTGTGTGGGTGCCAGTGAACCCACAACATGAGGGCTGAAGGCCAGCAAAAAAGGGAAACCAATTGGATGCTGTGCTGGAGATTGCACACCTTGCTGGGTTGCTCTCAGCAGCTTGAATGTGGTGGCTTGGTCCATGCTGGAGGCTGAGCCTCCTAACAGCCAACCATGATGTCAAATCATGATTTTCAGGGGTGTGAGACAGCACACAACTCCTGCACACCACAGCCTTCCAGCAGTCTTCCTCATCCTCGTCTACTCTGCAACACCAGGCACTGCCCACCAGCCCTGAAGCCCTCTGACTGGGGGTCCTGTTGGTTCTCTCTTCCTCATTGCCTTTGAGCGTGGAGTTTTCCCAGAGACCACCCGTGTGTCTCGCCTTTCCCGCCAGCTCTGACTCAGCCAGCGTAGGACTGCCAGCAGCAATGAGAGGCAGATCCGTGACAGCTTCCTCCCAACTTACTCCCTCCTCCCCTCCCTCACGGCCCAGCAGCTCTTCACACCACCAGGGAAGCACAGGATGCTGCCTCAGCACTGACTCCTACCCACCAGCTGCTATGCTCAACTCAGGATCGGCAGTGTCCTCTCTGCCCTGGAACAGGAGCAACCAGCCCAGCCTCCAGGACCAGAGACACCAAGTCCAGCCCTAAGACACCCTCTTCTCCAGTCCTCAGATTGACTGGGATGGGAGACATTAAGGTCCTCTCAAGAAGGTTGTGGATTTGCTTGAGGATCTGACCATGCGATCCACTATCAGGACTTTGGGGTGTCCCTCTGCTTGGAGGGAGATGTAGGACACACCTACAAATGCCAACTAAAGAACAGTCAGGAAATGAGACCAAGCACTCACTTTGACATGAAATGCATGAGGTTCAAGGATTCCCTCCTAGGTCACACCCTGGCTCTGGTTTGGATCAGTACAAAATCTCTCTCCAACACATTCCAGCTCTCTGCCATGCTGTGGAAGTGGACTGCAGCATGGTCCTTCTCATGCTATGAGAGCCTTTGACCTGGAAAATGCCCATATTGATCATATTTGAGGGACATCATGGCACCATCAGAGGCCTCAAGGAGACAAGGGCTACTGCTCTGTGCTGTGGATGTACAAGAGGTGCAGAGCAGTCTGGCCACAAGCAGGGTAGGTGAAGTTTGCCCTAGGCTTGTCCAGGAGTCATGAATGAGCCCTTTGCCCTCTTTGTTTAGCAAACCTGAGCCAGATAGGCCTGGGAAGAATTCCTTGTCTAAGTAGGTTTGGTCTGCTCCTACCTTTATACCTGCAAATTTTGTTCACCAAAATATTTACTTCCCTAGCTTATCACAACCACTCTACCATCCCATGCTGGTTTGTTTGGTTTTGGTTTTTGTTTTGCTTTGTGAGGAGGTGTTGTTTGTTCGGGGTTTTTTTGTTGTTGTTTTTAATTATTACAGCTCTTTCCAAAGGAAAAACCTAATCTTTCACCTGCAGGACTGATTCCATCAAAGTTAGCAGAAAATCCCTAGCTGAACTCAGCCACAGCAAGTTGTGCCCCTAGATGTGAGCACAGACACACAACCTCTGCATTCTGCAGGGTTGAGAAAGTCCCAGGCAGTGTCAGAGCTGATACCAACCCCTTGGCTGGGTACATAAAGCAGATCAGTGCTGCTCACCACCATCCCCATCCCACTAGTCCTGTTTGTTCTCTGTCTGTCTTTCAGTCTCTCCACACAGTCCCCAAAGGTCCCTTTGAGACATTTGGTTTGTACCAAATAAAGGTAAGAGGAAGAGGGTATTCCCTGCTGAATGTGAAATGAGATTATCCAATTGTCCCAGATGGTTTGATGGTTGTTAATTTTCATCAGCCTATGGCTTAATGCAGTTTTGACAGGAGAGGGAAGTCTTTGCTCAACACAGTTGAGCCCAGGGGTCAGATCACGGCAGAAATCACCAGGTCAATGTCATTTCAAGACACAACTGTAACCCCTCCACAAAACTGGTAGTAAGCACTGGATCCCTGTATCCAGAGAACAGCCACTCCTTGGTTTCTGAAGGCAAAATTTACACTAATGCAGACGAATGATGCTCCCTCTGCATCACACAACATCTGTGGTCACTTGTCCTGGTCATTTGAGAGATGATCCTCCTAAGTGCACTGCAACACACCTTCAAGCTTAGGAGACTGAAGTTACTACCCAGGGCTTTCAACAATTTATCTGACCACACATAAGTCATCCACCAAATTACTTGTAAATCAACTGAGGAGTGAATTTCAGAGGAAATAAAGGAAGTGCAGCTCAAGACAGTACTCAGAATAGCCAAAGATGAAAATCAGTCGTTCAGATCAATTTGGTGTAGAATTGTTATATCTGGTGGGTCTGTGGTCTCTGTCCTGTATGTACCCTACAACTCCACCAATGTGCAGCACCACTTCTCAACCTCACCTTAATTTCGTTTTGTTCTATAACATGACTGTTAACAACTTCCTGCAAAAATCATATCCAGGGGATTACTAATCTTGGTAATCTATGATTTATGAGATTGTGGGTCTTTGTTTCCTGGACAGTTATATTTTAGCACATTGCTTGGACCCACTAATGCACACAGTAGAAATAAACCTATTCACTATGCCTCAAATTCGTAAAGGGCCCATGGAAATGATAAGGGAAATGTTTAGAAAACTGCTGGAAAAATACAAAGCCATCAGTTAATTAACATTAGCTAAGAAACCACAGGAATAACTGAATTAGCCTATTTCCTTGCTATAGGTAAAGATTAAAATGTATTCAATTCATGGCAGTTCTCAAGTTGCTAAGGATTATGAGAACAATGCACACTATTTTCAGCTTGCCAAGGAGAGTGAATCAAATGCAAGAGCCCAGTCCTTCAAAAACAGCCCTTCAGATGATTCATCTGCAGAAGCCTGGCTGGAACACCTTGCGTGGCCTGACACCATCACATTGTCTCTCTGTGGGAGCCAAGGCAAAGTCCTCACCACACATTCAGACGTAATTAAGAGACTGAAAGTGTTCAAGGTCAGGTTGGATGGAGGTTTGAGCAATTTCATCTAATGAAAGATGCCCCTGCTCAATGGCAGAGGTGGTTGGACTAGATAATTTTTTTAAAGTCCCTTCTGATTCAAACCCTTCTGTGACTCCACAACTTACCTGAAAGTAACATTTTAGAATCTTCAAAAGAAATTCTGAACATATTGCCAGAAGTAAAACCTTACAAGAAACTGTATTTGCTTTTCACTTCTCTGTACCAATGAGTTCTACAGGGCAAAGTCTTCACAGCTTAATTGTGCAAGACTAAGCTACACTGGAATCTGATGCTATCTGCTGAGTAAAATTCATGATGAAGGGAAGTAGGATACCTTTTGGTTTAGGAATTTCTCTGAAAACCACAAAGAATGTCCAATTCTTTAAAATGAGTCATTGCATGAGAAGTAAGGCTTTGGAAAGAAAATGGCTTTTTTCTGAACACAATGCTAATATTCACATTCTAAAGGCCACTTGTGTCTTCAGACTAAAGAAAATGGACAATTTTATGCATTCAAAGTCCAAACAAAATAAAACCAGTATGTATTTCCTTTGCCTTGCAAATAACTGTTCAACAGGAACAGGAACTGGAGGCAATGAATATAATTTACTACCAGGACGCTGTAGATTAAGTAAACAGCAAGGAAGTAAATTTTGCATTCACAGCCACATGCCGTGGTGTACACATGACTGAGGGCACACCAGACAGTGTCTCAAACCTAGAGGCAATTCTCCTGCCATAGAGCCAATTCTCTTGCTGCTAGCTGGGCTTCCCATTCCCATTTCTTCTCCTTCTTGCCCTTGGGAAAGACTGAATCACCAAGCAGAGGTACCTGTGGCTAAACAAGGGCTGGCATCCACAGATGGGAATTAGGTGGCAGAATGTGACTCTGCAAACCACTTCTGAGACCCTTGTGTTCATGCCAGTGGTAAGACTGTGGACAGGCTGAAGTTTAAATTGTGTCAGAAAGCTCTGAAAAGAGCATGCCAGAAGGAGCTCTTGGTGCAGTGATTTGCGCCACAGGGTGATGGAGAGTGGTGCCAGACCAACACTTAATGGATAAATGGAGTTGTTCCCACTCTGAAATCTAAAAATTCAAACCAGGGGAAAGCTTTTAGGTGCTGTGCTTTTCTTTTCTAATGGCTTTTTGGTGACAGTGTCCATATTTTTTGCAGAGAGGGAGCAGGATTCAGACAATTTATTTTGAGAAATCCTTTGAAATGGAACTAAACCAGCCTTTAAGCAATATCACTGTGCCAGAAGTTGTACTTTAATCCACTTGGTGTTTGCACAATATATTTGTCTGAGGCACTTACATGCCTAAACTGATATTATTATCTCAAAACTTTGTAGAGTTTAACACATTTATACTCACAGCCTCCACATATGGCAGAAAAGGCTATTAGTTTCACTTCCCAAAGGAGGAGCAGAGGCCTGGAGGCTGTGCCTGGTCTGTCTTTGAACAGAAACAGGACACTGCCCCACTATTGCCCACACTGACAGGGCTGATGTCACGCTCCGCTGAGCTGGTTCACCCTGAGCCAGCCATCTTCCTGCCTGCACACAGCTCAGTGGACAGCACCAATACACACCTTTTGTATTTACTGGTAGAGATAGGAGTCAAAAAGATCATTCACATCCACCCCCAGAGTGGGAATACAATGCCCAAGCACACCCAGACAATTTTCACAGCAGGGCTGGTGAGGCTGATTATACTCATATATTAAGTGTAATCTTATGTCCCCAAGCACCCTCCTCCAAAGGCCCATTCTGGGGTTTATTATTTAGGACAATAAGTATTTCAAACATACAGCTGCTAACTAGTTATCTTACTTGTTATTGTAATGCATCCTGGGACATCACTTTGAGCCTACTCCTTTGGATGTACAAAGAGAGAGATGGGGATGAGACACAAGTATGACTTTCCTTCTGTGCTGGAGGGCATCT
This sequence comes from Illadopsis cleaveri, assembly GCA_013399915.1. Taxonomy (NCBI): domain Eukaryota; kingdom Metazoa; phylum Chordata; class Aves; order Passeriformes; family Timaliidae; genus Illadopsis; species Illadopsis cleaveri. The sequence goes on along the minus strand of VXBB01004676.1, from coordinate 312,323 downwards.
GTGTAAATGTCCCCGGTCATGCACTGCAACACATCTGGGCACACTGGGGATTCCCAAATCACCCACCACACCTTGCCTCCACAGAGATCCAATCACACTGCACAGGGGGAGCATGAGCAGAGGTGCTGGAGCCCCCTGTACCATGTGCTTAAGCACATTGCTCCTACATCCCCATATCTGCAATAACCATTTCCACCTCCCTGCAGCACAAAGAAATGGATATTAAAATTCAGGATACTGCTGTTCAGTTTCTACCCAGCCTGGGTTTAAGCTGTTGCTTTATAGCTCTTCCTTACCAAGTTTAAACTGATGACTCTCTTTGTTTCCCTCCATTGATGGTATGATGCATTTGGCTGCCCCCACATCTAGGCACAGTAGGTGAAATCCTGGCTTTATGTAAGTGGATTTTAAACTCTGGATGTCACACGTCTGCTGCTTGAGATTTCCACATACCTACATCATAAGGATAAATAAATCTATGCAACGATGATGGCCATCAGCAGTCATGCTGTTACACTGAGTCACCAGACAGCCTGGGTTCTGTTTGCTGCAGGTTTCTGCACAGACGTGGATGGGATGGAGGGATAAAGCCACTGCACAGCTACTGCAAAGCGTGGGATTAAGGCATGCCTGAAAATGTTTTTAGAAACAGTCAATAGGTCCTAGCAAACAAGTCCATTCACTTTTACACAGATGGACAACAGTGCTCCTCACTGAACAATAAAGAGGCTGGACTTCAGTACTCTTCTTTTAACAACTTACTCCATGAAGAGCAGCACTGACCCAAGAAAAGAAAAAAACAAAAAAACAACCCAACAAACAAAAACCCAATTAATCTTACCCAGAATTAATTAGGAAGGTATTCTCTTTCTGCGAGCAGGGAAATTAAAAGACAAAGTGATCTGAGACAGCGATGTAAATCAATCATAGAGTAAGACAAGAACTCCAGATTTTCAGATCTGTGTGCTCTAACCACAAAAACATCCTCACAAGACTTCAAGAGCAGCAGCCACTGGTTCCTGTTACATATCGTTGGTAAACAGGCTAGAATGTCTTTCCATAGATAAAAAAACCTGTCATTTACTCACTCTGCTACATTTTTCAGCTTAGAGAGGGGTATTAGAATTCCTTCAGCAGGATAAACTCAGTCTTCCCAGCACATCAGAGACAGCTAATGGGCACCTACCACTGAGATGCTGTGTCTGCTTTTACTTTCTCTTCCATATGGCTCAGCTTCTGCTTTCCCTCCTCCTCTTTTGAGCCATGAGCTGCCTCCTCTGCCACTGTCCCTGGGGTTGAGTTTGGAGCCCCTGTTCCAGGGGTTGTGCCAGGAGCCACAAACCAGAGTTTAGAGCCAAACAACCCTTCCTGACTCATTCAGGGCCCACAGGGGTTTGCAGTGGTCCTTCACGATGGCAGAGGCACACCTTTATGCCATTTGCCTTGCCAGAAGCTTTCACACACCAGGAAAAGTGACCAAGCAATAAAATATACCCGTGCCAGCCTCCCACCGGCACCCAAGGCCTTGTACGTACAGACCCAGAGCAGAACATGAGACAAGTAACAAGAAAAGCTTCCAATGCCTCTGGCACACCATGCTGCTGTTTTGGGGAGCAGTATATCCACCTGTGTGACCAGGGAAACCTGTAGCAAAACACCTTGTGGAGGAAGAAACCTTTGGATGAAGACACATGCCAAGTGGAGCAGGCTGAGAGCAGGCTATGTTCAGGAAAGCTCAGCCACAGATGAAAATTTACTATATGACTATCACCTGGCCACATTTCACAGCATGTTGCAAGGAAATTCAGGACAGAAAGAAGCTCTAGACTTTCAGCCAAGAACAGACAGCAGCTCATCAGTTATTTTGTTATTTTTCCTTTCATTCCCACCTTTTTTACTTGTGGTGTTGTGAAAACTGTTGGCTTTTTTTGCTCTAAACTTTCAAACATACACAGCCATGAATGTACTAGCAAATTTCTTTAGTTAATTCAGCACAGGTGGGACCAGGATTAAAGGAGAGACTGTTCAAAAACACCTCTCTCCATCTTGGTGTGAATGACTTCCAGCAGCAACCCTGCCTGCTCCTGTCTGTAGGCATGAGCACTCCTGCACATGTCACAAGCACTCCTCACTCCCATTCCATTATAAAATAAATTCCCATACACATCAGAGGAATGCTCTTCCCCTGAAATGTTCCCATTGCTGTTTCTAGGAGCTGCCATGGCTCTCCTGACAGTGGTCACATGTCAATAGCAAGGAGAGGGATTCCAGCTGCAACCATGTTAAGCTGTGGAGGAAGAGAGCACAAAACAAAATGCTTTTCTCTAGGAAATTTGCCTTTTAAAATACATTTCATCTGGTGACACAATCTTCGGTGACAGAGAACTAACCTACATTTCCCTCGCCACCCTTCAGACAAGGCAGGACAGCACCAATGGGGAGCAAAACCTCTCTACAGCAAATCCATCTTCAAAAGCATCTGAAAAGAGCAGATTTAAAAGTCTCTGGCAGCGAGTTTTCAGCCCCAAGAAGCAAAATGTCAGAAGCACTTTCTGCAAGTGGTCCTGCCCCATGCTTACAGGAAAACAAGCGTTAATGCATGGGCAAGACCCTGGGCTGCAGTGACATAAATATTCCTGCAGATAGATAAGCCTGGTGAGCAATCAGAGCAAGGTAATTCCTCTCTCTCTGCTCAGCATTGCTTAATTATGGTTACACCTCTCCTGTCCTGTGGCACTGGGTAATGTTTTGCAGCATGGTGACCATGCACTTTAGGACTGAGTACCTCTGACATCACCATCACAACAAGGAGCACCACAGCCATGGCAGAATGGATGCTTAGCTCTGTTTTCTCCTAAAGGAATAACCCTTTTCTGTAGCTGCAAGAGACTCACAGCAAGTTTTTTCATGGCAAAAACCCTAAGGCAGAGAAAAACATTTGCAAGAATTTTAATTTTTTCATAATGTTGTTTTTAATAATGCTGCCTGTGTTTATGCTAATGTAGGTCTTAAAATCTCAGCTCTCTTTCAGTGGATTTCAAACTGTATTTCTGACTCTTTCTTTACAATGCATTTTGGAGAACTGTATCTTCTTTCCTCAGGGATATCTGGACATTCAAAGGCTCCACTATGTCTCACTCAAGGATATCAGTGCTCCTTAGAGTATCATCAATGAGGGATGAAGAAAATACAGTTACAGAGTGGTTAAATGCTCCTTGCCAACAGAATAATCAGACAAAATAAACACCGAACTCCTCCAAACCATCTTCAGAACTAGTAGAGAAAGCCTTTTACAGCTAAGCCAGGATCACACAGCCCCAAATGGGAATTTTGTCTTGGAGAAGGGAAAGGATGACATATATATTTGGGCCTCTGAACACAGTTTTCCTCCAATTTAACAGAAAAAAATGGCCTTTGCAGGCTAAGATATAAGCATGTGGCATGAATCAGAATGAAATGAACACATGTTCTATAAATGCATCAAAGAAAGGCTTCACCAGCAACAGTATTTTCTTTTTCTATAAAATGCTTAAAAAAAGCAAAAGTTTGGCTACAGCAGACCTAACCACTGTTTCAGGGGGAAAAAAAAAAAAAAAAAAGGAAAACACAAAATCCTTCACATTCATTTTCCACTGAATAATTTTCCAGGGAGAATTTTTAAAGCAGAAACCTATGGCAAGTACTTCTGCAGTCCTATGAAAATAGTTTCTGTAAGAGGAGGTAACCACAGTATGGCAAAAAGAAGTCAGAATAGGATTTCAAAGGGTAAACAGTATTTTCACTAAAAATTCTAGGTTTTACACTCTCCTGTTTAAGCTCTTGACCCCCAGCCAGCCACAGAAATCTATAATAACCTGGCTTTAAAAATACACCCTATGTAGAGTTTTTGGGGCAATACAGACATAATGTGTAGTGAGAGATCTTTTCTTTCAGTGTGAAAATGAATGGGATGATAATGCTCCATTATCACCTGCTACAATACAATACAAGTATAGGTACAAGTCAGCCCAGTGCTGACTCTGGAGCCACTTACAGACTCTTGACCAGAGTCACCTACCTGGCTGTACAACCTAGAACATGGGCTGGAGCTGAGACATGAGCATGCTTGGGAAATTGAGCCTGTTTTTCTGCCACAAAATCATGGAGTGTCTTCTGGAATACACTGACACATTACACCCGTCAGCCTCCTACTTTCCCCCTCACCACAGCATGCAGAACCTTCCTCCAGAAGAAAAGTTTTAATAATGTTTTCCATGTAAAAGAAAGGACTTGGGGACACCCACGTTCATTTTCAATCTTGATTCAATGCCGTGTTATTTCACTTCAAAGCTTTGCAGGTTGTTATGAAAGGCCTTTTCTGTTTAAATAAGTGTAACCATTTAATCAGAATGGCTCCACGTCATGCCTGAGAGAGATCCTACTGTATCATAATGAATTCTCACACTGTGGCATATATGGATTTAACATTTATTATATGCCTTGCTGCAAAGCCCCTTCCACCTGAATTAAACACCAGCTATTTAATTGACTTTGGTGCACCACAGTGTAAATTACCAGGAGCTGAGAGAAGCAGAACTAAATCTAAAAGACTCATTCAGTGACTACGTGAACATCAAGTAACCAGCAATGAAACTTCTGGGCAAAGCATGAAAGGAAGGAGATGCTTATCCAAAGCCAACAAAATGGGAAGAAAATTGCTAGGGCTCTAAATAGCCACCTTCCTGCTGTTTGGAGAGAAAGCCTCACTCCTGCTCTCAGGGAAGCAGTGATATTATACAGGATTACTGGCAGATATGTGTTGCTGCCCCATCAATTGCCTGTTCCAGACCAAGCTATACAACACAGGCACATCCACCCCCATGCCCAGCTGCAAGAGAACCCTAAATGGGGACTTAGAGAGGCAGCTGCTGCACGGCTGAAGGAAGGAACTCAAGCTGATGCTGCCAAAACCTACTGCTATTAAAAAAACCCCAAACAATCAAGGCACATACTGTCATCCTAAGGATTTGGTAGCAGCCCTTTCTGGGGAGTGGACATTATACTCTCAATAACTCTCAGAAAGTACTTGTTTATTGTAATCATCAGCATAGGAAAACAAGCAGATTTATGAGGCTTTCAAATCTTTCTGTAACTTTAAATATTAATATACTAGAACAAGTTTTATTTTGAATTTTAGCCAAACCTCTTGTTTTCTTTATTGACATCAGCAGCTTTGCAAGAATAGATACCTTAAAAGAAAAAAAAATCTATTTTCATCTGAACTGTTCACATTTGTGTAAAAGCAAACAATGTTAAAATGCTGCCTGTTCAATGAAAATGAGAGAATTTTTCTCCATTACCTCTTTATTCTCAAGGCTACAGGGAAAAAAGAGAATTGCTCTCCATCAGAAGTAGCATGTCACTTGGATTGAAAAAAATAACCCCAAACCATCACTGTTGCCTAGATAATAAGTCCTTACTGGGATGTTTTGACTAAGGTAACAATGACGAGTGCAAGTTTGGAACAAGGATGTTGACAATTGTCTACAACTGTTGAAGCTGACAGAATATTCTAAGTGGTTTTGGAAGTCATCATGAGAAAGTTTTTTGTAGTCTCCAAGGTGAAGAACACTCTCACCATTCCTCTGTTGCTGTAGGAAGGCTGGGCTGCTGCCCAGGGACTCTAAAAATGCCTGGTAGTCGCCACAGCTGAAGCACAAGGAAGGAACAGGACTGCTGCTCAGGAAAAAGTGCTGTATTTGAGAAGATTTGGGAACTAAGAATTACCAAAAGTTCTGCCATGGCCAGAAAAAACAAGAAGAAAAACAAAAAGTGCTGAGGGCAGCTAGGACTAGCCAATGAGCACACTCACACTTTCAGGATCACAGAATCCACACAATTACAGGTGTCTAAAGGCCATTCTGGTGGTCAATCTGTGGTTTATTAACCTACTGCCAATAAATGTGCCCATGCCCTGATCCCTACATCAACATTAATCTTTTCTAGTCTGCTTATAACATCTCTGCCACTGGAAAAGGGGAGGTCCTCCTTCATATTTAGCACTGACCAGTGTAACCCAACAGATGGAATAATCTTTTTTTCCACAAAGGAAAAGATGTTAAATTGATGCTGGATTAATAACTGCTACCTTTCTGCTCCTGACGAACTCAGTTAGCTTTTATTATCCATTGGTAAGGCCCTGGAACAGGCTGACCAGAGAAGTTGTGGATGTCTCATCCCTGGAAGTATTTAAGGCCAGGTTGGATGGGGTTTTGAGCAATCTGGTCTAGTGTAAGATGTCCCTGCCCAGGGCAGGGGGGTGGAACTGGATGATCTTTAAAGTCTCTTCCGACCAAAATCACTCTTTGGTTCTATGATGTAAATTCCATTGTGAATGCACAGAGATTTACTTCTGTCTTTTGCATAAAGCTTACACAAAACCCCCCAAGTAGGGGAATAAGCCCCACCTAAGGAATGTGGCACGGCAGATCTGTGTTTTGCTTTAATTAGCATCCTGATGTGATAGCGGCTTGGCGTGCAGATCGCTGTTGTGTAACACACCGAGCCCTCGCTAGACTCCGTAAGGAACCTGGCAAACACAACACTTCCTTCCATTGTCTGTTGTTTTTCTTGGAGGCTGAATATTTTCATTGAAATGTCACTTACATACACAGCTCATGCTCGGCTGCTCTCGGAGTGCACTCAGGCATTGGGCTTTCAAAAAACAAAGCGAATTCAGCACTTAATCACAGCTTAGCACTCTGCTTTACTTATTAGCAAAACACACAGTTGAAAGGCAAAGTCACAAGCAGAGTGGTCCCAGGAATAACAAAAACTTGTGCAGATTTTACCACTGGTGAGTACCTGCCTGTTTGAGCTGCCTCCCAAGGCACTGCAGGGTTATAAGGTGCTTGTGTCTGGCAGGGTAGAGCTGATAAACAGCAGGAAAGGGACACGGGATTCTGAGCCTGCAAACTTGTGGGCAGAGCTTTCCTCAGTGCGTGACTTGCACCCAGCAGGAAGGAGCCGCCGTCATCTCAACTTTTCTGTGATAGAAATCATCTGAATAATTCATCAGAGTTAAGAGACCAAGCTGGAAAAACTTCTGGGTTGGGGGTTTTGGCTCAGCTTGGGCTGGGTTTTTTTGCAAAGGTAAGAAGAAGTACTTCAGGGTTGGGTCAAATAGGATGTTTCCCCTAAAAAGTTGTCCTCAGCAGAGATGCCAAAGCCTCAAAAGACATCACACGGGGAAAATACTCTGGTTTCTTTGGAGAACCAGAAACAGCGGCTGACAGGATCTAGGTAAAGCAGTCCTACCAAGGGGATCAGATCACATACCAGACAGGCACTAGAGTTTTCACTTTCTTTAACTAGACCCTAGTATTGATAGGAATTCCTCTGGATTTGTCAATATTCTTGACTCTGCAAAAACCTGTAATGAAATCTCATTGCAATTGCAATTCAGCTTTGACCATTTCTTACCTGGCTACACACTACCCTGGGCTGCTCCATGTGCTTTGGAGGTGCCTTTTTGACTCATTTTTAGCCTGTTTTCCATAGACAGTGAGGCAGTGACTCCCCATCCCAACTTGTCAGCCCTTAATAATTTCTGATCCATCGGGTGAACTTCAACCAACTTTGACAGAAGAGTAGAGGTAGCAAAAATATTAAGTTCCTACATATTTTAAGCAAATATGGATGCATAAAGGAGAAAAAGGAAATTACTGTCTTAATCAGTTTTTAACATGGACACATATTCTTCTGGAGAAGTAACAGCCCCAGATCCTGTGGCTTTGACTAATACAGGTTACACAAAAATCTCAGGGAAACCAAACTCTGCTGCTTCACAGTTCAGTGCATGTGAACAATAGAGATGAAATCAGTCAAGTCTCGGAAATCTGCTCTGATGTACCCAGGCAGCACAGTCAGAAACAGCATTTGCAAATGGACCTGCAAAACTCAGCTGGAAAAGACGTTTAGATTGGATTATTAGGAAAAAATTCTTCACTGAAAAGGTTGTCAAGCACAGGAACAGCCTGCACGGGGACGTGGTGGAATCAGCATCCCTGGAGGTACTCAGGAGATGTGTAGATATGGCATTTGGGGACATGGTGGGATTGGCAGTGACAGGCAAATTGTTGGACTCAATGATCTTTTCCAACCTAAATGATTCTAAGATTCCATATGTTTATGTAAATCCATTTTTATGCATGATTTTCCAGCATGCAGAAGATGAATCATCGATACCCAAGGAGGCTGATTATACTAATGAAACATTAGAACCTGACATTATCAAGCACAACAGATTATCAAGATCTTTCCCTATACTGATGGGTGAAATAAGGCAGATCACTTGTAAGTGATAGGGTAATTGTTACCAAATGGCACCAACATCAACCAAAAATCCTATAACTGCTCATTAACAGAGCTCACTGTTAACACCAAAATAGTTCAATACAACTATTTCTGAAAGCAATTTATTTCCCCCTATCTTCTACAATATCCTCTAGGGAAATCTCAAGCAGCATCCAGAAGGAATGAAACTTTCAGAATTTCATTTAAGTTTTTGTCTTTGTAGCCTGTGTAGGTCTTAACAGTACTATAGGAAATCCAAGCTTGGGAAGGAGCAGATTTTTTTCTTGGTTGGAAAGCACATCATCCTCATGGAAATACAACAAATGTTCTACAGTGTTTTTCTATAGTTCCTGCAAAATTTTGGCAGAGTCATCACAGTAGAGGCAGGGATTATCTACATTTGCACCTCACACCAAAGCTGAGCTATACTGCTGGGAGTGAAAGACAGCAAGGAGTTGTCCACAACCGCGCTGAGCTTAGAGGCACTGGGTTGGAATATCTTGCATTTTGGGAAAATGAATAAAGGAAAAATAGCCCAGCCCAGCCCTTTCTAAGGAACCCCTTGAGACAGTACATGAAATTCTGAGTTCTCAAATCCAGGAATCTCCAACCTGGACTTCTGGTCTACTTTGTACTAAGAGGATTGTGTCAGTTTGAACAGTTCTGTGATGGCTTGTACACAAGATATGTGAGAACAAGGTGGTGAAACCAAAGCCAGAGATCTTATTTCCCCATCAACATGCTGGGAAACACACAGGGCAGATTCACCAACAGCTGCATAACCCTGGGAAGTGCTCCCAGGGAGGACTGGCAGGAACAAATTAAGTGTCAAGTAGACATGGACAGCTGCCTCTTAACGTCCCTTCTTTCCAACTCCAGCACAGAGACATTTACTTGCCCATATCTTTGACAGAATAAATGAGGTGTGATATTTATCCTTCAAGCTGGCCTGCTAACAAGCATGGCTTTCGTGTAAAAGTAGATGCACTCAAGGACAAACTTAAATAGGGAGGCTTGGTCTGCCTTCAAAAACCTTCTCCTACAGAGGTGCTGTGAGATGCTCAGGGGCTGTAAAGTGAATTTTCCACATCATAGCAAGGAGTGCTGGCAAGGTTGGTAGTGAAAATTCTGTCCACACCACAAAATAATCCTTGGGAAGTATTAGCTAGAGTCCACTTAGCAAGCAATGACCCAGGGAGAAGGGCACATGGATTTGAGACTTGTTGTGCTCATGATACTGATCTTTGAGTGGCCCTGATTTTACCCCTTCTTTTTTTTGCAATCTAAATGTGGCTTTCTCAAACCTGCTCGATCAGAACCCCTTCTGCTTCACAGAACCCAAGTTTTAAAGGTAAGTAAAATTAGGAGAAGTTGTTTAGGAGAAATACACAAAAATGAGAAGCTGAAAAACCCACAAGGAATCTAATAATAATCAAGGCAGAAATGTAAACAAAAAGATACTTCATGCTGTGCAATGGTTCACAGCCATTGTATCAACAAGTTGGTGTTACCTTGGAAACAAGAGATTATCCATACATGCCTTCTCCCAAACAGGAGTCCATTAAAGGAGGCATGCAAAATGGATTTTGAGCCTCCTGAACTTTGCAGTGTTGCCATCCAACTCTTGTTACCAATTGATCCCAAGCCTAACTATTGATGAAAACTCAGAAGCAGTGCAGAGGTTGCACCATCCTTCATGTGACATCCAAAGAGATGAAGGTGAGTACCTGGCCTTCTTGTCCTCTCCACCTTGAGACAGCACTTTGCCAAAGAAGTGCAGCAAGATTATTCCCTACATTCAGTTTAGTGCTCTTGGTCTATCTTGTAACACAAGGCACAGCTCTTTGTTGGGGCTGAGGACTGCTTGGAGCTGCCACCTCAAACACTCCTGATGGGCTCTGGCTGCTGGCTTCAGCTGGGCATCTCACCCCACTGGACATCAGTGAACCTGTGTCCCCCTGGAACAGTTAAATGCTTGGCCTTTGAAAAGATAATTGGCTGGATTTACAAGTACAGCTATGACAGAAAGGATAATTCCCTAGTAAGTGCTGACTAGTGAGCAAGCAGAAATTTATACCAAGATATAATCAATGTCACCTCTCATTACAGAACTACATTTCAGATAATCCAAATATCTGGATGCAAGGATTTTATAAAAGTGATGGTTACAGTACATTAAATAAGCTAATAATAAGTAGGAAAAATATCTATTTAGTTTTTTAAAGAGATTAAACAAAACTAAGGATTTGTAAATCAACTTATCACAAAATTGGTACTTCCCACAATCCAGCTGGCTTGTTGGAATTTGTACAACACTAATGTTCCTGTGCAAGTCCTTTTGCAGCACTCTGAACTGAAATGTAGGGCTACAAAAACACACTAAAAATTTACAGGGCACTATTCTCCCCACAATGCCAGCACAGTAACTTCTGAGGACATCACCATGCCTGGACCTTACCAACAGACAAGGGACCAGCATTTTCCCCAAGGGCTTCCCCTGAGGTATTTAACCCCAGAGCTGCCTCTGTCAGATGCTCCAGGCTTCCCTATGGCTCTTCTCAGCTGTAATTTACTCCCCTGCCTTGTCTGTCTGTTCTGCTCTTTTTTTGATGCAATCTCACAAAACCACTCTGATTTGATTTGGGTGAGAGTAGTCACAAAACAATTAAAGTCCCAATTTTACAACAATACAGCACATCACAACTAGAGATCTGGTTTGACCACCCTCCAGGGATTTTGCAGTCTGTAGCACACAAGACAAATACCTCTTACATATCCCATCTTTTGGGCTAAAAAACAAAACCAGAATAAGAAGAGTTAGCAATTTTGATAAAAAAACTTCATTAGGTTCAGTACTTACAACTGCATGACCAAATACAAATGGTTTGGGCTCTCATAGATGTCTTCCAGAGCAACTATATTTTCATGCTTGATCCTGAAAAAATACAAGATAAGATAGAATGAAATAGTGATTTTATTTTTTTTCACATGACTACAAAACATAGGGCTATTTTTAGTTAAATAATACTTGTCAGTGTTTTATTCAACATCATAAACTTTTTGCAAGGACATACAGTGATAGAATAAGGGAAAATGGGTTTAAACTGAAAGAGGGTAGATTTGGATTAGATACTAGGAAAAAATTCTTTACTGTGAGGGTGGCAAGGCACTGGCACAAGATGTCCAAGGAAGTGGCAGATTCCCCATCCCTGGAAGTGTTCAAAGCCAGGTTGGACAGGGCTTTGAGCAATCTGGTCTAGTGGAAGGTGTCCCTGCCCAAGGCAGGGGGATAGGAACCAGATGATCTTTGAGGGATAGGAACCAGATGATCTTTAGGGCCCTTTCAACAAAAGTAAGCAGTCCAAAGTGCTTCACAGCCCTGAATAGAGTTATTATTCAGAAAAATTTCTTTCAATCATCTCTGAAGCCAAAATGTGTAACATTAAGTATCTGAGGCACTAGAGGTATAGAGTTCCTGTGTCAGATGAATGGTTGGAGGCTGAATTCTCAGGACAGCTTTGCACCAGGGTGCAAGGGAGTGGCAGAGGCAGGATGCAGGCTGGCAGGGAGAAAGCAGGGATCTAACCCCATGAAGAAGCTGGCACAGGGAATCAGCAGCCAGATGACAGCCCCACACTCCTTCCCATCAAATTTGTGCTGCTCTGATGTTAAGCCTGGACTTGATGCCCCAATTTCCCTGCAGCATTATTAGGCACTGTGTGCAACAGCTCCAAGAGTCTTCATGGCTTTTCTACATCCTCACCATTCCCACCAAGCCTCTTGCCAAAGCACTAGCTTTAAAGAGAAAAATCATCTCTACAAGCACACATCTAATTAGCTACTTCAGCAACACCTCTATGAGTTTGTTCCTTAAATGTTTACAAATAATTTGCAAAGGATATGTTTAACTTGTGCAAACCCTGCAGAGACCACCCCAGTGCAAGCCCAGGGCAGAACATTAATTATACCAGTTCCAGACAATATTTTAAGAGCAAGAGAAAGATGGAAAATTCTAAGAAGAGGCCACTCATTAAGCAACAGATGGGTATGTTCAGAAGGAAAGCAAATATGAATTGTCAGCAAATGCAAAACTCTCTACATGTTTCTAGGTTCAAGTAGCTTAATTAGGATGCTTAATCATGCATCAGGACCTTATCCTCTATGGTCACAAGTGTCCTAACACTTGTGTGATGACGTGGAGAGCAGAAGGTCCCTTGTGCCCAACAGGATCTTTTCTGCAAGCACACAGACTAATTCAATTTCCTCTGAATTCACTGGAAATATTATGACTGACCTGAATTTATGCCCATAATCAGTCATCAAAAGCTGTGTTCATGCAAGGACTTTCACACACAGGAAATTTAACATCAACAATAAGCAAACTCAAATGTAATACACAGCAGGATGTTAGAGCAACAAACATATGACTTGGCTCTTCATTCTACCTAAATAGCTGGAAAATCCCACGGTACTTTAGCAAAATTTCCAGGTAGATTGCATCACAAATTAAATTCTTAGTATTTGCCACAGGAAACCAATACACCACCCATCTGGCTTTACACAGCAAATGTTTGGAAGCATTTATTTTGTTGTGCAGGTCTAGTGCCTGGTCCCTTAAGGGTTAGTTAGGACAAGGGCAGGTTTACCTTGTTTAGTTTAGTTGAAGGAATGTTAGAAATGATATTTCAAGCAATTAGTGATTTTTAATGAAAAATATTATATTTATTTATCCACTTTCCTTTATGCACCACACACATTCACACGATCCTTTGTGCTTCTCCCACCATCACGATGATGGCAGTTTAACACAATCAATCTGCCATAACGTTGAAAGCCTCTAGTTTAGTCTGTGGTATGGTTTTTCACCACGTACACACCAATGCTTTGCATTTCTATTTTTGGAGAACCTCAGAGGTTCCCCGAAGCAGCCTCACCATCACACAAATGGTCACCCACGCTGAGCAGCCAGGGAGGCAGAGGCCAGGGAAGAGCTCTGATCAGAGATGCAAGGCTGAGCACCGGGGCTGCCGCAGGACCCTCTCTCCCGTCCCTGATTTGCAAACCAAATGTCACCGCGCCCTGTGCTCTGCGAGGGAGGGAGGGCAGATAAACCTGCTCGGTGGTACAGACAATGGGGAGAAAAGGTTTAGTTTTAGACCCCAGCCCCGCGGGGTCCTCTGTACTGAGCCCATCTGCCCCCTCTGAAATCAGATGTGAGACGGGAGCATGTGGGAAGAGAGCAACTATGAAGTGTAATCTGGGAGAAGACAGCTGAAGAAGCTGAATCACCCCCAAACCACACAGAGCAGTGCCTCATAGGGATGGTGGCGTTTGGAGCACCATGTCCCTTTGGGAGGTGGTGTCTGTACACACCAGCCACCCCAGCTGCTGGTGGCTGCTGCACTCCAGGGGCGTGATGAGAAGGGAGGAGGAGTTTTTCTCCCCTTTGTTTCAGCTTCCCCAAGACCAGCAAGGCCTCAATCGTGGTGTTTTGCAGTGTTTAATATCCCGGGAGAAGTGCACATTGCACACCTGCAAATGAAGCAGCTTGTCCTGCACAGCATTTCTCTGTTCAGAAGAACTCTCAAATGACAAGCTATTAAAAGGAAAATGGAATTCAAAGTTAAAAAATCAACAGTGTGGAGATTACATGGGGGGAAGCCCACAGTTTAGACAAATTTGGGGGTTGTGTTGCTGGAGGTGCACAAGAGCAGCTGTGGGGTTCCCAGCAGAGATCACTGCCACCAGCAGCAGCTCCTCTGCCACTCACTCCAGAAACTTACACAGAAATCCATGAGCTCCTTTCTTCCCTTTAAAGCATGAGCATGCAATCACTTACAGCCCTGATGCACAATAATGAATCCTTCAAGTAGGAACAATGATCATTTCAATAACATGCTGGGGTTTGGGCAAGCAGGTGTGGCATCTTCATCATGTTTTATTGGTACCATAAAGTCCAATGGGGGTGGAGCAAATTTGTCCCACTCCTCTGCAAGCAGATCAGCAGTGAGTAACAGGCAGACACTCACTTCTGGTTTGCAGAAATGCTTGGGAACATCGAGAGCCAAGGAGAGCACTGTGAAGTGGCAGCTACTTGCTGGTCACGGATCAGGAGGGATTTGGGGATGGGTTAATTAACTCCACTTTTATCCCCTTCCAGGAGCACCAAGTGAGTCTCAAAGGTTCAGAGGATTCATTCTGCTAAGCCTCCAAATGCCTGCACGCAGCCCTGCAGAAATACTCACTGGACTGTCTGATCTACTTGAGACCTGACAGGATTTATTATTTTAAAAGGTGCTGCTCACACTTTACAGAAGGGGAAGCATTGTGCAGAAAAACGACAAGTCTTTCTTTTTCTGTAATCACAAGAGAGAAAGGAGCAGAGAGAGCCAAGATTCTTCAGTCCCAGAGTAATATCTTAATCAGTGGGCCATATTATTTCAATTCCTTCTCCTTGTTATCTCAGTGAGAGAATCTTAACCCCACTTCTCTGCAGATTTTTTCTTCCTTCTGTCCTCCCTCTCCAGACTCCTCCCTTCCCAACATGTGGCTCCCACCCTGCAATAGATAAATCTGCCTGATTAACTCTGCTCAAAGCAGTTCATTGATGCTTTTAGGATACGTGATAGTGCAATATTAGGGCTGTAGCAGAGGGGACATGGACATGGGCTGGGGTGACAGCAGTTCCCATTACTTGTTTCCAAAGAAAGGAAGAAAGCCCTGGAAGTGAACATCAAAGCATGGACTTGCTTAAAGCAAATTAGATCCGATTACGCAAATTGATATGAACTAAGGAAAATTGCCCTTGCCCCCCCTTCAACCTCTCTTTCATCACGTTTGCTACTTTTCCTGATGCTCTCCCTCCATCCTGGCAAACACCATGTGCTGCTTGCATCTCCCACATCCCAGTGTGTCCCCAAAATTCCTCCATTTGTGGCACAAAGAGGAGGTACGACCTCCAGCCACCACTGATTTGCTCAATTTCAGGAATATTCTGAGGCCATTAGACAGAAAGAAAACGTCTGGAAGTAAAAATACAAATAAAGAAAGGCTAATTCTTTTTTAGACTCAGGGCTTTTCACCCTACAAGTCTCATGTGATGCTGCAATTCATGGGAAAAAGAAAAGGAAAATAAATCTAGGAGTGAAAATCAAGGGAATTTAAGTGTACCAAAAAAAAACCATAAAGAGGGATTAAACCTGGTAAGAAACTATGAAAAGTTTAGTATAAGAAAGAAACTATAAAACTATGAAAAGAAAGGATGGATTCCCCCTGTTCACAGCAGCTCTGGGTTGGATGCTGTGCCTCAGGCAGACACAAACCTTGGGGCTGGAGGCAACCATGCAAAATTATCAAGCTTCCCCTCCAGACTTTCAGTCTATGATTCTGCCATGTGTTCTTACAAAGATGTCAATGATACAAATGAATGAAGGCAATGTTGCACTTGATCAACATTTTAACACATGGCTAGATTTAAAGGAGCAAACTGAACTGGGCAACCAAGGACTTCAAGTGAGTTTTCTGGGCATGGCAGCTGTGCAAACAAGGGCTGACAAAAGAGTGCTTGATCTGCAGCAGAGCCTCAAACACAGACTGGCCCCCTTTGCTTCCTGTGGAGTCATTGCATCAGAGCATTGATAGGGGAACTGTCATTTTTCCCCGAGTGTTACTGCTGAAACACAAAACACCCACCTCCAAAGGGGCTGAAATACATCCCCAAAACAAGACCTGACATGACCAGGAGTGACATTTGGCCCTGCTTGCCAGTTCCCATCACACCAAATGGGCTGTGCTGTAGTGCTGGAGTGGTGATGGGTACATGACATGGCACCCCAGTGATGCTAAAATCCTCCCTTGCCACTGGCTGGCACAGAGACACCATATCTTACTCACTGCCACCAGAAGTGCACAATCTCCCATAGGTCCAGATCTAGCTCTTATGGACAGTACTCACATCAATGTTTGCAAAAAAAAAATCTAAAAATCAATATATTCCACAGGCTTTGGCTGGAGATTGCTTTTAAGAAGCAAGGGATTAAAATTTGGAAGTTGATGTACAATAAGGGTAATGAAATCCTTTAATGACTGAGCTTTCTGTACATCTCTGCTGGCTCCTAACCATCCCAGAGGCCAAAGAGCTGGCATTAAACCTGCTGCATGCTGCCGTGGATCATTAATTAGAAGGGTTGCACTCTGCACAGATAAAAGCAGAGAACCCAGATTTTGCTGTTGCTTTGGCTGCTGATCTGCCACGAGAGCATGAGAAACACCCCAGCTACAAACCATGATTGAATCATTCCATTAATATCTATCATATTTAACACCAAAAACCAGGATCAGGTTGAAGAATACTGTACAAAAACCTTGGGCAAACACAAGAGCTGCTTAAGTAGGGCAGGTCCCCCCCACAACAACTCTTTCCAAGTCAGTGCCACATTTGCAAGACGTGACATTTAATGCTGCACCTCCACGAGCAGCACGTGTCACGGGTAAAATGCCACAAGAAAGCACGAATAATTTTGCAAAAGCCAGAACTAACAAAGCATGAGTCTGTGAGGATTTGTGGCTTTGAGTAACCAAAGGTCTTCGAGAATCAATGCTCCATTATTCCCACACCTACCCTGGAGAGAGTTTTGCCAGCAGTGTGAGGGTTGATGAATTCACCAGTTGGCCAAGAGAGGTGTTTAAATCACAGTTTCTGCTGTGGAGGACACTGCAAACTTACCTCTGCTCAGCTGTCTTATTTGTTTGAAATGAGTCAGTAATTTCAACAGATAGTAGGATAGTCTCACACATGTTCAGAGGGAGTGATCAGATCAGATGGCTTTCCACTTGAAAGAAAACTACCAAAAAATCTTCATGATGACTCAGAAGATGTGAGGATGAATGGGAACAAGCCAGCCTGATCTCAAGGAGAAACTGACAATTCTGCTAAGAGGGGAGAGGGTCAGAGTGAGGTGGCAGGGGTTGGTATGGGGAAGGAAACTGGTGGCTGTCCTGGAAATGGTTGGCTGGCTGCAGCAGAGCTCTGCCCACCATTCCTGCTCCCAAAAAGCATCCCAATACTGATGCTGTGTGTGGGACTTGCACTGCCTTGCCTCAGTGCCATTCTTGTAGAGGGGCCCAAAACTGACACCAGGATTGGAGGTGCAGCCTCACCAGTGCAGAGTACAGAGGGACAGCCACTGCCCTGTTCCTGATGTTTGGGATTTGAAAGGGAGGGAAGAGAGTGTGGTGCCTCACATCATATGTGTCCAGTTGGTTTTCAAGGGCCCAAATTGTAAGAGGCTACCAGATTGATGTCACCAAGTCAACTACCTTCCCCTGAAATGGGCACCCCTGGAGACAGCTTTAAAAGAAAGGCTGAAGGTTTAATGACCCTGACATTAATTTCTACTACTTCATATCTCCCACAGTGTCCTCCCACTGTAGCCAACAAGAACATGGTCCAGCAGTGGTGACAGCTTCTGTGGCTGCACAAGGGGCTTAGGTCCCCACCATCTCAGGTCAGCAGTCTCCCCCTCTCTCACTCACAAACATACATATAATGCAAAACTTAGAGAAGCCTCAGCTCAGACATGGAGCAGAGATGTGAACAAAACCAGGCAGATGTCAGTTGCTCAGCAAAGGTGGCTCTACAGAGTCTGCAAATCCAAAATATTTGGTTTTTCTCTCCTACTACACTTAAGACTGCCAGCATTTTTTAAAGTTATATCCTTAATTTGCCTATTGGAAAGAGCTGGAGGAGGTTTACTGGGTTCAGTACTGAATATTCTCTTGCATTAAAAATAAAAGAGAGCTCATTTACATGAGCTGTAACATAGAAATGGTGCCACATCCCCATGCCAGACAGTGTTTTTCAACCTCCTCTGATCTCCTACCACAGTGATACCTTTTGTTCTCACCCACATTACACATCTTGCCTTGCTTGATCTAACAACTGGGCAAGGGACAGCTAATTCCAGCTCAAAGCCAGATGGTTCAGTGCCCATATGCTGACTGCCTGGCCAAATTAGTTAAATCTCTGTGGCTGGAAGGACAAGGAGTTGAACTTTGAGGTCACATGGGGGCTTCAAAACACAGACTGCTCACAACACAGGAAGGAAATTAATGTCTTCACTGATATTTTTAAGATCTCTATGCTTCTGTCAGGTTAATTTGGTCTGCTTTGGAAAACCTGCTAGAGAAGAAAGACCCTAGAGGATGGTACACAAAGGTAAACATGGAGGGGTGAGTCATTTCATAACCTTTCCTCAGCTGTGACTGAAGAGGAGACAAAAAGCTCCAGTGTTGGTAGCAGGCAGCAAGTGGCTCAGAGTAGGTGTCTGAAGGAAGTAGGAACAGTCAAAATTCAGGAGAGGGATGCCCACCAAAAGACCTACTTCTGTTAGCCTTAGAAGATAGTGATGATTTTAAAATTAACATGGTTTCCAGTTTAGTTTTTTCACACTTCATGTAATATTCTGTAGGCAAAGCAATGGGCCAGGATGGGATATGTCCTGATCCAGTGTCCTAGAAGGATGCTGAGTGGTTCTGCTGTCAGTGCAGCTGACACCTCTGGGGCCCACATGGAGGAGAAAGGACAGAGAGGTGTCAGAACATCTTGTCTCATAATTATACAACTCAACCTCTCTCCATTTCATTTTCCAGATCCTACCCATCACCACTATAACCTCCTGTTACTCAGGAGTGAAGACCCAGAAATATTTCCATCCATTTCAATGGCCTTTCTTCCCTAGCACTGCATGTCCTCTATAGCAAATCCTGGCCTTATGTACCATGTGCTTAAAATGTTCTCATGAGATCTCACAGTGATGAAATCAAGCTGGAGACATTCCAGAGGTGGAAATCTGAGCTGTGTAGTTAATCACCTGTAGCACTAACTGGTGTGACAAAACCTACCCACATACACCTTGAAATTTCTGATGCCTGCCCTATCTTGTGTTACCCTCCCTAGTGAGGTCACAACAGAGCTCAGACAAAGCTGAACTATTTCAGCACAGATTCATGGATTTTCACCAAGCACTGGTGGAACTTTTTAACCCCCCACAATCATAACAAATTAATTTAGGTACTTTGAGAATAACCATGAGTGATTCCTGGATCACACGCCTGGATTTAGGTGCTGATCTTGTGCTCGTCTCAAGCATTTTCAGGTGAATGCTCCTCAGCAGCCATTCAAGGGAAAGAAATTCAATCTCTGGGTCTTCTACTACTAAAACTTCCAACTCTAGTGTGAAGACTAGGTCAAAAAAAAACCTTCTGGAATGCTTGTATTCCTGCAGATCTGGCAGCCCATTCAAGAACAGGAATGTCCCTGTGTCAGTGCCATGTCAAGAATATCTCTGACTCCCACAAGAAGCAGACCCAACCATGAGAATGATGGCTTCCAGTTGGTGGATCCCAACTGGCAGCGATCAAAAAGGCTCACAAAGCTTGAGCAGAAGCCTCCAGACTGTTTAACGTGGAACACATCAAAACAAATATTAATGATTAATTAATCATTAAAGGTGGAAAAGATAAAAGCAGTGTCTGCAAGCATTTATCTCAGACAAAACTAGTGTACCATCCTTTGGTTCTTGGCAGCAGCCCTGTTTTTGCAGTGTGGAGGACTGTGGATTTACATGTGCACCCAGTAATCAGGGATGATTCCCACTCCTTTGCCTGGGAGACTGAGGAGCCACGTGTGAGTTGTGAGCAGCTCTTGGGCTGAGGTGGGTTCCTCTGGAGGTGTTTCACGAACATAAAAGCAGGGTCTGCTTGCAAAACCCATGAAAAACAGGAAGGCTGACACTCTTGGAAGGGTGATCTGGCTGCAGTCAGAGCAACTATCTTTGTACATTGCCTCACAAAATGAGATCTTATTAGTTTCCAGGGAATGAAGAGCTGAATAAGTGGTGTAACACTGTGAGGCGTCCTGGCTCTCAGATTAGTGCAGTGTGTACACATACACCCAGTTTCTATCAGAAACCTGGCAGCAGACACTCCACCTCTGAAAAGAAAGCCCTGCCATCTGTGAAATACCCATCTGAAACAGACACAGGGGTGTTGTTGTCTACTGTTATCTCCTTCACTGGTTTGAATACACAGTAATGAAGGGTGAATGCTATAACACCCACACACCTGAACAGGTAAGTTACACAGGAGCATGGAAAAATGCCTATTCAGACAAGCACAGAGATGAAAGACATAACAAAGCCAGGTATTTCATTCCACCATATGGAGAACAAATGTACCTGTCACCCAGATGTGACAGAGCTGGGACTCCCAGCTGTGACTTTTACAGCATCTATATCTATTGGGTTACCCTAGAAGCTAATGCATAAGGGTGAGGTGGAGCTGAACTGCTGATGATAAGAACAAATAACAGCACAAAGGCAGAAATTGTTTATGTATGTACTCAGAAAACACTGATGTAACCAAAAAGACACTTTGCCTCACAGCAGGAAGCAGGGATATACTCTACAGTCACATCCAAAGAGGTTTACACCTCAAAACCACATTTTCTCCACAGGAGAAGCAGAAAAGAAAATGGGCAACCAAGCACAAATGGCATCCTGAACACAAATTTCTTGTCCCCCAATGAAGCTGAGATGTCCTCTGCATGCTCATCTCTGCTGATTGTTGCTGGGCAGCCTAGAAAATCACAAGCTTTGATTAGTCTCATTAGACTGGGTGTGCATGTGACAATTAAAGCAGATTACAGTTCCCCAGTGCCATGCCAGTGGCCAACAATGCCACACTTGCCCAACTGCAGGTGTCTCCTGCAGTGAGGAACAACAAATGCCCTCCAAAATGGGTTGGGGACCCTATGTGTGCAGGTGATGCATTTCTGCATGGGGCCAGTGTTTTTATCCCCATGAAGGTCCATCACACTCCTGAGGGACGCCCACAGCCTCAGAAATGGCTTATAAAGATAGCTAGACGGCATGATCAGAGGTGTTTGAAAAGCAAAAGGTTTTAATTAAGATGAAAACAACAAACTATACAAAACAAAAGTGATATCAGCCATGCACAGTGCAGGGAGGATCCACACACCTGCTACCACACCCCAAAAACGCCCTGAAAATCTCCATGCTCTCCCTTAAGTATTCAATGATCAAGGAGGGGTTTTTGGCATGCTGCCCAATAGAAAATAGCTACAGTTCTTGAGGTACAGCTCAAGGATCCAACAGGTGCCCCTGTCCTGGCACTGGGCCAATTATAGTGAGACGAGCATAGAAGTTTCTCGTTCCTTTGGCTTATAAGATCAGGGGTGAAACTTAAACTCTTTCCTTTTATGCAAACACCTGTTAAGGTTGGGGTGCACTGCTACATGCAGGGGGTACAGTAATAACCACTTCGCTTCTCCTAGCAGGTGTAGGTTTGAGTTTAGATCAGGTCTTGATGTGTTTGTGTCACTGAGGCCACTGTGCATTGGCAGTGCTTGCCTGCACCCTGCCCACCTGGCTGGCCCAGGGCCACGTGTCCAGGGAGCAGGGAAGCCTGGCAGACTGGGATGCAGGAGCACAGCTCTCCTGGGGCTCCTGGGCAGTCCTTAGCTGGCATCCATGCAGTGGCTCTGACTCAAGTTCTCAGTCTGCCAGGACAAGCCACATGACAAACTCATCAGCAGCAGGCTGTCAGAAAACCCCACTTCTTCCCACCAGGCTACTGGGAAGCCAATTTTTTTTTTTTTTTTTTTTTTTTTGGAAGAAAANTTTTTTTTTTTTTGAGACAGAAGTATAAGTAAGAGGCTAGGCAGGTTTCCACATTTCATCATCACTGTATTAGGACACTCCTACACACAAGACTGCTCCCCCAGTTGCCTGTGGGAAGTGCCAATAGCCCTCGGGTGAGTCACAGACACCCTGCACCATAAAACAGTAAGTGGGACAGCTCTGCACAGCGGGGGATTGATCT
Organism: Illadopsis cleaveri; assembly: GCA_013399915.1. Taxonomy (NCBI): domain Eukaryota; kingdom Metazoa; phylum Chordata; class Aves; order Passeriformes; family Timaliidae; genus Illadopsis; species Illadopsis cleaveri. The sequence goes on along the minus strand of VXBB01004676.1, from coordinate 290,087 downwards.
TGGAGGACAGACCTTGCCACTCCATGTTCATTATGAGTTACTGTCCTCAATCACAGAGCGTAGAAAAGCTAACTCAAAGGCAGATCCCCTTCTCCTGACACTTGTGTGAAAGCAGTGGGACTCCTGGAAGTCCCGGCACTGCTCCACTGCACAGCTGGGAAATGACAGAGGAGAACACAGCTCCAGCCCTCCATAACTGAACCTGCCACTTCAAAGCCACAGTGAAGGCTACTGATGTTCAAGCCTGGTTTATTTTCAATCTTCCCAGATCCTAGGGACAAAAAAAAAAAAAAGTCTTCTACTTCCACTGCTACTTGGTTTGCTTTGCATGTGGTCTTCAGGAAAGAAGCAGAGGGAGAGAATAGGAAAAAATTCTTCCAGCAATGGGCAGAATTAATAATGGAACAATTCAGCTGTGCCAAATCTTGGAATCTTTAATCAGGCAAGACTGCTGGGGGTCTCACTTGGCTGGATTCACGTCTTGGCAGCAACACTATAGAGTCCAAAGTAGACTTGAGCTCAATACATCAACTGACAGAAAAGTCATTTAACCAGAACAATATAATTAGCAGAAATCCTTGTTAATAAGGATGCATTTTGCTTGTGTATAACAGCTAATTGGTTTTTAACCAGGTGAGAATAAGTTTGAGAAGCTTAATCTCCCCAGTTTTACAAAGGATATCATAAAGGGGGTCTAATTAAAAATTAAATAATGAAGTTCATTTATTCCTGCTACATGTATCAGTGTTGAGCATAGGGACCCTATGTATAGGTTTCTATTTTTAGGAGAGAGAAACCTGGATTCACAAATGTCCCCAGAGTGCCTTTGGAGAAGTAACAGAGGAGTTCAAACCAGAAGCCAGCTCCATACTTGCAGCCACTTGCCCAGAAAAGAGGACTATAAGCTGCAGTTCCCTCTTTTCTTACAGCATGGAAATATGATTTTTAAAAACAGTCACTTAGTAGCCAAGGACCAGACTTCTAAAGATTATTAGGTACCATATGATGCAAGTAACTTCCTACAGTAACTAAGCATCAAAGTGCTTTCAAACTTCCTCCTGGGTATCTTCAGACAGCTAAATATATTAAAAATATATAGCTAAAAGATTTTTAAGGGTGATATAGGCACTCAAGGGCTGGAAGACTGGAATCTTTCCATGGTTTTAAAATCCCCAATAACCACTGCAGAAAGAATTTATATTTTTTAAATATGTCACTGTGGCAGTGTCCAGCAACAGGGCTTGGAGGTTAACAACACCAATATTTCAGACAGCAACAAGAACAACATTAATGTCATAAGCAGCAATTAGTGTTAAAAGACAGCAAATCCGTCACGTAAAATAAATGCATGTCTAGCTGTGGGAACAGTAGGGCTAAAGAGCAATATTGCAATGACATGTGGTTATTTTTCTATTATTCTAGCTAGGTTTTACCATTGCCCACTGACTTTTTGCAAGCATGATGAAGCAGAAATGGGAATAAAAATACTTTGAAAGTAGGAGTTAGTAAATGTACTTCAAAGGACATTGATAGCAAAATTTCTCTTTCTTGTTTTCATTCATGCCATTAAGAAGAAATCAGTATGAAAAAGTGGGTTGTTTCATGGCATTCAAGAAAATGTTTTCTAACCACCTCGCTTATAAACTACAGTTCTATAGATTTCTAATATTTTATGCAGCCAAGTCACACATACAAGTCACACGTGGTGACTCATTTTTTCCTAAGCAATACATCTAATTAATTCAAGGTATTTAGAATGAAAGGTAGCTATTAGATGAAGACTAAAATAAATGGTACTAAATGCAGCCTTAGTGATGATGGACACAGGGCATTCTGGTAACATCCCCTTCTCTGCTGTGCTAAAAGGTGTGTTGCTCCCCATGAATAAACCTGAATTAATTAATGAAAGCTGTATCCTGCTTAAATAGAGCTTGTCAGGATGATGCTGAAGGCCCTTGGCACACTAAATACATTTTGTTTCACAGTTTTGATCTGGGTGGAACACGTGTGTGGGGAGAAGGAATTCTCCAGCTCAGCCTTTGAGGAGACTCAATGCCTGGCTTCTCACAGAAAAAAGAGTTACAAAGCAAGGGGTGTGATTTTATAGCATTCACTGCTGCCTATTGTCTGCTTAATTGGAGTGATGCATTCACTTATGACACATCATGAAACAGTCATCACCCCTTTCTTTTTTATCATTACCTCAGCTTTATGTGGCATCAATAAATCCAATGCCTTGTCACAAATTGCAAGTGTATCAGTGCTTCATAGATGCTGAGCACAACAAGTAGGAAATGCTGGGAAAGTAGTTGGTGATGTGATTAGCATCACAAACTGATGAGGTTAGGAGTTCATTTCTAGATGAATGTACACATTCTCACGGGTCTTATCATCTGCGATCTGGTGATCTCTCAAGAGCTGGATTTGGAATAAAATTTACAGAATGTCTCAATTCTGAATGCAACACAAATGCAGGCACAGATGTTCCTATACAATTCCTAATTTGTGCTTTAGGTTAAAACCTAGAATTGCACAGGTTCTTATCAATTATGTGTCTTGTCATGTGTCACACTCTCCTGCACAGTGCCCCTTGAAGTTCAAATCCAAACTGCATCAGAGTACCAACCTGACCAGCATCCTGTCCTAGGCTCTTTGCCCTGTTTTATTGCTCTATCAATCTAGTTATACTTCAACTTGTGAATTACTGCATTATCAGGTTACTCTGTGTTCTGGTGGGATTTTAAAATAACAACCTATTTGATGCAAATAATTATTTCCTCCAGCCAGGAGGGCATTTGTGTGCTCTCAACAGGATGGTAAGAGGGAGGAAGCTCCCTGCTGAGTTAATGCTGTGGCTCTGAGTTTTTCCATTAACCTTCTAACTTCACCCATTTTTCACTATGAAATCATGAACTTCAAACCAAGCACACAGAAAAATGTACGTTTCTCCCCTACTCACATAGCTCTGATGTATGACTGGAAATGCTGTTTTCACACTTAAAAAAAAATCCACCTTTGACCTAGGACTGAAAGCTGAAGCTGGCAAAGCCAATGGAATTTGTTCAAGAAGTTTTGAGGATTTTCAAGGGAGCTGCAGTTAGCTTGGAACCATGCTCAGGCTGGCACCAGCTACCAGTAAACACTGCGAAAAATACTTTGGAAATGTTTAGGGGAAAACAAACATGAATCCATCTGCCCAAAATACATTTGGGCTTCCATGTGTGGTTTCATGCCAACTAATGGGCACACTGGGAGGCACAAACTTACTGCCAAGAAATCACCCAGAAGCCTCCAGAGACACCAGACACCAAGGAATGTCTCTCTGGCACCTTATTTATCTTTCTGAAAGGTACAACCAAGTAGAACCAGTCATTTGGAATGGGCAAGAAAGTGTCGGTCCCTACAACAAGGACACACACTTGCAGACATTTAGAGGGTAAAATAACCAAACCTCCTGTCTTTATTCACACCTGAGCTGGTCCACACAATGCTGGTGTCAGACCTCTGAACTGGTTCTGGTCACACCATGAGGAACAAGTCAAGCAGACTCCCCAGGGGGCAGACAGGCTTCAGTGGCCTCAAACCAGGCCTATAATACCAGTGAAGTCACAATGTTGAAATCCAATGTACAAAATCTGAGCAGTTAATATTGCATCAGTCATGCATGTGCTCAGTTCAGACACAGCTCACTGTTATCGTTTTGATTAATAGACTGTTGAACTATGCTTTGCAAATCCATACCAGATACAGGTGGGGCAGGTGAGCATCTGTTTCTAAAATGTCATTTTGCTTTTGGCAGACATAGATACACTTCTGAGTAGATAACCAGAGTCGTCAAATCTCACAGTACTTAATCATGCAGTGTGAGCAGTTAAAACACTTAATCTCACGTTAGTCTAATTGTTACTCAGTGTCTCCTGCTTTGTCTGCATTTCTGTTTTTGTTTCTATGTCTTGTTTTCTCCTCTGCTTTGAGCTGCCCACCGCCCCATCCATTTACTCTTTGTCAGAAGCCCATCTGAAGGTGGAAATCTCTTTTCCTCGCTATGGCAGCTGTCTCACACACACAAGCCATCTCTGTGGCTGCTGCTTGCACCAGCCATGCTGTGTGGTGACAACAGGTCACAGTTTACAAAGACCTGTGTTTCCATTTGTGCTGTTTCTCAGACCCTGCTCAGGGGAGCAATCAGGAGTAAAATAAAGAGAAAGGAAGAGTCACAAACATGCAGTTTCAGTTACCGCAATCTCTTCCTCTCTGGCCTTTTTCATTCCCCCACACTGCTGCAAAGCACATTTCCTAGTCTATGTTTTCAACTGGGCCCATCTATGCACTATTCATTGACTATTCTCTGGACATGATACTTTCATTTGTGTTTTTAAGGACCTTCTTAGCCTATTCCCATCTTATCTGTTGCGCCTCCTGACCCTTGAATCCTGCACTCCTGGTGTTACTGTCACTAGGAAGGGGTGAAAACACCTAAGACCAGGAGGCTCTGTAGCCTGGTAGACAGCAAAGTCACCAAGTTAACAGGACCTGTGAGCTGCCAGGAGTCTCAAAAGGAAGGGAATGCACAACAACAAGCAGGAAGCCCCTCTCAGCTGGATACCCACCTCCTGCAAGGACAGCAGGGCTCCTGGGTGAGCAGAGGCTGCTGAGGTACTGCCCAGAGGTAGATCTCTGAGCTCCAGCAAGGGATAAAAGCTCCAGCACTGCCTTTGCCTATTTCTGTGCATATTTCCATCCAACATTTTGACTTTCTGGAGGGCTGCTCTCAGGCTTCCAGCTCCCTCTGCAGATCATTTCCTCAGGCCTTGGAACACATGAAGGCAATCTGCATCCTAACCTGGCTCTCAGGGTTTCCTTTTCCTTCCAAGTAACAATTCTACAATTCAAAGGTGGGACTTGGCCAAAAAGCTCTGCAGATAAACAACTTCCACCTTTTTTGCCAAAATAACTGTCCTCTTGGGAGGAAGAACACAGATGCCTAATGGCCCAAAGGAACTCAGCTTTCAGTTGATTACAGTAAAAGTAGCCCTTGAAAGTAGAAAAATTCACCCAGGGAAGGGACTTCAACCTGAAAAGGAACTGAGACCTCCCAGCATCCACTGTGAGGGATTTGCCAGCTGGGAACAGGGCCTAAGCAGAGCCTAACCTGAGGATGTGCTGACACAGCAGACCAAGAGAACAGCTCCTTTTGAAAACCTCCCTATCCTTGCAGAAACCCCAAGGAAGGAATCTGCCTTCTGAAGATAACTCTGTCAGCTGCCTCCCAGGATGAATCCACCCTCTCTGCAAGATCCTTCCTAGCTCTAGACTTCACCTGGGTGGATGTCTGCTGAGGATGTCAGCTATGAAAAGCATTTCTAAAGGTGGCCAGAAAAAAGCTAGAACATAACTCTCCATCAAATACTGCTAACCTCTTCCAGGACTAAAACATCTCCTTGTTTGCCCAGACTGACCACAAAAATACTAAAAAGAGAACAGAGAAAAACAAAGAAATCTAAACAGAGAAATCTAAAATTAGCTACCAAACTTCAAGCAGGTATGTGTGTGACCTGTTTTTATAATCCCAAAAGCCAAGTGATTAACACCTCTGTTGAATTTGCCAGAAACTGGCAATTCCTCATCCAATTGGTGCATTACTCAGACACTGTGGTGATGGTTTGCAGTTTGAAACAAGACAGATATGTGCACACCCTCTCTGCTCACTGCAACCCCTTGACTACATTAATCCTCCATCCCAAACAGGATTTACTTTTCATCATTTTATAAACAGGCTGAGTGGTGTTGAGGATGAAATGTCCATCCACAGCAGGGAGTGAGTCCAGCAGCTGAAATCAAGAGGCCACTTTACTCTCTGAGCTTCAAATCATGGTCCAGAATTGTTGAAGAAAGGTCTATTTCTCTGTCCCTCAGCATGACCATCTGCTCTCATTTCAAGAAATCTCACTGAGTTTTTTGGTCAAATACTCTTGGATTTCAATACTCATGGATTTCTAACACAGAAACCTATGATGTCCAGGTGAAATGGGGACTGTTACACATTTTACAATATCAATGTAATTTTTAAGACTAAAGCATATTTTAAATAATTTCTAAGGATTTACTATGATTAAGTGTTGTCCTCAGTTTTTTAGTTCGTGAGTGTTTGGACTTTGCAGTCCTGTTTTCTCACGCAGCTCAACATAAACAATGTATATTTTTAGAGATGTTTTTCATATTTCTCCTCTGAGAGGAGAATTGATTGATGGTGGTGTTCACCATCCAGGTTGAAGAGGTGGTGACCTAAATGACCAATCTCTTGCCTTTGTACAAACTGTATATAAGATGAAGTCGGATGAGGAAGAATGGAGAATATAGAAGAAGAATTTAGAATAAAGTATCATTAGCTTTCCCTTCATGTGCTGCTGCCTGCCTCGTTCCTTCTGTGTGGCATCCTGCTACAATTAAGTACGCTGTTAGACAAAGAGGATCCTTCCCATGTGTAGTGCCAGTGGTGATCCCATCTTTCATCCAATCAAAAACCAAGCAATATCCCTCTCTGTAGGGATCCATGGCCCACATAAACCTGCTCAGATTGTACAACAGCTATTTTAAGACATTTTAACAGAAAATATATCTTTACTTCTCACAATCATAAGCTTCCAGATCCTCTGGCTGATCCACATAAAAAACCTTAAGAATCCCACTGGCACTGTTTGCAAGCGGCTCGATCTTATCACTGATTACATCCAGTTAGATTTTATTTCAGAAACAACCTTGTTGAAGTAAAAAAAATCCCTAAACACAGGAAAACTACTGTGACTAGGAGGAGATTTAGAGCCTGATTCTCCAAACAAAGTATTCTATCAGATAATTTAAAAGGAAGGTGATACAGTACTTCTTTGTGGTAGCATTTATTATTTGTTTAACTAAAGTTCAGCAAAAATAACAAAAAATCAGTTCTCAGTGACTACAAAGACAGATTTCAGGCCTGGGAATCTGCTCCACTTTAGAAGAAATAAATTCATGTCAGCAACCAGGACATTTTCCCAAACACTTCTTTCACTTCTCCCACCTCTTTCTGGGTTGAAGGCTGTTGGCTAAACCCTCTTGCCCCATAGATCCAGCATGCAGATTCCTTGTTTTCCTGACACCTTCACACAAATGGTCTTCCACTTCTGGCATCTCTCAGATATTTTATTTTTCCTGTAGACACTGAATGTGGGAAACACAACTTATTTTTCAACAGCTCTGTGGCAAGCAAAAGAACAGGCTGAAACCTGAAGCCCATACACCTTGAAAACCTCCCTCCCAGCACCTACTTCTGATGGAGATTCCTTGACAGCACCATTCCCCAACTATTCTGTTTTCTCCCCAGGATTATCAGATCTGCAGCAGCCCCTTGGGTTCTCCTTTTAATTTTGAGAAACCTTAGCTTTGCCAATCTACTGAGAGCTGAGGAAATGTGTGTTTCTCCACTAAGAGCCCCCTCTGCTCCCTGTTTATTCGAGGACATTTTCTCCCACAGTGCCCTATCTTTGCCATTGTTTCATGGTCTAATTGCTTCCCTTCTGAGAACTTAATTTAATTTATCTCCTTGGAGTCAGGCAGGATCATATCAAATATGTAAACTCAGCTGGGCATGACATTCATACAAACAATGGCTCCTCCTGCACACAATTCCTGCCCTATCACAAGCAATCCCACTTAGAAAAGGGAATGAGCATTTGTGAAAGTCACCATTTATTGCCATTATTGCAGCAATCTTGTACTGTGCAAACTCAAACTACTGCTAGCCAAAGCATGCTACAGTTTCCTCTGAGGAAACGAAAATATTTTTGGATGAAGAATAAATAATCAGCTTGGAAAGCCCTGAACAAAGAAGCCTCTGACTGAATTCTAATGGAAGGAAATTGTTTAAACAAGTGTTTGTTTTCTGAAATGTTAACAGGTTTCTGGTGGTGATCTGTACTGATCCATACAGTGCAGTACAGCTAAAAATGGCTTTTTTCCCCCCATCTTCTCTGCTCTTTATATTCCTGTGCTCTTTGCTGAGTGTCTGTCTCGGTTGGCACCTCAAGTGTTGCTACTTTTGGCCCATTCCTGGATGTGTTGCCAGGATGTTGTGGCTGCAGTCAGTGGTAACATTCCACATGCTTTGTTAAAACATGGAAGAGCAAATCAGATGACATGGACTTCAAATGAAATCTATATTCTCTCTCTGTTATTAATATGGGCTGTGGAGATCTTGCATATTGGGATGTTGTCTAATGGTTGCTTTCTCCAGGCAGGTTATTTTCCCCTCGGAGTGTGAGGAAGATGGGTTTATGTACAGAAAATGTATAACAGAACTGACAGAAAAGGTCCCTAGAAACAGGAGGAAAACAACCTCAACCTTGATAACTAGAAGGAAATTTCATTTAATTATATAGCCAACTTTTGACTAAATAGTTTCAGATTTTTTTTAAAAATGAAAGCATAAAGAGCATTTGGGAAATTCTTAAGAGACATTTGATAAATAATACAGAGTAATTGTAGTCATAATCTCAAACATGCTGAATGGGAGATCTTCTAACTCTATTAGTCAACACATGGAATAAAAAAGCGAGCCCAAGTTGAAGCTGCTGTTGTTATTATCCCCCACAGAGGAGAGCAGAGAATGCTGTTGCTCAGCATCGCTGCTGGTGGCACGGTAAAGGTAGGGGGTGGCAGCTGCAGAAGAACACACACAAGTGTTTAGCAAATGCCAACTTGTCTAGTGGTCTGCCACTGAAACCAGATTGGCTTCACTTCCATCTCACACTGCAGAAATCAAAACAGCCTATTTGAAAATAAATATGTCATCTTTGAGGCCAATTAAATTTTGTAAGCTGTGACCAGGGGGAAAAGAGAGGATCAGAAGTTGGGCTTCATAATTAAAGCTGACTGCAATCTAAATTACTAAGAAATTTTGGCTTGTCTTGATTGCACATTGCCCAAGATAAAACTCTAATGACTGCCTGATCTGGATCTCCCTTTGTACCTCATGTGTGGTTGTCAGGAGCCTGTTACAATCCTCCTGTAGAGATGGGCTCTTCCAATTTAGGCTGTAGTGTCTCCTGTCTTTACCTTTGCAGAAGAGCCCTGTTCAGTCCCCAGCTGACATTACAACCACTCACCTGCTAAAATATGGATGGGAGAAAGGAAATAATAAAAGCAAAAACCATAAAGCAGAGGCCAACTGATCAGCAAAACACCGTTTTTGCTATTTGGGCAGACACTAATCCCGGAGACAAGGATCTTTCTTAAGAAAATCACACCCAAGATCTTACTAAATTCAGGGCAAGCAAAGCAGCATGCCAAGAATAAAGACAAGTTGTTACAACTTCAGGACATTTTTTTCATGCCAGTTCCAGTTTGAAATGTGTCCCACCCTATAAAATTATTTTATATTGCTTCTTCCTGCGTGATACCACCTTTAAAACAGTAATTAGAGGACATGTTTGTTTAGAGGAACACAAATTACTGCTTTGCTTCAGGGCCTGCTGAGCATGTCAAGTTCTCCTGGAACCAGAATAAGATCATCAGTGAAAAATAAATACTCTGTGTACAGTTTCATGCAGAATGCAACACCTCCCTCCAAGGTGCTCATGCATCATTTAGTGCTTAACACATTCCCAAGAAGCAGGAAATAACTCAGACAAGCATCAGCACTTAACCATTTGAGGGCCGGCATCCTACTGCAGTGATGTCTTGAGAAAGGTGGGACCATTTCCAGTTCCCAGAAAGGAAACAAAAGGACTTGGTCCCCACCTTGACTCCAGGTGAGCATATTTGCTTTGCCAGTCTGAGCAAAGAGTTCACAAGAAACTGGGCTCAGTGCCTGGTTTCATTCTCTCCGTGGGTCGATCAAACATCCGTGTGCTGCATCTCACCACAACATTTCACCCTGTGCTGGTCCCCTGCTCTCTAGGGCATCCCAAAACAAGTTTTAGTACTAATCTAAGGAATTCATACACGAAGTTAAGCTTTTCTTACCCCAGGGAGCATCTGCCTTTCTACAAGACTCAGATATTTCAGCTATGGCAGTCAGACACAAAAGGTTTGGCAGGTACAAGGAAAAGGGACAAAGGGTATCTCAGTGGCTGAGCCCACACTGTGGAAGAGCTTCCTGGAGGTGAGCAGGAGGACACAGAGTGTGTGTTTGTGCAAAGTAATGGGTTTTTTCTACAGGAATCACTATTAAAGGATATTAGTCCAGGGTGGGGCCTCAATCACCACCACAATCCAAAGGATTTCTAGCAATACTCATGTTCTTGCCACCATCAGATTTGCTAAAACACCTGTTCCCTCATCAATGCTTTTCTCATCGACCTTAGTAAAACATTTCCACCTCTACACAGGCAGAGAAGGATTTTTTTTGTGCTTCATTGTTTGCAGTGTTGCAAACACAATGCCAAGATACCATGGTGAGAGATAGCTATGAACTATGATGCTTAAGGATATTTCTTTGAGGCTAAGAAATGCACACACAAATGGGTTTATAATATGGTCCATACCACAATGCACATCATGTCACAGAATCATAGAATCACTATAGAAAAGACTTCTGGGATCACCAAATCCAACTGTCAGCCACGTTCACCACTAAACCATGTCCTCGAGTGCCATATTTTTATGGTTTTCAAACACTTCCAGGAATGGTGATCAATGACAGCTTGCATGTGACTTTTCTGTTTATAGCAGACAAGTCAGTTGTGTGAGGAACACTATTAACTCCAACAAAGGCATGCAAAAATACTGGAGTTCTTAATGGGACAACACACCCAATGCTACTGCAATAATTTGGGTTAGAGCAGAATTGCCAGCCAGGGACTGGAAAAGAAGGTGTTAAGGTATCTGGTGGACAGAGACAGCTATGAAATGGCTTAGCCTTTCCTAAGTCAGAAATACCACATGCAGATTACAGAAATCACAGTGTTGTCTGCTCGGTGGAGGATGTCTCCTCAGGGCTTTCTTTCCAAGCAGCCCGAGCCACGGTAAAGGTCAGCATGGTTTACAGACAAATCTATTTTGTAATACACGGAGCACACTGTGCCTCACACACGAAACTCACTGCCTCAGATCGACACAAATCCTCGTGGGCATCTCCCTGCACAGCAGGGAGGGCAGGAGGAGCTCAGTCAAGCAGCAGATTCGCCATCCCTGCACCATCCACATGTGGCAAAACACACCTGGGTTAGCTGGTGGTACGAACACCTGAGCCCCCGTTGTTCTGTAGCCTGAAGGCTCATTGATCCCTGTTTGGCTTTGTTTTGACTCAGGCAATAAACACTGGGGAGGTTCAAGCTCTTGTGCAAATCCTTCTTCAGCCATGACCACAGCCTCACTTCTGGCCATGAGTTTCAAACATATGGATGCATCTCTGACAACATTTGGAAATGGCTTCCTTGAGTGCAAGGATGATCTGGCACATACCTTTCACTTGGCTGTTTATAGCTTTTAGAGCCTACCTGCAAAACTCCTCTGTCTATGAAATATTAAGGCAAATTTGAACAAGCTGTAAGTTTGCAAGGGGGTTCACAGTTCCCCTTCAAATTCTTGGCATTTGTGATCACTTTCAGATTTTTTTTTCTATTTTAAGTGAGAAGTGCAAAAATATGCAGCAGGAATTAACTGTTGTGGAATCTCTTCAGCATCCAAGCTGGGGAAAGCTTTTCCTTGAATCTTCTCATCTTTCTCCATTCCCACTTTCTCCTGGATTACTCAATCTCAAAAGCATCCATGTAGCCATGTGTCATGCTTAAATATATTTTCTATTTAGAGTGACGTGTGTTTGTTGTGCCTCCAAGGGAAGGGGGGATTACTACATCTGTAATGGTCCCAAGCAAGGAACATTTTTGGTCTGTTATGGGACAATAACTCCTATTAGCAGAGCTGTGGAAAAGCTTCTGGTCCCACCACAGCAGACTCGATGCAGTTTCTTTGATCAGCAGTAGAATTCTTCACCATTATCAAAAGTAAAGAGGAGAAAATGTGATGAAAACTTGTTTACAAAACAGCAAGACCAACTGCTCACAATGTTCCACTTTATTTTTAATACAAGGAGAAGCACAGCACTGCAAAGCAGTTTTTAATTCACTGCTTTCTCCCAGCAATACTTTTGGCTTTGTACAACAGTGCCACGTGCTGATATTTATATAACTCAGTGATGGTTATGATTTTGCTTCAAAAATGTTATTTCAGTGTGGCTATGCCATCACCCAACCAACCTTGATGCACATGTGGCATCAGGAGGAGTCTTAGGGAAGAGATGGTCTTTCAGGACCCTCAAATGAAAAGTTTAGTCTGGAATAGGCTCAGAAAAAGAAAATATTTTCTGAGCTTCTTTCTCCACTTTGGAGAAGGGAAACCATGGCCAGGACCAAGCACAAAACCACGGACACCAACACTCTCAATGGCACCAAATCCCTTGTAGCACCATCGTCTCCCTTGTAGACTGGCCACAGCACAGGAATGGGTAAGGACTGGCTGAGACTCTTGTGAGGCCAATTAAAAGTGATGTGAGCCCAAGTACTTACTTGGAAAGAAAAGTTAATATATGGGGAATTCCTGAAAAATGTATCCAATACTAACTCCTTCACAACTTTGCTACTAGAGGTGCTTTAACACGCTACAGTTAGCTTCTGCTTTCTGCTGTTATTTGGAGGGTTTGTTTGGTTTTTTTTCATTCCTCCACACTTCAGCATGGTGGTTTCCACCCAGGGGAGTGCAGACTCTTGGGAATCTGTGGGCTTCACAGGGTCTGTAAAGGATAACTTAAGTAAATCCGTCATTCAAGAGATTCAAATTAAATTGCTGTGGAGGAATTGGCTCTGCTACTGGAAAAAAAAGTAAGTACCTGCCTATTCAAATGGCTGAAAGCCATTATTATAAAGCAATTTCCAGAATAAGCTCTTGGGCTTTTGCTCTTTCATTTTCCTAAAAACGAGACACAAATCACCCACAGCAGTCAGAGCACTGATTCCTCCACCAAAACCCTCCTTGTGCCCCATTTCCATATATTTCATGTGCTTGGCTATGTGTCCCTGCTGTGTCTCACCCACACAACATCAGTGTGCTCCCAAAATCTACCCCTCAGTTAACCTAAACTTACAAGGGGAATAAATGGATTTAATAAATGAAGACAAAATCTGGATTGTCACCAGGAATTACTGGCAAATCAAGCTCTCTTTTCAGGATTATCCCACTCAAAAAATGCTTTTTTTCTCCTGCCATGCTCCCTGCAAATCAATGCATGCCATAGGAACACTTCCAGTTACAGAGTATGCGTGAGGAATGTCCAAAATATTCTACAAGTACCCAAGATTGTCTATAAAGAGGAACTCTGCACTCAATTCTGCATAGTAAAAACAGAGATTCCAGAAGATAAGGACCTATATAGGCAGAATATTAAAGAAAAAAGAGATATTTTTATATATTGAGAAATACGTCCACAAATAAATAGAAGTTAAACCCTGAAAAGTTCCCAGACAAATAAGAATAATTGAGTATTTTTTTGGAAGGGGTATATGGGATGCTTTTGCAGCTCTAGTGTAGAAGCAAGAGACTCTCACAAAGGCTGGTTACCTTTCTAACCATGAGTTAAATCCAATTATCAAGATCTACATAGCATAAACAGATGAAATGAGACAGCCCACTTGCTGCAGTGGGTCAGATCAGGCGAGTGACTTTCTCCTTTCAGAATCAAACATAAAGTTTAAAGGTGCTCAAACACAAAGTGTAGTCCAAAATAAGCCTGAACTTTTGGGCAGTTTGGATACTGTTTTCTTCTTGAAAAAGGTCTGTTGCTTTTTCACAACAGAGTCTTAGAGAGGTTTCCAAGATGGTTCAAGGCCTAGACCAGCACTGAGCTGAGCCCTCCCTCTCAGGACTGACATTTCCTGGTTTGTTGTTCAGGACTGGGAGAACTGTGATGGATTATCTATGACCAGAGAACAGTCATCTCCCACATGGATGCTGTAGGCATGATCATGACACAGGAAATTATATAGCTGACTAATAAAATCTGTGAAGTCTTCTAATGTCCTCTAGGTAGGGGATTTCAGTGGGATCCAGATCACTGTCCTGTGGAGATACTTTTAAAAATGCCACTCAGATGTGCCTGAGATACAGATGTGACAGTGTCAACACAGGAGCACATCTCTAAAGCTCATAAGATTTCCCTGTGTGTAAACTGATGCCAAGCACAACCCTCTACACTCACTGACATCCTCTTTCTGTTATTTACTGAATCCTCCCCAAACCATTCCACTAATAAGTTTACCTGTATCAGCTACTCAAAGAGTATATACAGCATTAAAATTAAACAAATCTAATTATGTTAAAATAAAATGGTGTGGGTGTTCCAGCTTGAATAGTCATTTAATACTCAACTATAGGGAAAGAAATAGAGTGAAAGACTGCCAGAAATACTGACATCAATCTTCCATTTCAAGAGCAATTCAGAGTGATTCCAAATATAGTTGGTCCTATTAACAAAACAGCTCTTGGGTAAGAGTGCAAACTACGTCATCATAAGAAAGAAAATCAGAAACATATGGTTCTAATGGTAGGAGGAATTTTAAACAAAGTCAGCAATTCAGCATCCTAATAGTAAAACCAGAGAGAAGAGGGGAGAAAATCCCTATGTGCCAACCCAATCCTTTCAGGGTGAAGTAGGATGAGCTCTTGTCTGGTCTTTCAGTTTCTAGAAGGAAAAACAACTTAATGACACCAGCAGGAGCAAGCCCCTCTAGGTAAGACACAGACCATGTTCCCCACCCTCTCACAGGATTGGATTCCCTTGTTCCAGTTCTATGGCTACATGGAGAGAGGAGAGGGGACATGGCCAGTCCCTGGCAGATTCTCTCTCTGGAGGCTGAAGTTTGGCCTCAGCCACAGCAGCTGAAATCAGCAGCAACACCACAGAACACCCACTGTTCCCATTCACAATCCAGACACGGCACAGAGCTCTCTGTGGGAAAGCCAGGATCCTGTGTGGGCTTGGCCAAGCCTGAGTAAGGAGGACATGAAAAGGGGCAACCACCTTTGGAACAGTAAATCCCCATACGGGCTATGACCCTTTTCTTAGATGTATCAATCCAGGAGACACTGAGGAAGGGGAAAGGAGGCTGTGCAGCACGTCTGCTGTGTATAAAGCCCTGAGCCCACACTGCACAACCACACAAGACAAAGCCCTGCAATCCACATGGGTGACCTCAGCTCAGGCCTTCTTTCCCCTTTTGCTTCGGTCCAAGATTCTCAAGGGAGCCTCGAGGAGTCATGTAACCAAGTTCAACGACTTTGAATTTTCCTATTGACGAGAATAGCATTAGATCATATTACCCATGCCTATTTGTTAATGATGAGTGCTCGTTTACCCATGCTGGTGCTACATGGCTTGGACGTGTGTGTGTTGGACACCATAAGTGGCAAGGATGATGCCTTCAAGACATAAACACTGTGGGACACGCAGGAGTTTCACTCAACAGCAATTTTGTCAGGAACACACAAAAATCACAGAAGGAAAAGTTTCAAACTTCATGGAAACTTTCAGCTTCCCTCCCTCTAACCCTCTTGTAGTAAATATAAATCAGACAGCCACTGCCTATTACTGTAACACAGAAAGGGGAGAACTGGCATTTCTATACAAATGCCAATAAAATCTGCATCTTTTTGGATCATGTCATATCCACATATTTGTTGTGGCTTGCATAAGAGAGCAGATATAAAACAATGAAAAAAGTCCTTTCCTCTTTGTTTTCAGTCAGAAATCCCCCACTATCCTCTTTAAGAGCAAAACTGTGAACAGCCGCTGTTTTCTCTTCTAATTATCAAGTTTACAGCAGACATGAGAGTGACCAGATTGCTTTGGTCTGGAGAGATGCTTCTTGACAAAATGTATTATGCCAAATGCTGCACGGGAATACTTCTGCTTTTGGTGGAGGGGAAAAAAAAATAAACAGAACAGCTGAGAAACAACCCCACACCGATGCGGACTTTTCAAATCAGTATTTCAGCATGAGTTAAATATTACACTCAGAGCCCAGTCCACCAAAGCCTGAACCTATTCCAGTGGCCTGCAGGGAATGGCTGCTTAGCTGAGGCTGTAAAGATATGTATGTGTAAGTCCAAAAAGGTCGCAGTTTAATCCCTGGTGCGTCAGCCAAGACAGGAGATATCACAAAGGTATGAAGATATTTGAAGCAGGTTGTTATTTTATTTGGTGGGAACCAAACAGATTATATATAGAAATTGGGACTAATCTCAGAAGGAGACACTGCTGGTGTGCAGAAATGTATCTGGCACAGTTCACCCCTACTTATTTGTCAGTTGGTTGTTTTGGTACAGTATAGGCCTGTAATACATATTAGATTATTTGCAAAAGCTTCCTACCAATATACCTTAAAGTTTTTGAACAAACTTTCAAGAAAAAGAAATAAATTCTGTTCATTACATGTTTAAGTGCCTTCAAAGAAGAACCTATTAACCCTAAGAATTAAGGGGTAAGTCAAGGAGGCAAAAGGATTCCTGTTTGATGTAATGCTCCATAATTTTCATTTGATAAAATAGCTGGCAGAGTAAAAGCTGGCTGTCACCTATCCTTTGGGAAATGATTTCATAGTCCATTTACTGATACAAATTGTCAGTATTAAAACTAACCCAAAGGTTTCTGCACTTAGTGAGATTTAAGACCTGGGCAATATTAGCCAGATGCCTCTGATAGCCAGAGACGTGGAAACATGGATGCAAACAAGGAAAATGTTAGGCTTTATTTTGAAAACTGGTTTGACTAATAGGCTGAAAGTCCTACAGGTTGCAGAAGCACAACTCCTTACTAGAGACACTCTTAATTCAAAATAAAAAATTTCTACTCTGATTAAGCTAATGCCTTATGAATGTAAGACACAGTTAAAAAAAATTAGAATTTCTGACTTTAAAAAGATAATCAGTGGTTAATTTGGAACAAAATTATCTGCAGCATTTCCTTGGTCAAACTGATCACCAGGGCAGACCCCAGATTAAATGAGTGTTTTATATGTCTGCCTTTGTTAAAAGATAAATTCTCTACATACAGATTTTTTTTTTACTTTTTTTTCCCCTTAAAAACCCTTACTGAACACAAACAACGTGTTGTATGAGTAAGCATTATAAGAAAAAAATCAATATGTAGCACAGTTGACAGCTGCAGAGTTAGTTGGTCAAACAGCAATTAATTTATGCAGCTGTCAGTTTAGGATGTTTTGGATATATTCCAAACACAGAGGTTGCTGTCAGGTTTAACCTGATGCAGCAGAATGTGGGATAAAATACAGATATTTCCCCATTTTATTATGGTCAGAACCAGCCCCCTTCTGCCAAACTCTGGTTTAAGACACCTAGAACTGTTACTTTAATGAGACACAAAATTTAATCGTGATTCATCTTCTATAAATGAAAATAGGAGGTGTAGTTGCCAGCTGAGTTGTTTTAAATTCACACTGGAGTCTCAAAAACCTGCCCACTGATAACATTACTGTCTAATTTCACACAATGAAGGTCAAAAATACAGCAACTTGGGTTTACAAAGCATTTTAATATGCACCTAAGAGCAAAAAACAGCTTTGGACAAGGAGTGCTCAAGAAAATTGTCATTTCTGATAAGTTTTCTGTTTCTACCTTCTTGAACTGACACTTTTGGAATACTTGTTTATCCTCCCTGTACATTCTGATCCACTTAAAAATGCATATTTAATGATCTCCATAGCAAGTGAGGTTTGAGCTTAGATGCAGCTGTGTACCTGGAGGATGCTTCCAGCTGGCCAGATGATTCTTACCTTGAATTTGCTTGTTCTCTTTATGCAGTGCTTCACAAATTATAACTCTGCTTCACCACTCCAACAGTCCAGTGTTTTATGAGTTACTGATGTGCATTTTAATAGCATGAAAGTAAGATAAAGGATTATCCATTGAGCTGCTTGGACTATGCACCTAAAAACCTACCCATCACCAAAATATGGTCACCTTGAGGTTAGAAATTAACTGGTTCCAAACAGCACATCACAAGGGCTTATTACAAAACAATGAATTCTTCCAGTTGATGTTTCAAGACAAAAGTAGAGAACAGAGGCAAAATGCAATAGGTTGATAATATTTAAACAAGGACATCTTCACTTCCCTAATGTCATGAGACGTTTAAACAGCTTTTGTACTTCTTCCAAATAAAGAAATTATTTCTATGGAAAAAAAACCCCAAACCTCTTATTTTTGGACAAAACATTCCAGATTACCTATAAAGAATCTTGGCAGAAAAAACAGAAGAGGAAGTACTTTGCCTAATGAAGCCACCTAGAAGTAAGTGCTTTTATGCACCAAGACATCCTTGAAGTTTTGAGCTGCAAGCACTGGAGAAAATGCTGTCCCTAGTACAAAAGCCATGTACTTGCAAATTAGGTAACTCTTAGGTTTAAACATGTAACAGACCTTATGAATCCAGATTTAAAGCCGAGTCACTTATCAAACTTCTTTGATCTTATTAGAAAGGCTTTATGTATCTTCACAAGTCTTTTCTTTTAGGTAACAGACAAAGGTAATAGAATCATATACTTGTACCACTGAAACACAATCATAACCATCTTTCTGAGAATTACATACTGGAAAATAGGTCACCTATTCTCATTCTTCAGCTAGGACTCTGAGAGGACCCTGGCTTTGTTATTCCACTCATGCAAAAGACAGGCTCCCCAAGGAAGTGGTCACAGCACCAATCCTGCCAAAGTTCAGGAGGCATTTATAGAATGCTCTCAAGCATATGATGTGACTCTTGGTGTGTCCTGTACAGAACCAGGAGCTGGACTAAATAATCCTTGTGGTTCCCTGCCAAGTCAGCATATTCTGTGATTCTGTGTGGCACCACATAAGGCTGACATTCTAAACTAAAATTCATTCTGCTATTTTGGACCCTTCTTAAAACTCTTTCATAAATCAGCTGTTAATTCCTGGAATTATTGTAAAAGTTGGAGCATTGAGTGTCAATGTGCATCCATGTCCTTCTTCTAACATGGATATGCCATTTTTTGAGATGAGTCAAGGGTATGGATGACCTTGGACAACAATAGTTGTGCCAGTGAGATCTGGTAAACCACCATCACCACCCAGGAGAGAGGACAGCTGTGTCACCATCCAGCAATTGCTGTGAAATCACGCTATAACCCCCTTGGAGGAACACAGCTGCCTGGGTGTGCAGGGTGTGAAGTCAGGCTGAGACACAGAAATGCCACACACCATCCCTGAAGCCTGACCCAGCACACTGCACGTGAATGGAACTGTGCAAGACCAGAGAAGATACAAAGGATTCCATGATTACCACTTCAGAGGGGATTTTTCTCTTTCATTTAATGCACTTTAAGGATTTTTTACGATGCCTTGATCTGTTTCCCTACATCTGCTTACGTCTAATCTAGCATGAAATGCAATCCAGGCAGTGCCAAGTCTTCCCCTGCAAAGTTTCCAGCATCTTAATGATGAAGAATGGTGTCAGCTTTGTTTCAGGTTTCACTTTTTTTTCACTGGGATGAATTCTTTGCAGCAAAACTATTTGCTTAACACTGAGCCAACTGCAACTGCCAAGGCAGAGCTGCCCTGTGCCATATCCACATATAGAGGGTCAGATTCCCTTTCTCCTGAAACCCGAGAAGGGCAATTCATCCAGTCTGCATCTCCTTGATCCAGGAGATGATCTCATGGTTTAGGCTGATGTCAGCCTCCAGGCATGCCCAACTGTCCCCCTACCCTGAGTTTTGTAGATCCTGGCTCCTTTCCACGCCTGCCTGCCTCCCTAGCACGGATTTCTGCAGAAGTGCACAGCTGTAAGGGAGGCTCCATGGGCAGGCACAGAGGTCCCTCCAGGCATCCAGATCAGCCCAAAAGATGTATGGGGGCAATGATGAAACAAATCCATGCGTGATGACTACAAATATATTCTTGGAAGGGCCCTACCCTGACACCATGACATCAACATCATGAATGGTACCACTGGGTATCCCACTCTAGCTGGTGGCTGCCTGTCTGAGCACCCTGAGCCATCCTTGGGGATGCAGGGCCCCACTGAGGAGCAGGTTTTTGGGATGTCCTGGATTTGCAGTTGGCAGGAGCGTGGCAGTGCAGAGAGAGCAGAGTCAGCCTTCTGTCACCCCAGCACAACTGCAGTGGCATGAGCAAGCCAGGTTTTAACAAGTAAATCTACATAAAAGCTTTCTCAGAGAGTGATTACTTAATATAACAACCAGCTGTCTCTTCAATTCTTGCTGAGGCAGCCGATTCTTCTCACCATTATTCACAGAGGAGGGAAAAACGGGGGAAAAAAAAAAAGCAACAAGCCTGTTTTGTCTATAGAGTAAGCAAAGCACCAGAGAAATTATGATACCTGACAGACAGAGATGTCAAGTGCTTTTTTTTGTTTTTTCAATTCCTAACCATCTATCCATTTCTTGACAGAAAAAATGAGCTCTTACTGCTGGGGTGCAATGAGTTAATTAGTCATTAACCCCTTAAAGGTCAATCCCCCAGCTTTTGGTACAGCAGCTATGCAATTTAATTACCATCACTTTTATGTTAGCACTTACCAATACATGATCTGAATGTCTCCTCTTTAGTTCAGCTGGCCCTGTACTCTGCTGTGTAACCTTGGACAGAAAAACAATTACCACAGGAGAACATCAGTGGGCACCAGCAGAGCCTCCAGACTGGGAAACTGGAGTATGGGAGCACCCAGGCCTGCAAGGGCTGTATTTTTTGACCCAAAGACAATTGTGGCTTGAATAGATGGGTCTGTCTCACAGAGTCATTCAGGAACATTCATCTGAATTAATTAAATGCCAGAATTTATGTTAGGGCACAGTAAACTTCTGCATGGCCAATTTTATTCGGAATTAATGTAGCCTTTGATTCCGAGTTAAATTGCACAGAAGAGTTTAATAAGAGGTAACTAATGGGTTTCAAAACTAAATTTAGATTCGTCTTCCTGGAGGCTATCGGGTCAGCTCCGGAGGGATGGGGCATAACAGAGATAAGAATCTGGGACAGAGAACTTTTATAGGGAGTTTGTCAATGGGCTGCAGAAAAGGAGCAAAGAGGTACAATTTTTTAATTGCCCTTGCAGCTTTCATGTATATCTCGAGAAGGGGTGATTCTTCCACATTTGTTATCTTTAACATGAGGAACAGCACTGCCTCCTGGCATGGAGCAAGGGGCTCCTTTGACTATCATCTGATTTATGAGAGAGCAGGAGCTCCCACATTTCCACCCACATTAGGAAAACTTTCATTGCTGTTTTTTGTTTAGTTTTACTTTAGGTAGAGCCCTGACCTCTCAGGCTTTGCAGGAGGACACCTCCCCTCCTTGCTCCCTGCTCTTTATGGCAGCAGCAGCTCCTGGTTGTAGGTGCAGGCATATAAGGAGTGAGGCAGTGCATGGGCATGAATCACTGCCTGCACATCCTGTCTCCTGAGGAAACAAGGATGGAAAGCACTGGCAGAAGTTTAGCTGACCTGCTGTGAACAGTTCACTCTGTTTAACAGGAAAAATAGTCTCAGACCTCAGTGAGGCATGGATTTGATTTGCAATAAGGAATTTAATGATGCCTCTTTCAGAGGATCTAGGATAGTGAAGAGGTGGGGGAGAAGGTAAGAGATACCTAAATAGGTTAGAAATTATTTTTAAAATCCCTGTTCAGCAGGAACTAGCTAAAACAGAGTATGATTTGCTAGCTAGACAGTATTGCTTAACAAGACATATGTGCACATTACTGCCATTAAGCAATCAATAAACCTGGGTGCAGGGCTACACACAGTTTATTGTTCCTCCCCTTGCTTTGCTCTGACTCAGCACTGAGTCTGTACAATTGGGCAAGTACTACCCAGGCAGCAGAGAATTTCTTGTGATAAACAGTGGTGGAGTCAAAGGAAGAAAAAAAACCAAAAAACAACCTCACAAGCAAATCAGGCATATTTTTCTCTATCTGACTTATACGCTTTTTTTTTTTTTTTTCTTTAACTAGAACCTCAGACTGCTGCTTCTCTGCAGTCCAACTCTTCACACTATGGACTGCCTTCAAGAACCTGTCTACCAGACGATTCCTCTTTCAGCGTGTTCACACCTGCACAATTACCATAAGTGGAAGAAATTTCCTCCATTCTACAGCAAACAATGGAAAGGATTGCAATTCTCTTTCTGCTCAAAACGAGAACACAGTTGCTTTCAGAGCAGGTTATGAAACTCTCCACATGTCAGTTCAGAAAAAGGCTGTGTCACACAAAGGTGACTGTGTGCTGTTGTTCCCCACAGCCAGTTAAGGCAGCTGTGGCAGTCCAGTTCTAGAGATCCCATTTTCTTCCTCAAACAGATTCTGAGCCATTCTAAGCATGTTTTCCACATGTCTTAATGTCTTAATTGAAGATATTAAGAAAACTCCCCTCTTGATGTGGTGCCTAACACAGGTGCCCAGTGGGACCCTCCCCTTCTCTGGAACATCCAAGCAAGTGGAGCTCAGCCTCCTCACCAATTTCACTGAACTAATTACTTTCTGAAATTAGGCACATGCTTAAATGCTTTGTCAGGCCCAGGCTTCTGGATTAACTGCAGACTCAGTCTCCCAGCACATCACTCGACAGCGAGCTCCTTCCCACTCTGTCCCCACCCATCCAAGTCTTCAGGGAATGTTGCCATGGATTTCCACGGGACACAGGAGTCCATATTGGAAGAACCCTGTTAAGGTTGCTAGGCGTAAATATTGACTTAACGGCTCTTCCGCCTTTTTTCTTTTTTAAGAACGGGTTTGTTGGCCACGGCTGGAAAAACAGAATTATGGAGTGTGCATGATTCACTCTGGCACTCACACAAACATGCAGATCAGTTGGCTGGCAGCTCTGCTCCACTGTTCGCAGAACATTGCTCCGAAAATGTGTCATTTTGTTTTGGCAGCAAGAGCATCCAAGCCCACAGACAGAGAGATAAAATCTCCTACCTTCCATGTACTTCACATGGGAGTCACTGACCTCAGGCTGCACAGAATATTGGATTAATACTCCCAGCAGCTTTTAGTCCAGACACACAGAAGGACCGACAGAAGTTTTAGTTTCACACTAAGAGCCTGGCCCAGAAACCTCCCCCCTCACACCCACTCTCCTGGCTCTGCTGACACAAGAGAAGACAGGAAAGCAACTGCAGGTAGAACTGTTTATTCGAAAGTCTTTTCAATAAGGGCTGTTTCACAGCCAATAAATAGTGAGAAAGACAATAAGCAAAGATGAGAGGGGACCCAAAGCTTTTGGTCACTGGATTCATGTGTTCATCACCACTACTCCATGCTCAGACTTTTAATCCTGAGTGCAAAAAATGCTCCTTGAAACATTATTTCAACACACACCATCATTCAAACTCTCTCCTGTATTGATTCTGCCACATCTGAATGTTTTCACAGGACTGGCAGGGGGATGAACCTTCACCAGAGATGCCTGAGGGTACACTGTGGGCGTTGATCCTGGACATACCAGCACAATCTCCGACTGTTCCAAAAACCTGCTCACCACACAGGGGCATGAGCAGCTCACCTGAGAGCTGGCAGACACTGCAGGGAATATATTCAGGATTTCTCACCAGACCTCAATTTGATATACAACTGGGGGAAGTCAAGAAAAGTTGCTGCATTTAACAACACTTGGCAGAGGTCTGCCAGAAAGAGCTTGTCAGGAGGAAAACAAAACTCTAGTGACTGAAGACAGGAGGAGAAAGTCCAGTGTAAGACAAGAGATCTTTCTCTGAAGGATCTCAAGGAGTTTGCCTGCATTTTATCCAGGCAGAGTGTCTTTGGGACTTTTATCCCATCACAGTTTAGGCACCCTCAAAAGACATATGCAAAACCAGACCAGGAGACTATGACCAACACATGTGCATCTTTTTATTTGCTTTGTATCTACATGTGCATATTTCTATTTGCTTTGCATCCATCACTTGTGTCTCTACACCTTCCCCTCGGGGAACAGGGACCAAATGCTCCTGCCAGGCATCCTCTGTGCACATCCTTCAGATGAGGTGGTTCAGTGCATGGTACATTTAAGGCTGTGGGACCTCACAGCTCTGCAGGGAAGCCCAGGGCTCTGGGGTCGGTCCCACCCATTCATAAGACAACACAAGAACCAGCCATTCCCACTCAGTGTTAAACTACAAGAAACAAAAGCAAGGGCACTTAGATGGAGCTTTGCAACAGCTGCTCAGGATCCATTCAATCGCTCTCAAATCTATTTTTACTGACAGCTTTTGAAGCAGAGAATTCATTGAACAGAGAAACAGGTTGATATCCCTTCTCCTCAACTGTAGGCAGAATTTAGTTTGTTATTTTCTAATTGTTTCCTTGGTGGCACATACAAATTCAATACTGCATCTGCAAGCAAGAATGTCTATTTTCAGAATAAAGACAATGACAGGCAAAATTTGTATTAGCAACAGCTAAGTAGAAGACACCAGAGGACAAAAAAGGGACATTCTCTTTTAAGGTCCTAAAGTGCATAGGACAAGAGATTGACTAGATCTAATTGCATGAAATTAAGGAATTTTCTACCCACTCACTCTCCTGCCCTTGCAGCTGGAATAGCACAGCCCGGGTGCTGCCTCCTGGTTTCTCAGGAAATTGTTTGCAGGGAACAGAAACGTTTCACAATGCAGAAGCAAGAAAAAAGCTAAATGATTTCTCTGCTCTAGCAGCTCAGGATCAAGGCTGATGCAAGTCAGTTCTTACTGCACGTAGATATTGCCACTCTTACACCCCACACAAGCACCAGGGGACAAACCCATCAACACAAAGACTTTCAAGCTGTGGTTATTGCTCATCACCAGGTTATTGCCTGGTTACAGAGATGGCAATGGCTGAGTTTTATGACAGGTTCTCAATAACAATACACAGCAAGACAACACACTGCATTTGTCACTGGGTTTTTTATATTGTACTGACCCAAGGTGGGCTCACCAATAGGACGGCACTGCTACAAATAGTTTTAGCTGTTTGGAGCCCCATTTATGTCTCTCCACTGAAAAGGATCCCCTCTGCCTACTGAGATGCCTGAATTTGCCCTTGAACCAACTCCTTTGACTTAGGCTGTCTGAGCTTTTCATCCAGCCAGGTTTTAGGATCCATTTTGTCATGTGGTGCCCAGATGATCAGCCATCAGCTCTGACCTGACCAAGTATTGGGGCAAGAAATCCCACTTGGGATAGAAGTGCAGCAGGAATGAGTGTCCCAGTCCAATGCTGAGTAGTTCTGTATAACTGTGCTACCTTTAACTCAATGAGAAGAGAAGGTACTTTTAGAAGTTTAAAACACACTACATGAACCGATTCTAAAGTAAGCAATCTCTTTCTATTTCCCAGAATGAAAGTCAAGGGTGATAAGTTCAGATCCAAATGTCTCAAGTCAGGTGAGATGAATCCCACCTTCAGGGCATAAGATGAGGAAGAGGTAAGGATCAAGCCTCTAATAACTACAATGAATTCATAGCAATTGTGAAATTAGTTTTTCTTATCTATGTATTCCAGCCGAAGTAAGGAAAAAACACATCCCCCTTCCAGAAGTATAGAGGTACCACTCATCTGCATGGCACAGGTTAACAGCATCTCCTATGACAATCCATAGCAGGTCATCATTTTAGAGCAATTAGTAAATTTAAACATTTGAAAATTATAACCCTGCTCCTGCTGTCCTCAAAGCCTGTGACACAACTGCTGAATAAAGTCTTTTTATGGCATTGTAGACTTACTCTAGCCTAACTCCTTTCCCATTTTGCAGTTATCTGCTGCATTAATATGAAAGAAAAGAAGAGCATTTCTCAAAACATTTTCACCACCATTTAAATTCACATGATCTTGTCTGCCTGTGATGGGCTGAACAACTTTTCAGTCACATTTGTCAATCACTGTTACTCAAATGCAAGAGTCTAATAGAAGCAAAGAGGCAGAAATGAAGGTCTGGTACTCACTTTCTCAGCACTGCAATTTCATTCTCTATGCTGCTTTCCTTTCCCTTCAGTGCCTTCTTGGGAATGCATTTGACTGCGAAGAGTTTCCCACTCGCTCTCTCTTCAGCCAAAACAACTTCAGAGAATGCACCCCTGAAAGAAGAGAACAAAAACCCTGATTTAAAGTGGGGCTTTTTCTTTGAAAACTGTTAACTGAAACACAGCCATTGAATATAGTTCTGGTGTCGTTTAGAAGCTGCTCTTGTTAAAAGAAATGACATTACAAACATCTTTCTTTGCCTTTACAAACCTATGGAGACATTCACACTCACGCAAAACATTAAAGGCTCACCAAACACAACAATTTTAATAAAGAATCATAGTCCAGCAGAGATATGGGCAAAGCTTGAAAATCAGAAAGTACCATTTCTGTACACAGGGGCCTGGACCATAGTCTGGTTGCTGACTTGCTGTACTTTTCCCCTTTTTGAGATATTTTGGAGGTTTAGTTCACAAAGCAGCACTAAATCCCCAAGACTAAGTGACACAGCAGTGCCAGGAGTGCTCCTTGTTCCTCAGTCACCACAAGAGGTCAGGGCCCCCACTCTGGTCCTCCCAGGGCTGCCCAGAGCTTCTCGTCACCATTGGATCAACCCTGACTCAGACTGCATCGGAATTTCTCTATGTATACAGAATTATTCCACAACACAAACTGATGTGTGTAACCACTAAAGCCAAATAATTGGATTAAATCACAAGTCCATTGAACACTGGCCTTAGCAGCAACCTCCCTATGAGTACCCCAGAGAGAGTTACACAAATAAAGAAACATCATCACAGCAGCCAGTCACTAATTGCCAAGAATGGGCAGTGCCTCTCCTTCATTAGGTTATTTCATAACAGAGTATTATTTCTTGCACTGTCAGTGCTTCCTCCCAAGCCTTTGGACCTGACCAAGAAGAGGCCAGGAAAATTTTACAGTCATTGCTATATACACACTTTTTTCAGTTCCCAGATTTTTTGAGCATCTGAGCATCATTCAGACTCTGCTACTGTGGACAGACTTTGCAGTGGTACATTAGGACTATCCTTTATATTCTGGAACTTGGTACTGGTTTAGCAGCAAGATACTGGGCAAGAGAGAGCACTGACGTGAGGAGGAACAGCAAATCATTGTTCCTATTCACCAAAAGCTCCTCCTGACGCACCCACTTTGGCCAAGAGAGATCAGATCCAAGGACTTGTCTAACCTAATGACAACTGAAGGATCAGGTTGAGCAACCTGGTCTAGTAGAAGCCATCCCCTGCCCATGACAGGGGGTTGGAACTGTATGATCCTTGAAGTCCCTGCCAACCCAAATCATTCTTTGATTCTATGATCCACCAGCTGAAGGTTTGTGTTTTATTTATAAGAAATAAAAATAGTCTTTCCTTTATTATTTTCCCTCATGAGCAGATTATTCTGCTCTCCTACATAGCTCACTGATAAATACTCAGTAGGGTGCTGAGCAAACCCAACCATGCTCCAGCCCACTCTTAAAAGGTTAATGTTTTCTCACAGCCTCATCTAGTTACCACCAACTTTCTCTGCCTTTCATTCCCCACAACTGCTGCTTGTCTAGATGTTTTGTGGATAAACAAAAGAATTTCCTTTCCTGGACAGGCTCCTCCTTTTTAAGTCATGCACTTGGATGACACAACCAGGCTGCTGTGACCTCACCAACAGCTCCTGAGTTGCAAAACAGCCACATGAATCATTATGTGGATAAGCAAAAGGAAGACGCTGCTGCTCTGGAAACAGAGTACCTGTTTACCCAGAAATGCTTTTGTAGCCAGCAGATAGGGAAAGAGGGATAGGAAGTCATGAAAAAAGACTTTTGCATGCTGTTATACAGCGCATGTTTGACAGCTTGCCCACATGGGGCAGTGATCCTCTGAACCAAGAAATGTTTTACCTCATTTTTGCCTCTGAACCAAGAAATGTTTTGCCACTTGGGAGTAGCAGAAGGATTCCCTCTTCTCTGTTTTGTGTATAATCCACCACAGCATGTCAGAGCATCACAGGCTCCAATTTAGGGTCCACACAACTGATCCAAATGGTTTGCACAAATAAGCCACCCAGAGTGTTTTTAATTGTGTTCTTTGCTTTCCTCTTATCGACAGCCCTAGCCATTCAATTTACAAAATAAGGTTTTCATCCTGACCCTTATGCTTAAGACAGTCAGACCAGAACTGCAATAAAACCCTTTGGCTGGAAAGTCCTAAGACCTCTTGGTGCTTACCAGCTTTGGTTGCACACCAGAGGGCTCAGAAACTCAGAGGGCTGCTCCCAGCTGTATTTCATGAACCCCTGAAGTCCCATCTGCTTAAGCTTTCAGCACTGCACTTCTCTCCAGCTGTGCCTTAAACAGGCTCCTTGCCTTCAGTTAAATGGTGCTAGAAGCTGCAATATTCTCACCAGTCCTTTACTGATCACACAGCTCTCCCAGTGTTTACAATATCATAAAAATACAGGGAGCTACCATCCCAATCTGCACTTCATTGCTGATCTCAGACAACAAAATAGTGGAAATCCCTTTATTTTCCCTCTTCACAATATAATTAACTTTTTGAAGCACCTCTTTTTCAGCTGGCTCCATCATTTCGCTGGATTTCTTCCTCCACTTATCAGGACAGACATGGTTTCCCTGGTTGGAAAGAGCCTCTGTGAATTTAAATGAAATTTTTTTGTGGAGCTCTGCAATACTCATGAAACCCAATTCCCTATCTCCTTAACAACCTTCCTCATTACAGCATGAAATAACCTGAAGCTCAGCTAAAGCATTTGGTCCCACGTCAATCCCGGGCATGGACAGGGTGCTTTTTTACATTGATTTTTATATGAGGCCATGGCATGAAATTGCTAATGCTGGGAAGAGTTCCTGGGCAATGGGAGGGGCAGAGCTGGGATGGATCTGCTGGGAAGGCAGGAGGAAGATGTGAGGAGGTAGAAGTGAGGCAGTCTGCACTATCCTGTGCACTATATATGCTCCTGTGCTCACAGAGCAAGGGAGAGGGGAAAAGCAACCAGTCAGTGCACAAAAGAAAGAGAAGTGAAGTGCTGGAAGGAAAGAGAAGGAAGGGAACAAATGCAGAGAGGGATCAGAGTGTTAAACAGACACTCAGCAATATAGGGCAAGAAGAAAGAAAGGGTAGGAGGGAGCACCAGCAAGGGAGAGGCAGCAAAGATACTCCTGGAGTCTGCTGGAGTCAGGGAAGAGTCAAAAATAATACTGAATAGATGGGCAAGCAATTACAATTTCAAACATGCAGCTGAATTCATCCACCCTTAATGACACAGTCCAGCCTCCACTAAACTCCCCTTGACTCAAGCATGAATAGGTAAATATCAGAGAGAAAGTCAGAAAGACAAGGCTGCTCATTTTCTTGCTAACAGCAATATATCCTACAGCAAATCCCCATTGCCTCAATAAAGTTCCCCAGAACTACCATCTCAGCAGGCTTGCTAAAGATTTTTTTCTCCCCAAAAGGAATTAATATTACCTTTAAAATCATGATATTAATGAATAAAGCAATTTATCTCTAAGAATTACAATTATTTATTGAGGTTTAAAGTATAATTGTGTACCAAGTTTTAGAAAGAAGTTTGGGGTAGGAAAATATTGCATCTTACACCATCAACATGACAGGACTTTTATGAAAAGGCCATGGCTTTCATTAAACATCATCAAGCAGTGTTGTAGAATAAAAAGGAAGAAAACCAAATATCACACTGTGATATAGAATTCTTTTTTTTTTAATTGGGGAAAGAGGTTAACTAGTTAAAAATTATGATTGTAAATGTGTCTGCAATGGTTGGGATGCACCATTCTCTTCAGCTGGGAAGGAGATAATTGCAACCTTTCCAGCATGCCCAGGGACAAAGCCTTCACCTCTCTGAAGAGGAGCTTCTAAATCCTTCAGGAATTTTCCCTGTCCTGTCTGCAGAT
Organism: Illadopsis cleaveri; assembly: GCA_013399915.1. Taxonomy (NCBI): domain Eukaryota; kingdom Metazoa; phylum Chordata; class Aves; order Passeriformes; family Timaliidae; genus Illadopsis; species Illadopsis cleaveri. Next base: position 260,110 of record VXBB01004676.1, on the reverse strand, counting down.
GATAGCAAACAAGTAAAAAAGTATCATGGCTTTGAGGAAGTAGGACAGTGGTGGAAAGGGGTAACAAGAAACTTCTGCAAAATGAAACCACTTTTAGCTGCCAAAATCCATCTGCGGCAACAACCTATTTTTGAAAGTTTTGACCATATTATCATTTACCCTGGAGGGGTTTGCTCTTTTCAAACTTCTAATTAAGGCATGGAATAATTTTATGATGTAGGTAATTTCCATATGAATTAGGAACAACATAAGAAAAAAAAAAAGAGGTTAAAGGACTTGATGAGTGACATTGAGATAATGGCAAATTCTAGAAGGTGCTTGAGATGTTTTGACTCCTCACCCTTTGCAGACACCTGGACTGTGCAATATCCTATGAGATGCCAATCTTTTAGAGTTTTAATTCATTTAAATTATTTCTCATCCATTATTTTTCTTTTATATAGATTTAAAGATTAGAATTTCAAGATTAACATTGAAATATGTACATTATTCATGCCCAAACTGGGTTTTCTATGAGAAAGCAGTGGCTGCAAGGCTAGGCTATCCTGCAGATCAAAGCAAAATAAAGAACAAGTAAGTTTTTCCTTCTTCTGTTGGAGCTATAATTTAATATGAACATTTAATTTCTGAAATACAATGAACAGCATATACTGTGACAGTAAATCTGTCCTCATTCAACAAAAAAATTGCTGTGACAAAAATACTGACAAAATGAAGACAAAGCTGATGGAGGGATGAAACCTCATTTTTTCCATTCAACCTCCATGTTGTGCAGTTTTCCACTGCGTTAGCAGGTGCTCTGTCACACTAAGTCAACAGATATAGCCAGGAAACAGATTTCACATCTTTGGGCTGCATGCAACTAATGTTCTTAATTATGATACAATTGGCTTCCCATGTGTACTTTGCCCTGGCCAAACCAGGGGGAAAAAAAAAAGAGGGAACACTCAACATCTGAAAAATATAGCATGTCTATCCACCCTGAGACAGAAGACTGACTGAATCAAAGGGAGACCAACCAAACTAAAGGTCATTTGCATAGTGAGGCTTTGGCAACCACACTCAAATTCTGCCCCTTGACTCTCCAAAGAAAGGTGACTTTGGACTGCACCACAAATAGAGGGAAAAAAATCTTTGTTAGCATTTTCACAGCTTCTTCCATGGGCTTCAAGGAGTTAACTGTGGGATGAGCTCAGGCTTTGTGTAACACAACAGGGAGATTCTGGTCCTGCCAACCACTTTTCTACTGAGCCGCTTTTCTGCACAACTCATGTTCTCTCTTTTGGGTTTTCTTAAACTTTTCTACTCAGTTGTTTTTGTCAACACCTCCTCACTCTCCTCACACATCATCCAGGTGCATCCCAACACAATTTTCATTCCAAAGTCACGTCCATCAGTGTTCTGACAGCTGCATGAAAATGAATTTACAATTTAACTTTCAATAACTTGGTGATGTCTGAACACAAAGTTAACAGCACTGAAGTGTGGAGAGGGTTTTTAGCCAGCCAAGAAGAAAGGAGAAGGACTTTGGGACTGTGCTACACATGGTACAGAAACCAAATTCCCTACATATTCCCAAGAACTTAATATAAAATAATGGGAAAATCTGACCAATCTGGTTGCAGGCATCTATGCTTTAGAGCACAAATACTTTTCCTAGCTATTTTCATTCATCAAACACACAGTTCCAACCCTGCAGCCCCTTCTATGGCAATGCTTCCTCTGCCTGGGCAAGAGCACAACAACTGGGATCACTGTATTAACACTGGTATTTTTAGCCTCTCTACTCGTTTAATTTCCACTAAGCCTCCCAGCCACAACTGAAAATGCTGTTTCCTACCTTGGGGCCCCATGAGTGCCTGCTCTAACACCAGACATGGCCCTGCCCTGGGCTGTGTCTGACCCCAGTTCCCCTCTCCAGGCTGATCCCAATCCCTGCCCGCAGTGATGATCCCATGGAAGTCCCTGATGCCGCAGGCTGGGGCTGCTGTTAACCCTTTACAGATGATGAACAGCACTCCCCACTGTGCCAAAATGCTGCTGCCATACCCTGATGGACACTCCAACAATGGCAAGGGGCACAGATACTCTTTGCTGGGTGTTCCTGCTGCAAGAAGCTCCTTTCTGGAGCACTGACACCTTTCTCTGTGCCCTGAGCCATTGCCCCATTCCCTCAGCATTTTGTCCAAGCTAGGAGGTATCTTGAAACCACTGTGGGCTTGCAATGAGCAGTCACAGCCTGAAAGGACCCTGGGAGTCACCATGCCAGGGATGGACAGCACATCCCCAGCTCTAGACTTTTATTTCCAGTGATTCTGCTGCTTCCCCTTTAACAAAATGTTTAGGAGGAAGTCATATTATCAATAATACCCCATCAATATTCAGATCTCTGCTGGGGCTTATAGCCATGTCCATAACAGAGCCACCTAACAATATCACACTCCAGGCAGAGCTTCTTCGTTCACCTCCTTATAAACTATTTTGGTTTCCACTTACCATTTCAGTCTGCAACAGAATGAGCAGCACAAAGCTTTGATCTTGTGCAGCCACCGTAAGTTTCCCTATTTGTTTGGATTTAACTTCTATTTTTGTGGGGGTACTATTATCTACAGTTACAACAGTTTAGTGTTTTGACAGTTTTTGTCACCAGAGTCAGCTGCAAGATGCCCGTTTGAGGCTTATAATTTCTTCTAGTTTAGCTGCTCAATATTTAATAATCTCAGGGAAACAAAAAAAAAGAGCCCACCCACTAAAAGAACTAGGATTAAGACTGGAAATTCATGCAGCTACTTACAGGAAAGCTACTTAGAGGAAAGTGACTTCTATGAAGCCAGAAAACATCAATTTAAAGTTGCACATCATAAAGCATGAATTTATGACAGTATAGTCAGGTGGTTTCCTTCACAACCCTGGACCACCTCCATCAGAAGGCAACAATCCCCTTAGAGGGCAACAATCATTTTCACTCAAGGAAAACATCCCTGGAAATGATGTGAATCATTCTATAGCTGGAATTAGTTCTTTACTCCAGGATGAATTCCAAGGTCACAGCAGGGCACGGCACACACCACGAGCACCTCTTGTCACTCCAACTCACACACCAGCAGGGTGAAGACACCAAAACACACAATCAAGGAGACTTCCAGGCAAAAAAAGCCATCAGGTACAGAGCAGAACGAGGCATGCAGGCTTCAGTGCCATAAAACTTGGGTTCAAAGATGAATGAACCACACAAAGCACAGAAATTAAGCCAAAAAGGAAAGTTTCTGAAGAACCTCTTCCCTTTCTGAGATGAACTAATTTGTTTGAGCTGGCTGGTGTATGCTAATTTAATAGGATGCTATGCAGTCTGTTCTGAGACAGTGATGCATGGATGCTAAAAAGGGAAACTGGCCCAGCTCAGAACCCCAGTCATGTTTGTTATTACAGTGATCTCCTTTCCTGAACTGTTTGCTCCTTTCTGATCAATCCTGACCTCTATTAGAAAGGGAATTATTGTCTTTAAAGGCCTGTTACACTCACATTACATCCTCTGTGGCAGTCACAGTAAAGCTATCAAGAAAAACATACAGTTTTCTGTGCTGAGATCTTCTTTCCATTATACACTTCACAAATGAGCTGTTAAGCAGGTTTTTTTCCCTACTGAGGATCACTTTCTTTCCAAAGTGAATATTTAAGTACTGTTTTTCCCACTTTCATGTTATGAGTTAAAAAGAGCTCATCATCTCCCAGGATTTATCTGATGGCAGCATTCTCATAAGAAAATAACCTTTTTTTTTCCTAGTAATGACCTCAAACCTTTCTAGAGGCATAAGTGATCTCTATTTTTTTTTTTTTTTTCAAAGCATTTCCTTATTTTAGCACTGACATATGCAGGGTCTATTATTCCTGGAGATCTTATCTGACCATATAAAGTAGATTACACCAATTTGAAAAAGCCTAATTCTTCTTCTTCTTTCTCCATATGGAAACTCAAAAAAGAGATCGGGCCCACTGTGGGATTCTCCAAGAGGCTGAACAAGTAGATGATACTGTAGCAAAGCAAAGCAAGGCAGACAGTCTAGTTTTGCTTTCAGCAATTCCTACATTCCTTGTACAGAGGTCTGTAGTGAAGGTGGAACGATCCACTGCCTAAAGATCAAATAATTTTGCAGTTGCAACTAATCCTAATGAGGCCTAACGGGAAATTCCCATTTAGCCAAGAGTTTCACCCAAAGGTGTCTGAACTTCACAAATCCAAGATGCAAAAGTCTGCCCAGCCCTTCATTCATTCAAGTGGCACTTCTATCTCTACAGAATAAAGCCACAGGGTCAGTTCTGGTAACCTTCCCCAGTGATCAGAGGCAAAGGATTGTATCCCTTGAGCTGTGATTTTCAAGCACCAACCCTGCCTTTCACGAACTGCACTGCCCATTCCACAGGCGAGGGGCTTCAGGAACAGGAACTCCATGGACTGATGTGGCACCTGGGGACATGGTTTGCTGGTGAGGATGGCAGCATTAACAGCTGGACTCAGTGGTCTTGGAGGACTTTTCCAACTTTAACAACTCTGATTCTTTTTAATTTAAATACTTAAAAGCTGGGAGCTTTGCATCATCTAAAAGTGCATATTCCTGTTGTACTTTGAAAAGTATCTCCAGCAGATGCTTACGTCCTACCCAAAATTAATGACAGCACGCTGTGTGTCTGTAGCATCCTTAAACTCCGTCAGCCAAAAACCCTCTGCTCCATTTGCTGCACACCTTTGGTCACAGAGATCACCTGAGATGCTCAGACATTAGTGTAGACGATCACAACATGGTTCCTGCCTGTTCTAAGGGCAAATCTGGATTAGATAACCACACCATGAAACCAACACACATCTCCTAGCATCTTCCTTTTCCACTTTAATCCTCCAGATCCAGTGCAGAGCCCCAGTCAGGAAGCACCTCCATGAATGTGATGTGCAGACACCAAAAGAGGAGGCCACAGGGTTCAGAGCTGTCACAAGCACAGCTGCACAACCCTCATTGTCTAAGAGCCCTTCTGTGCCTCTGTGAAACTCTAATTGGCTTGTTCTCATCCTGTTGTCTCAGCCAGTCCTGCTTATCCATTTTAAATATCTGGACTAAAAACGATGTGCATTTTGTATCTTTGCCCACTCCAAGTTGCAGATTCGAATTATTAAAAAAAAAGAGATAGAGAGAGAAAGACAATTCAGTATGGTGGAATACAAATAGTTTTACAGCTCAGAACTTAGCTCTGGTAAGAAAAGGCACTGCAGGATATTCAGAGCTCCATCTGCAGCTTTACTCCCAATGGCCACTTCTCAAAACACTGGGAAGAGCATTTGCTTTTCTACTCCCCAGCCTCTTCACTCATGTATCCACATGTGGCTTCATGTTTGAGCGGAGGAACATTAAGAAACTCAGCAAACTGGTTTGCCTAGCAACCGGCAAGCTTGAAAATAAACACTGGCAAAGATTATTTTGGTCCAACTGTACACAAAGTTACCAGGGCCTTTGCAACTCACAGATACTTCTGCAAAAAGAATTGCCACACACTTTCCACATGTGCTACCCTCGGTCCTTCTCATGAAAACTCAGTGCAAAAAGGGGGTTTCTTTCAGCTTCTGCTGATGAGGAATTTCTCCACGGCTCTGTTTTTATAGTGCTGTGTTAAGACTACTGAGGTTACTTGCCAAACAGATTCAGCACCAAAACACTTTTCCTCCCATAAACTCATTGTCATGATCCTGCACACTGCTCTGAAGGCACATCTTTTGATGTCATGGAGCTATACAGGGATTGGCAGAAATGAAACTCCCCAGAGAGATGTGAGGAACCACAAGCTGTTCCATCCAAATCCTGCCCAGCCTAAGCATGGATCCAGGTGAAGCAGAGAGCCAATGAGGCCTGGCAACAGTGATCCTCTGAGCTCATCCCATGCTTTTAAAAGCAGAGAAGGGCAGTGACCCCTGCAGCAATCCCATCCCCTGAGGATGGGAGCCATCCCTGCCTTCTGCTGCCTTGCCCACATGGTATTAGGGAAGAAGACAGGGAATGAGGGAATGAGCCCTTTCAGCATGGCAGAGCTGCATGAGAGCAGCTGAGCATGTCAGAGAATCACAACAGAGAAAAGGTGCTGGTGTTTCCTGCATTTCATCTGAAAGAAGGACAGACCTCCCCATCCAAAGGGGTCAGTCTAGCCCACGGAAGCAACAGGTTGAGAAAGTCCATGAAGACACTAGCAGTGAGACAGATACTGATATCTCTGCCACATTCTTCAGATTCCTGCTTTAATAGCAACTGGTTTAGACTTCATGGAGAACCATCCTAATGTATTTGCCAAATTTTCTGTTAAGGAGAAGGAGATTAAAGTCCTGCAGATTTCCCAGGGCAAGCTGCTGCTTCTGAGCTTCACCTGACTCACCAGAGCCATGACAGACTGGGACTGCCCACAGCTCCAGCACACAGTAAAACACATGCAGTGCCAGGCTATCCCTCAGCCTTCCCCTGCCATCCTCCAGTGAGAAACAGCACAGGGGGAATCATCTCAGTGCCTCAACCAGCTCACAAACACCACCCAAAGCCAACTGCTGCACAGGGATGTCCTTCTGTGTCGGAAAACTTCAGCAGAAACAATCTGACAGCAACACTGATTCCCTTTATCTGAAATGTAATCACAGCACATTATAGTCTCATAATACAATGAGAGTTTCCTAGGAGATGACTGCCACGTGCCCTGAGTATTTTTAAAAATAAAGTTTCTCAGAACTAATTTCCATCTGGGGTTGACATGCTACACACACACATTGACAATGCCACCACTGTGCTTCCCGTCCTTCATATGGGTCCAGATAAGCCAGCCCAGACCTTGGAGAGGCATCATAAAATGGCCCAAGAGCTGATGAGGGTGGGAAGAGGAGAACACAATTCTTCACACCTGACAGCAATAATTTCTGTGTTTCTTTGGAAGCTGCTGCATAATTTCATGGACAGAAAAGAATATTCAGCATATTTTCCTCCCAGGTGACCTGCACTCCAGAAGTTTAAAGAACCCAAAGGGTTTGCAGGAGAACACAGGCAGAGTGACAAAGAACAAGTAGGATTGCAAGAACATCTCTCCCATTGCACTGTAAAGGTTACCTGAAAGCCAGTTCCCAAAAATACTGCAAACAACAGGCCACTGGCAGCAAGCTGAGGAGCCAAGCTCTGCGTGGCCCAGCTGGCAAAAGCTGCCACAGGTGGTGTAGGGTACAAATGTGCTCTGGTTGATACACCAGCCCACTGAAAAGATGGGCTGTAGAGTATCCAAAACAGGTTAAAAATTGATAAAAGAAAAAAATCAGAAAATATTCCAGAAATTTGGCTTCCTGGGGAGCTTCTGTTTATTGTCATTGAAAAGGCTTGAAGGGGAAGAGAGGTTGGACACTCGATGCTGACAGCAAGGGCTCAAGTTGATCCCTGGAGTTTAGGAATAAAACAAAACGAGACAGCATCTCTGCCCACCATGATCATATAGGGAGGTTCACCATGAAGAAATAACCTTTGAGCCCATTAAAACATGACCAGTCAAAAGGATGTATGTGAAATTGTCGGAATAGCAGAAAAAACATGGTACTTCCTTGGGGAAAAGTTTTGCTTTCTTCCAGGGGTAGAAGGAATTTAATTTTAACAAAGAGCATAAGAAATGGAGCTCATGTAGCACAGGACTTTCTCCCACCCTGTTTATCCCCCAGCCTCCAGCAGTCAGAGATCCAGGAAAGGGATCTCTGTTCAGGTGACAGTTGTACAGATCCATCATGTCTCAGCTGCCTGTACTAATCTCTATAACTCATTTTCTCCAACCCATTTACACTTTAAATCTCAGTCTCCTGCAGAATTAAGCACAATGAAGTAGAAATTGTATGAGAAAGCATATTTCTTTGTTCATTCATTTTAAATTTGATGCTCAATAATTTCTTTCCATAACTCTCCAGTGACAGACATTTTAAATAAGTTAAGTAACCAACTCCTTTCCCATGTCACATGTTGTGTTTTAATCACAAACATACTGAATGGTTTTTAAACTGCCATTTACCTCTTAGAGTCCATTAAAACATAACCAGTCAAAAGGATGTACTAGAGGTTGGTGCTAGAAACAATAAGCAAAAGGAGTGTGCAAGAACTGGATTCCCCCTCACTCTCCATGGCAAGAAACTCTCAACCTATAGTAGGAGACATGAGACAAATCCAGAATTCCTGGGAAAGAAAGTACTACTTTTTACACTGTTTTAAATCTTCAGTGTTGTGTGTAGTTTTAAAGGAATACCTGTGAAAATGAGCAAAGTTGTTAAAACAAGAAGTGAGAAGGTCCTGGGAGACAGAACCAGGAGAGTTAAAACTTGCAGGAAGCATAAGCACTGTTTGAAAATATTGATGCTGGAAACACAAACCAAATATATACCCCAGGTAAATAAATTCTTGAAACAGAGAAGTCTGGCAGGCTAAGCAGACAGGCAAGAGAAAGTGTGAGAAGTAAGACAACATCCTCAAACCCAGAAACTGTGTGTCCAAATGAGGAAGCAAAAATGGATTTCAAGTTCCAGTGGCTAAAACATAAGAACTTCAAAAAGTGGGGAAAAGCACCTAAAGAACAGTTGCACCAGGCAGGGAACTCAGTAAAGACTTATGCTGCACATGTGAGAAGCCAGATGTGTGCCAGATACCTGATGGACCAGGAAGAAACCAACTACAGATGCAACATGAATAAACCCACATGACTAAACACCCGAAAATTGGGGGTTTTGTCATACGTGATCATTGCAGGGAGGTTTGGGAAGGTTCTTACACTGGAAACCTTCTTTACAAGGTTGGTAGAAGGGGTTATAGACTGGACTGACACAACCATTCTAGGGGAACATGGGCATGAAACTAAACACGGGCTGGAGTCTCCCTCTTAAAGCTTTACGGGTACCCAAAATTTAGAAGGCAGATAACACAATGTAACTTTAGAAAAGAGATGCAAAGGAATAATTCAGGAGTTACAGAGTGTTCCAGATTAGCAAAACTGACTTCAGCAGATCAGTAAAAACTATATGGAACACATCCCTCTCACCAAAGATACAATTTCTGAACACTTCAAACAATCTGATAGGTTGAGGCTTTAGAGCAGGAAATCCAGGCTTCATAAATGCACTGCAATACACTGGAAGGGTCAACAACTACACAAATGGAAAAATGCTGTTGATGTGGTTTATTCAGATTTCAATGGAGTGCCTCAACCCAGGATCTCCGAGCAGATGAGCTGTCAGGGGATAGGAGGAACTTCTTGCAAGAACAAAGAAGTGGTTAGAAGACGGAAAACAGCATGGAATAAATGGTAAATCCATTTAATATTCAGTGTAAGGGGTCACTAAGAAAGTGGTTTGCCACAGCCTGAAGGCTTTGTGTTGTTGAGATCCTTCTCCTTGCCTCAGGATATGGCACCAGAGAAGGTGACAGTGATGATCAAAATTATGAAACAGGGACATTATAAGGAATTACTGAATCAACTGCAACTTAGCAGCCTGGAAAGGAAGACTGAGGCGGCCAGAATAAAGCTCTGAGTGGAGCAGGGAAGGTGGTCACTGTCCTTTCTAAGGCAAGGATGAGGTGACAGCACATGAGAGTAGGTAGCAGGGATACACTTCAAAATACTTCATCCAGCTTCTTTCCATAGGACACAGTGGCCATTAACAAGGATTCAGGAAACAGCTAGATAAATGCTGTTATAAAATTCATCCCAGACCACTAAAGGTACCATTTCAGTGTCAGAAAATGCCTGCACACATCTCACAGAATGCTAGGGGAGTACCCATGGTATTGTAATTGCATTATTGCTAAATGCTGACCTGTGCATTCCTCCCCAGACATGGTCTGAGGGGAGGGGGCACTGCATGAGCTGCATTTTTGGTCTGACCCAGTACAGCTGTTTTTAGGGTTGATCAATGCAGCAAACAGCAGCTCAAAGGCATAAATGCAAAATGCATAGACAGTGAAGCAGTCACAGACAGACAGGAACTCCCTTAGGGTTAAGTCATGGCAAAAAAACAACGAAAAGTGCATGTAAAATACTGCCTAATTCCAATAGGTATTTTCACCTAAGCAACCTAGTCATCTAGTAGTACATCAGACACGTAGTAATAAAGACAACCTCTGACTTCAGAGGATTAGCAGAGAATTATCATAAGATGTCCAGGGAAAACACAGTTTTGGAAGCTGCAGCAAAAATACATGGAGGAAGCAGTCTCTGTGATCTTCTTGGACTGAGATCTGTGGAATAAACAGAGACCCTGTCTTCCTTTATCTTTGCTGTAAGTAATGGGCATTTTATTACCACTGCATATAACCATCATCTCTTCCTTGTGGGATCAGATCAGTTAGTTAAACTAAAATTCACATCCCAAGGTTTAAATGCCATACATCAATCTGCCTTTGCATCCCTGCAGCTAGAAGAGCCCAAACCCTCACAATTTCTCATGCATTTATCCTTACAGCACCCTCGTGGGATTAGGCAGTGCTGTCACATGTATGAAATACATGGGAATTAGGGCAAGGAAGGTCATAAAACAGATTAACCCCAGGTATCTCCAGGCCATCACCCATTACTGAACTGGGTGACTGCCTTCACATGCTGCCAGATCACACACAGCCTCTACTGCCTACACCTTTTGCTCTAGCTCTCCTTCAGTACCACAGGCTGCTGTCCCCACACTTTTATCATCTGTGGTAAGACTAAAGCTCAGTTCTTCCCCAGAAAAGAGATTCACTAAAAGGCTGGCAGCATTTCCCACCCCCACCCCCCCCAATCTTGCTAGGAAAATTTAAAATTGCAGAAGTGTTTTTTGCTTTCTACATCACACGCTGCTAAAGCTGCAGTAAACAAGCAGAATCATCAACCCAGTGAGTCAAGCAGTAAACTTGTTTATTGGACCCCCATGTTTGCCATTGAATTTAATTTTCCTAACTTTAGCAGGGTAAATACTCTTTGGTCGAGTTGCCATCAGAGTCTTTATAAAGAAGCAAACCTTTCCTCTGTTGACAGAAGCCTCAGAGTGGCACACAGGAATGTTAGCAGGTGTTCACATTTAACTTGTCTTTGTGGGTTTTTTAAGCCTGAGATGCATATAGTGATTGAGAATTACTGTTTATTCATTTCTGTGTAATAGGAGAAGCAGCATTTCATCTGCCTCATCCATATTTAATAGCTCCAGGCACAACAACCATGAAAGGTCTATTTTTCTCCCACTAGGGAAAATATTATTATTATTACTACTACCCTGACTATATCTATATTCTGAAATTATTCATCCCTGGCTTTCTATATTATTTCCATGTTATCCATGGGCCAGGTCCTTTCCTTGTACTTATCTGAGTTACTGTGCTGATGAAGCTATAGTGATTTATGCTATGCTGAGTCACATCAGCAAAGGACAGAGTCAATTCAAAGCTTTTCAAAGCTTCTTGGCAATACAAACCAGACTGAATTTTGCTGCCCTAAGGATGGCAAGGAATCCTTAGAAAGCTACCCATTTGCTGCCCCTGCTTTTACCAGGGATGTTGTTTAGGGAGGTCCACTCCTCTCCCCCAGGTTGAGCTCTAGCATGTCCATTTTTACACTCACCCATCTTGGCACACAGGGTGAAAAGTGGGGCCAGGGATGGTCTCTGCAGCTTTGCCTTATGTCACTCATGCCTAGAGAACACCTCTGCTCCCAAAATGGCCATTAAATATGAAGGATGGCACCTAATTCCTCCCAGCATAGTAGGGTAGCTCAGGGTCTATCCTGACAGCTCCAGCACAGCCCAGGCTGTGCATTGCCCTGTTTAATCCCAACTCCAAGGCAGGATGCAACTCCAATAAACTAGAGGCATCCCTCCAAGCATCATCCAATAAATCAAAACAGCCTGGACTAATAAATGGTCCAGAGTGCCATTTATCCACTTAAACAGAAACAGAGGAGATATAATCATGCAAGCAGTTTTTTCCCTTCTCAGTAATAGAAGAGGACCTCAGTGAGCTCCAAGGAAACCTCTTCTTCCTCACCTGACCCTGGACAGACTCCAGCATACCTAGCAACCATGCAGTGCCAATTCCAACCACGGAAGCAGTCAAGACATGGGGTTTTTCCGGGTATTTGTTCCCGGGAAACAAGTTCCCCGAGCGTACCATTAAAATGTTAATCATAAAGCTGCTGAGGGCCCCTTCTCCAGGAGGTCACTTGTGCAAACACAGACAGTGTCAGCAGTCCCTGGCACGTTACCACAAGTTGCTTACCCAATAAGAAACAAATTGCATCGATTCAATCCAGTCACATGCTGAAACTCACAAGCAGGAACTGAGATGGGTCCCTCAGGAACAGCAGCTCTGCCAGGGAGCTGCAAACACATGGGCAGCTTCACACAGGGGGTTTGCCCTTCTCAGGGCAGGACTGAGGAGCTCTGGTAGCACAAGGGTGACACCACAGCAGGCACCAGCAGGATGCTTGATGCATCCAGAATCACCTGTTTAGTCTTAACTCCAATTCAGGAAAGGAAAAAACTCACCCAATATCCCTCACAATTTTTTTCAGCTTCATTTGCCTAAAGAAGCTAAAAAAATCCCATGTTAAACACATTCAGGGACTGAAAGTTATGATGAAAGCAACAGCACTGCAGAGAAGATATATATATATATATACATACACACGCACATATATATACACACATAAAAAGAAACACCTCTTTTTCCTATTACTTGTAATTTGCAGAGAACGACGTTGGGGGTGGAACACTTGTTATCCCCTTTCCTCTGCATGTGTAGTTCTCATTAGGGCCAATTAGGATGATAATCACATCTGAAAGGAGGCTACAAGCCAATCCATGTGATCAAAGCAGAAGTAAACACAACTCTAGGGAGCTTAGGGAGCATATGGTTTCCTCTCCCAAGTTCTCCAAGCTCGTATCTGGCTTGGTTCTACCTGAAAGCTCAGTCCTGTGCAAAATTATTTGGGAGAGCATCCCACCTCAGGGGAGATGAGGTGCTACCATGGGTCTTCAAGGACACACAAACCTGTAGTGTCTCAGTGTGTAGGAGGAGAGAAATTAATTGCTCTTCCAGTGTTTTTTCCATAGCTAGCACAAGGCATTACAATTTCTACATTAGGAATCAATATGTTGCTTGGAGTGAAGTTAAAGAGAAAATCCATCTGAGTTCAGTGAAAGCAGACCCTGCACTCAGCTCTCAAATGCCTTTTCCACCCTCCTTCCCCAGGGTGAAGTGGTGAATACAATTTTAATAGGAAAGTCTGGGTGAGCTTTCTGCATACTGGTGCTGCCTCTGTCACCCCCATCTCTAATATCTGCAATGCCTCCCCCATCCCAGCTGCCTCCCAGGTGACTCCATGCAATTACATTCCTAATTGTGCCACCGTGGTGCTCTCTGGGATGTTACACCGCTGTTTAATTTATAAATGTCAATTTGGAAGCACAATGCAATGAGAAATTACCCGCATCAGACACAGAGCAGTTCCCACTTATGAATAGGTAAGAAGGCAACAAAAATAATTAAGCACTTAACAAAGAGAGAAGACGAGGGAATGCAGGCATCCCTTTAGTGCAACCCTTCCAAATTTTACACGTGCTCAATTGTGAGCTCTTTAAATGGAAGGGCAGAGGTAGCCAAGTGCCAGGTTTAATATTGGACATGACATTGCACAGTCTGTGCCTGTTTGGGAACCTATTTCATATTTAAATCTCAATTAAACAGTAGGACTGCCTTGACATTTAAAAGTCCAAACAAAACACTTCAAGCACAGCTCTACAAAAAGCATCTGTAAAAGCATCTTCTTATTCCATCGACCTGCTCATCCTTTGCATCCTGAATAGCATCTTCAGGATGAGAAAAATAAAAGAAAAAAAATAAATGTGTTGATTTTTACCATTTTCTTTGAATAGTCAGTCCAACTAAGCAAGAGTGCATTTGGTCCTTCTTGTATATCATCAGGAGAGCACCTGCAGAGATATCTGAGCTAGTTTTGAATTAGGGAAAATATTCTTTTGCAGGAGGAAAAATCACCTTATACCAAGCTCTGAATTAGCAACTTTCAGATACTTTCAGACTATCTTGTCCTTTTATACAGTTGATCCCAAGTGACATAAAACATGAGAAGAGGGCAGATGCCAGAAGCAGCAGCTTGGGAAATGAGAAAGGAGGAGCTGCATGGATCATCCTTGGTTCAGGCCATGGACACAAATAAACAAGATTTGCCCACCCCAGTCTGCCACAGGCAAAGTCACAGCACTGGCTGCAGGCAGAGCTGGGTCGAGGAAGCACCTTTTCCTGGGCTGACACTGCTCCTCCTGCATCAGCACTGAGACAACAAGGAGGAGAATGTGAAGAGCACCAGGGAAAAGCACCAGGCATGAAGCAGATTGTTTTAGGTCCCAGCATTTTCTCTGACTCCAGGATTATAGATATTACTGTAGCATGGACAACTTTCCACTCCCCCTGCCTGCACAGACCCACCATGTTCCAGCAGGGGCTCCAGGGGAGCATTAACAAACAACCCCACATTTAAACTTTCCTACTGTCTGCTTCTCAGTGGCATCACATCAAATATGCTGGTGGCTGCCAGCCCAGCTCTGCGTGGACAGCTCGAGGCTCCTGACGCCACAGCCAGGCTTGGAAACAGCCCCTTGAGAAGCTGTTGCTTGTCAGCCACAAAAATCTCAGCCTGGGTTTCTCATCATTTAACTGCACAAGCACAAGCATGAGGAAGCTCACACTCTGCAGGTTTCCAGCCCTTTTTTTTTCATGTTTATCTCTAAATGCTACGTGCAATGAGCAACTCTGCAAAGGGTTTGTGCTCTTGCCTGAATGGAGATTACCCTGCACTGGCCCTGCAGTGAGCAAGAGAGATAAAGAGGGTTCAGTGCTTTCTCTTTTGTTTGCCTACTGTGGAAATTACAGATCCCCTCAACCACCTGTCTGTGTAGAGGAAGAGAAGACCCACCACACTGGGTCAGACCAAAGGGCAGTTCTAGCAAAATGCCTCCCAGCATGGAACAAATACCTGTATAAAAAGCATTAAAAAAAGAGAAAATATGGAGATATTCTCGATTCACTCTCTCAGTCTCTCAGGATCAGAAGTTCAGAGACTTCCTGGGTGCAAGGGTGCTCTGGGACCATTGTGTGCCCACCCAAGCAACAGCCTCTTGCACACAGATGAGACATTTTCTCATACACACAGCTTGGCAGGGGTTTCCATGTCCTGCCAGCTCTCAGACAAGCAACACACTGCAGCTCTGCAGGGAAAAGCCAAAGAAGTGCCTCAGCTGGTGCCAGCTGCATGCCATTGACACTAATGGACTTGTTCTGCTTTATACCAGCTGATGATCTCCCTCTTTTCCTTTTCTGCCTTCTCAACAGCTTTTCTGGTGCTAAATATATAAAAATATCCATCAAAAAGGTGGATCTAGTCCAGCAAGTGCTGTGACACTGGTTTATGTCTGTTACAGGAAGGTGTAAGAGCACTGCCATAGGGCTGTAACAGAGTACACCAGCCCTGGGAAAGCTTTGTGCTAACTCTTATTACTTAAATATTGGCTTATTCCTTCAAGATGGGGCCTTCCATCCTTTGAAATCCCTTGGGTTGTTCTCTTCCCTGCTAATGTAATGCTTGACATTATAGCAGGAGAAGAAGTGTGGAACACGCTATAGTCCCTCATCTCCCTGAGCACACTGTCATTCCCACAAGGGACATTGGTTCTCCAACCTGCTTTAAAGAAAGCACCTGCAATTATTCCCAGAAAAAAAAAAAAAAGTTCATTTTAAATCGCTGATAACATCAGTAAGCTGCATTCCAGCCATGTTTTCTAACAAATCAGTGACCTCAGTGAAGGATGAAGGGACGATCTGAACTTATTTGGAGACATGACTCCAAATTTCTGCTTCCATCAGTTCATTACTCAAGATGACTTTAAGCCCCTGTGTGCCTCCTGCCCCCATTTCCAAGTTCTGGAGTCATCAGTGGGTGCAAACCATGTGAGGGTCTTCCCCAAACTGAACTGCTGATGACATCCCTAACTGGCAGGAGGATTTCAGCACCACCACCACCACCCCACCACAAGTCATCACCTTGACTGAGCCCATTTCAAGTCCTTCCAGGTTGTGTTTGTGTGCAAGCTGTGCTAAAATGCTCAGTGGAGAGCGTGTCCTCCACTCACAGAGTGAGCCACAGAAACACTGTCACAGAAGAGCAGTTTTCTAATTCCCTTATGACCAGGGAAGCCAGCTCCAGTCCCCAGCTCTGATGCAAAATGTCAGCAGGAGAGCTATTAAGTATTTAGGGTGGGAAGCTCCAGCACCAACCAAAAATATTCCCATGTTGACAGGACTTACAAGATCAGCCAGTATCTGAGAGCTCTATAAACCCTCCCTGGAGTGTGACACAACACAGAGCCAAAGGGTTTTCCCTGAATGAAAGATTCAGAGCAAAGTTCCTACTTTTGTCAGCTGGTGGGTTCAAGTTCCCACACTGATCCATGCTTGGCAGGAGGAGAAAAAAAGCTTCTTATTTTTCCCACCCTCTTTCTGTGTATGATTAGAGATGGGCCCAGGAGACACAGATTTGCTGGTAAAAACCTCCCCTTTGATCAGTTTAGTGAATTCTGAGAATCTGCAGTTAAAACCTCTAAGTCCGGTACATCCCAATTAGAGATAATCCTAAAATATAAGGTTTGCATGAAGATGGGAGCTTTTTCTGGTGCCTGGAAGGGAAAAAGGGGGAGTTTCTTGTTTTATTACTGATGCGTATCCCGTCATATTTCATACCAACAACTGAGGTCATGTGCTGTTTGCCCTTCCCTTACTTTACGACGAAGAAAGTAGAAAGGACACATTTAGAACAGAAAAGAAACCCAAGTAGAACATGGGTCAAATGAAGTTTGGTGCCTATTTTTCCCACAGGAAAATTTGCCAAAGAAAAATAAAAGTAGATGCAAGAGGCAACTACAATGCTCTATATGATGGAATTCTTTTCCAGCTATTTTCAAGGCGTAATTTCATCATGCAAAATGAGAAAGAGAGATAATATATCTCTCTTTGCTCCATAAGTCTGTCACTAAAGAAATTTTCAGTTGGTTTATTCATTTTAAGGCTCTCTGCCCTGATCTTTCTTTCCCCCTTTTATTACCTGTTTTGAGGCTGCAGTGCCACTCACTCACTGCCGAGCTGCAAAGTTGACTCACTACAGCTCCTTTTTTATTTCTCACTGATCTCATTGAATTATTGAAAAGGGTACTGTCAAGTTGAAAAGAATATATCTTCAAAAATAAAATAAATTTTCTTTCCTGAGTTCCAAATGGCACCTTAAACCATATATTTAAGGACAAAAAAAAAAAAAAAGAAAGAAAAAAAGAATTTGCAGGGGACTCATTTTCTTAACATTAATAACGCCCTTGGTTTTCTTTTTGCACATTTCAGTCCAGACAAGCTAAGTTCACCATCAATTTCTAGATAACTTCACTCTCTGCGTCTCCTATACTTGCAGTAATGGTATTGCCAAGTGTCTTAAGTTTGTCCTCAGCCTTTGGGTACTTGTGGGCATTTTTTGTAAAGTCTGAGTTTGTAAAGCCATGAGTAATGCTGTGCCTCAGCTCTCATTTTTATTTTGTTTTATTTTGGTATCTGTTAGCCTTCAGGCTTACAGGGAACAGTTTGGCTGCATGGCTCAAGTACACCCTAAAGGCTTGAAACAAAGAACCCAACTGAAATTTTTATATAATCTCATTATTTTTAGAGTGATTTTTATGATTCCAGGAAGACTGGATAATTTCTTGGGTTTTTAACTCTGAGACTTGGCTTCTCTACAGTTTTAGATTTAGCATCTGAATTTCTTTTATGCTGCAGGTCCTTATAACCAACATGTAAGTACAAAATGTCCAGAGCTCAAGATCTGTTTCTTTTTCCTTCCCTTTTCACTTGGGGGCCCAACATCTCTCTGGCTGATGGGTAACCAGAGTACTGAAGATGATGCTGATGAAATCCCTCTACTCTTCTATCCCTATTGAACACAACCTTAGTCTAAGAGTGCCCATTACCAGAGCCAGACACCATCTAGAAACACTATTATATTAGAGAAAAAAATAGGCAAAATCCACACTGGTTTTTGGGCCACAATTTCTCAGTAATTAGGCTGGTATAAAATGAGCAAAACCACAGTGCTGCTACTCAATCCTCAATCAATACTTGAAGGGTGTGCTGAAATTCTGGGTTAATAGAATAAAGGTGTGAGTTTGTCACAAGCATTGAACACACTGGTGACACCAGAAAGATGCTGGGCATTAGCAAAAAAACATTCATAAAAGCTAACATGAATTGGTCAGGAATCTTTATAGAAAACTCTTACAAGAAACTGGGCAGTCAAAATACCAAACCTGAGATGAACTGAAACTAAAAAAACCCAAACACCTTCTCCCCAGCTCCCCACCCTGGAGTCCACACTTCTTTCCTTAGAAGTTCTTTTGGAACCTTGTTATAAAATCCAGCAGTGCGTCATCTCTCCAACAGAGACTTTTCTCACAAGACTCTAGGAATGAAAAAAAAAATTCAGTTCAATCAACCTATCTCTAGGGCATATTTACACAAAGGTTTTTATTGCCTTTCAACTTGATGTATTGTTTTCAATACCTAACTGAAAGGTAAAGGTATTAAAATATACATTGCAGTGCAGTTTACTCCAGAAGAGCATCCTGAGCAATGCCCATGAAGACATCCAATTACTGCTTGTTCCAAACCTGACCCCAGCTGTGTACCCAGGGATAAAATTTCAGACAATGCAGCACAGGAATTAATTTCTTCATTTTCACTGCAAACCTGATGCAGGAGAGAACACTTAAAAATTGTTTAGTTTACTCTGATTTGAGAAACTTTGGGCCACACTCATTAAGTCACTTATGTGAGTTGCAGGTATGTGATATCTATGAAGGTGATTGCAGACAGAAAAGAAATAAACTGCACTGTTTTCAACAGGTGTGGGTTGAGGGCTGTGCTCCTCTGGGCCAGACTACATGTCACATCTTTTGAGAATTATACAGATACAGTAAAAGCCTTTGAAGATCTTCTTTTACCTACTAATAGCAGGGGCTTTAAAGGGATAAAACTATTCTCTTAAAGGTTTTAATTTCAAATTTTGATTAAAAAATCAAGTGAGAACTGACTGAATGAATCAGTGGGAACCTGGGGCCGGCTTTACCATGTTCGCCTCCACAAGTGGAGATGTAGCTCCACCAAGGCTGTCCCACAAAACTCAACACAGGTTCTGCCATGGCAACACACCTTCAGTGAGCATTGCTCATACATGGAGGGCTCACCCAAAACCAGAGTTCAAGCACCTCAGGCCTCCTACAAACACACAGTTTCTCCATGAGATGCTTAAAATCTCAACAGTACGACAAAAAGGGTGAAGATATACAGTGAGGTTGTTTCACCCAGGACGTGGCTCACAGGGCAAACTCCAGATGTGGCTGCTACTGAATTAAGACAATTAATCCCTGGAATGAATGTGATGTGATTGCTGGGTGTGGGAGATGTGTGTTTCTCTGAATCAGCAGGTAGCAGCCCTTCAGAAAGGCCCCAGAAAATTCATCTATCCTCTTGAGTGTACAGACTAGACTGGCATGGACAGAATCATCTTCCCTTCAAGAATCATAAAGGCTGCAAGGTTAAAACATCAACTGAATTTCATTTTTCACACAGTTGCTATATCTTGTTAATATATATGTTAATATGCACTTGGTCCACTTGATGCCATCACTGATTGCAATTAGATGCTCCTAATCCAAACTTCAGCATGACACAAATTGTACTATTTGTTAAAAAATGCCCTCTCAAGAATGAATGTACATCTCTTCCTGTGCTCTCTCCTTTCATAATTCTCCACAGCCTGTTGCCAGCTCTCACTATGTCTGGTCCTCTCATTTTAATTGCACCCTCTGTACAATAAGGACCTTTCTAATTGGTTTTTCTGTAGAGCAGAACGTGTAGTCACTCACAAATGACAAAGAAATACATACAAACATTAAACATTTTTAAAATGGGTAGGCATCCAAAATAAAATGATACTTCAGAGAATGACTGGCTACCAACTGGATAAATCCTGTCAATGTTCAAGTTAATAAAACAAATTTCTTGACAGGTGTTAGGCAATTTTTAGCAAAGTTACAAGGGTGTCAGTACAGCTAATGTTATTAAAAGCTTTGATTAGTTTTAAGAACAGACTCATAGGTCTAAATCAAAGCTGCTCACTGAAGCTGGGGGACAATTGATATTTACAAACAGAAAAACAGTCTTTAACTCCAAGAAAACTCTACATAAGAAAGAGGACACATACACTAGAAAGTGAGATAATATACACGACTTTTTACATGCTTTCTGGTCCATCCTAAGCTATGACTCTGTCTGAGCAGAGACCTTTGGAGTATGCTCAGGCTGCAAAGAGATGGCAGGATTGCTGCTCACCCAGGTGACAGCAGCTGGTGTGAGCATGCAGTCCTGCCTTATTGCACTTGGGGCACAAATCACATCTGCTTTAATGCATTTACTCTGGACGAGGAGCTGTGTTTTCAGGGTGCTGTGGCAGCAGAAATAACACAGCACATAATGACAGAAAACAATAACAATAAAGAAACACATATGAAATAGACACCTCCTGAACCACTGGCAGTGCAGAGGACACTGTGCAGCATTTTGATGAGGCTGATCCTCGCTGCTTTATTTACGAGTGAACATTATTTCTTCCTATGCAGACATTTGCATTTCACCCCTTGGAGAACTTCCTTGAAACACAGAAACACAGTCCCATTCCCCACCCTTCCTAGGAACATCCCCTGCTGTGAATGTACACAGTGGCTAAAAACTCAACCCTCCAGGGTTGCTACAGGGCATGCCCTGGCCCAAGGCTGGTGTTCAAGGGGATTTTCCTTGTTCAGCTGCTGACCCATCCTTCCCTGCCACACAGCCTGCACTTTGGAGCAAAGAAAGCAAACCCATAAGCAAAGAAAGCAAACCCATAAAGAGGAAGGAGTTACACTGGCTGGTATTCTCACAAATGTGAGTCCTCCTCTGGAGCTGACAATCCCTCCAAGACCCATTTCCCAGAGCACAGCCACTGTGACCCTCCTACAGGGAGAGCTGCAAGACTCTGAATTTGAGTCTGGAAAAGGGAAATGGAGCTGGGCAAGAGTCTGGAGCACAAGTCCTGTGAGGAGCAGCTGAGGGAGCTGGGTTTGTTTATCCTGGAGAAAAGGAGGCTCAGGGGTGACCTTATTGCTCCCTACAACTCCCTGACAGGAGGGTGTAGCCAGGTGGGGCTCAGGCTCTGCTCCCAAGCAACCAGCCACAGGATCAGAGGACACGGCCTCAAGCTGTGCCAGGGAAGGTTTAGGCTGGACATGAGGAAGAATTTGTTCACAGAAATTCCACGCCTTGGAATAGTCTATCCAGGGAGGTGGTGGAGTGACTGTCCCTGGAGCTGTTTAAGGAAAGCTGGACGTGGCACTCAGTGCCATGGTCTGGTTGGCAAGGTGGTGGTGATCAGAGTTGATGGTCTCAGAGGTCTATTCCAACCTGATTGATTCTGTCATTCTGTGATGCAAAGCTCACTGGAAGGTACATCCCATGTGCTGGGTCAATGAGCTATACAGCCATACAACAGCTGAGGGATAAATTTGGCCTGAGTTAGAACATACCATTACAAGAAACAAGAAACTTATACAAAATTGAAAAACCCTAATCATGCACTGCAACAATTTTATAAGCCATTTTTAGAGTAAATAAGTTTCATTAAACCTCATGCAAAAAGCGTTCAGCCAAAGGCAAATTCACATCGGTGTACTTGCTTATCCTTAATTACATTATTCCCTTCTTTCTGTAAAGATTGCTCTCAAATACAGAGGGATAAACATGATGATGTAATATTAATTTGTAGTGAGTGATATAATTAGTTATTTCTCAGTAGATGTGAAAAGATTAGGAAAATCACATTGGTTTGTTCAGTTGGCAGGTGGAAACTACTGCTTCCTTTCACATCTCTGAAAAATTACAGCAGGTAGCACAGCTTCCTAAACCCATTTGCCTTGATTCAAATAGACAGATTAAATAATTAACCAGAATTAGAAATAACATCTAATATGAGCAGAGTAAGGAACTACAGGTGTTCACTGCAGGCTATGTCTGCTCTGATTTTAAGATGCCCATGATATCCAAAATCCAAATTCACATGTGAAAGTGCACATAGTGTATCTTGGGGAAATTTTCCAGGAGAAATATCTGATAGATCAAAGAAGCCTCTGTTATTCCTTGCACACCTCTGAAAAATGCTTAGCAAGCCCTCCAGGTCTAATCTTTGTTTCGAGGAATAAAGAGCTCAATTAACTTCTGAAGCAAATTTTTGAATTCTTTTTGGAATCATTCTTAGTAGATCCAGGTATGTCTTGTGTGCCAGATCCTCCAAACAGGGCACAAAGTACAGGTAGTATCATCCTCCTCCTCCTATTCTTACTTCTTCCTGCCTTAATGTCAGCAAAGTGACAGGACCAGACCAAGATGCAACTTACAAGCCCCTCTCAAGATTGATGAGCAGCAGCACCACCTTTCTGCTGTGAGTCTCAGACCTCTTTTGGCAGGTGTAAAAATCAGTTTTCTCTGCTGTCACAATCCTTTGTCCATTTGTAGAGGCCTCCTACAGAGATGGCAATGTATCCTCCTGGAGGTGAGAGCTTTGCCCTGTGGACATTCCCATCCTGAAGTAAATTCAGTGAACAACTGTGACACGCTGATGACTTCTCTAGTCACACAATACTAAATGTAAACTGATATCCTACAACAAGGCTGCCAAGGAGACCAGTAATTTAGAAGAATTCAAAGCCATATACCAAAGGCAAAGGGAAAACAATGTATTTAAGTACTTGGTCAACCTGAAATCCAGTTTATTCACCATGTCTTCATCTCCAGTATCACACAACCTTAAAATTGAAAAAAAAAAAAGCTGCTAGGAGCAGCCACATTTGGAATAAAATTGATTCTGTTGCTCTTCCATCCAGTGTACAGAATCAGTGCAATCAAACAATCAACTGTAAGTCCACAAAAAATTTAATATAGCCATCAGTATAATAAGATGATTTCAGCAGATCACTCAAATAACAGGTAGGTCATTAAATCATCAGAACACAAATATTTGTACAGGACATTTACCCTCAAAACCCTTGGATGTCTAATTTCAGAAGTCACTCTTCTCTTAATGTAACGTGAAATGCCCAAAATTAAGGGTGTTCCTTGGCCACAAGAGTAAAAAGGCATTTTTCAAATTCATTATTTATAATGTGTGTGTATGTGTGATATGATATATATGAGTCTATAGCAGCAGGGCTAANGTCTAATTTCAGAAGTCACTCTTCTCTTAATGTAACTTGAAATACCCAAAATTAAGGCTGTTCCTTGGCCACAAGAGTAAAAAGGCATTTTTCAAATTCATTATTTATAATGTGTGTGTGTGATATGATATGTGTGTGTGATATGATATATATGAGTCTATAGCAGCAGGGCTAATGCTTGCCAAATGCAGTCATATTCACATCTCCTCTACTTTATTACAGTGAAAAAATTATTGCATCTTACTTCACAGAGGAGTTGTAACTGCCTGGATTTGTCAAAACTATGTGTACTTTAATAACTAAAACTCAATCACATTCAAATCACAAATGGATAAATGTAAAAGATAAACATAAACATCATCAAACAGAATCACTCTTTGCCCAACTGACAATATGCTCAATGCCAGCAGGTGGTGAGGGATGGTAGCATGATTCATATCTTGCCACCTCCTCTCTTCCAAACCCTAGAAAAGAGCCCAAGTGATGCTCACCCTGTGCAGATACCAGCACTGATGCAGAGGAAAAACAACTTTTTTCACCCTGCCTCAGTTCCTTCCTCCATCTGAAACATGGGGCACCCAACAAAGACTGTCTTGTCTGGGGTCAAGCAGAAATGGAGACTTATACTGGTTTTGGTTGGGACAGAGTTAATTTTCTTCAGAGTATTGTACATGGGGCTGTGTTTTGGATTTGTGTTAGAAACAGCATTGATGACTCAGGGATTTCATCATTGCTGGGCAGGGCTTACACAAGGTGAAGGCCTTTTATGCTCCTCATCACACCAAGGAAGAGTCTGGGGGTGCATAAGGAGTGGGGAGGGGTCACAGCCAGGACAGCTGACCCCAACTGACCCAAGGGATATCCCAGACCATACAGAGCAATATTCAGTTCATAAATCTGGGGGAAGAAAGAAGAAACGGGGCACATTTGGAATGATGGTGCTTGTCTTCCCAAGTCACTGTTCCATGTGCTGCAGCCCTGTTCTCTTGGGGATGGCTGAACACCTGCCCACAGGAAGCAGTGAATGAATTTTTTGTTTTGTTTTGCTTGTGCGTGCAGCTTTTGCTTTACCCATTGAACTGTCTTTACCTCAACTTCTGATTTTTCTCACTATCTCCCTTCTAATTTCCACCTCCCCATTCCACTGGGGGAAGATGAGCTGCATGAAGCTGGGTTGTCAGCAGAGTTAAACCATAACAGTTCCTTCTCTTGCCCAACATGGGGCTCAAGGAGTTCAAGATAACAAGAGATTTGACTGAAACATGCTAGATCAAATTTATAGCTGTTACTACTGATTAGCTATTAGTTGGCAGACTCCTGTGCTTGCCATGGGGCTTGCTTCCTCCACTGGATATTTGAGTTCAGTGCTCATTAGTGACTGCTTTTTGCTTTCACTGCGTGCTCTCCCACCGTGTGGCTTATCATCCTACTCTGCTGTGCCAGGGAACATTCTGATAACAGCAACAGTGATGCAATCAGGCTGGCAGATGGCCAGGGCATTGCTGCTGCTTCTGTGCTGCTGCACTGGGCAGGCTGGGACCCCAGTGTGAGCTCCAGTCAACGAGACCTGTGGGTGAGCACACGTGGGAGCAGTACACCCCGGAGTGTTCACAGCCATGAAGGTGTCCACACCAGAGCAGGTCCATCTCAGTTATGTCAGTGTCATGGTGGTGGCCCACGGGGACACAGGTGCACCTCAAGGTGACTGTGGCTGTGGGTGTCTGCACCACAGCAGGTACACCCCTGGGAGAGGCTGTGGCACAGAGATAAGGTTCCAGGTGGAGTAGATACACCTTCAGGGACATCAGTGTGTGGATAAGGGCAAGCCAGAGCAGTAGCAGAGGTAAGAGTTTATTACAGTGTCAAATCCTGGCCCAAAGGCACCAGGGTTGGAGGTTGTAATGGAAATACCTTTAAACTGTTGTAAGCCATGATTTGAGTTGTTAAAGGGATTCTTGTAGCCTTGGAGAAGCCTTACAAGAAGCAACCTGACCTGGGCTGGCTTTGGAGCCCAAAAGTTGCACACAACACAGCACCTCTCCTGTCCCAAGTGAACATCATGACAGATGGCGCCCAAAGTCACAAACCAAATGAATTCAACAGACATTTGATGGAGATCTGTGCACATTTTGTGGGAATTCTATGGACATTCTACAGGGGTGGTCCATAGACTAGAGAAATGACACTTGTTTTATGTCAAAAGATAGGAAGGGGGTGGTGGTTAAAGAGATTGAATTGGATAGGATGGTGCCTGAGCATGATGTAAATGGTATGGAATAAGGGATGGAGAATCTGCTGTTCCTCCCCTGGAAAGTGGTGAATGAATTCCTTCTTTGGCTTTCCTCACATGCTAAGCTTTATTTTACCTATGGAACTATGTTTAGTTCAATCCACAAATTTTCTCACTTTTTAAAATTGCCTCCCTCATCCTGTTGCAGGGCATGAGAGAATGGCTGCGTGGGGATTGGTTACTAGCAGGATTAAACCACAACAAAACCATTACTGCTCTTCACTCACTTCAAGTACTTTCTCCTTTCCTTCGTTCATCTTCATCATTTACCTGGTTTTGGACTGAGTGCTTTTGTTAAAGGGTTGATTATAGGATAATTTGAAACAAGTATATTAATCTCACATTATGCCTAATTGCATTAGCTTCAGATGCGTCCTCTAAGTATGATTTACATTTTGAAAGATGTCTAAGACTCTTTTCTATCATCCCCTTTAATGAGATCCAATCTCTGAGGCCTTTTTCTCTTTCTGACTTCTTCATTCTCCCTGAATTTTCTTTCTCTTGGAGATACTGAATTTCTACAAAATCTCCCTGAGAATCTTTGACGCTGACAGTAAAATGGCACTAAATCAATAAAACACTAAATAAAAGAACCATAATTAATAGTACTTTCATTTACTGTATTTTTTTCCTTAAATCGCAAAGTGTTTTGCAAAAGAAGGCAAATATTATTACATTTAACTGATGAAAAAACAGAGGCAGAGATGGACCAAAAATCTCATATTAAATCTCAGATATTGTAGGGACAATGAGTCCCATTAGGAGAGAAGACAGGTTCCTGCCCGAGGTGATGGGACTGCTCGGTAAAAATAGTAATAGACACCAACTTCATCTTTTTAGCCTCTAACTTTC
The DNA here is from genome assembly GCA_013399915.1 of Illadopsis cleaveri. Lineage (NCBI taxonomy): Eukaryota > Metazoa > Chordata > Aves > Passeriformes > Timaliidae > Illadopsis > Illadopsis cleaveri. Next base: position 233,555 of record VXBB01004676.1, on the reverse strand, counting down.
TCAGCACGTTATTTCTTTAGGCCATTCAATAACTGTTAATAGGTGCTAGACTCATCAAACCATTGAAATTATGTAACTTCCAAATCTGTCAGATAAAAGTATTGTTCTTCCCACAACCTCATTACTTTTAGTAACTACTTCCAAACCAGCTGCCTATGTGGGAGCAAGCAAGGAGTCACTTCAAACAACTCTTCCAAGACACTCCTTCAGGAGTATTAAAGCCAGCAAGGCCTATTGGGTGGCCATTTTCTGATTTGTGAGATCCTGGCTGGACTTACCACAGCGTTCAGAGAAATGCACAGGTAATATTCAGAACATACCATTTCCAGCAAAAGGCCAAAAGGAGAAAACATTACAGCACAGAAATTCCAAATCTCAACGTCACTGAGATTCCTCCACACCCTGTGTAGACGGCAGGAATGACAAAGGGGGATTAATAACTGGGAATGCCACCGGCATCCACAAAAGGCAACACAACACTGGAGAAGCATGAGGGAGGCGCTGACAGCTCCAAAAGGAACAGCTCTATTTCACAACCCTTATCTCACTGTAATTAATTTTGAAGCAAGCTATCTTTCCCTGTGACACTTCCGCACAACTCCCAGCTCAGAGAATGCGACCCCGGGAGCCTACCAAAGAAAGATGTAAAATAAGCTGTCCTGCGTCAAATTCCTCATGAGACGTGGTTTGATTACACAAGAAAGATGCCCTGGTCTGCATGCCTCAAGTTGTTTCAGCTGTTCAACAATTTCTCTTTCTCGGTAGATGCTCGCAAATCAACATAAACCCAAATGTGATCATTTTACTCTGAATTTGTAAACAGACTAATAGCAAAGCAAGCCATACTCACTGAGTATCCTCCAACCCTGCCGTAACACCAATTTCCACACAGGTTTCTGCATCAGTCTGCTTTTGAAATTAGTTTGAGTTAGCTTGTGTGATGTTGAAAAATTTGGAAGGAAAATCCAAAGTCCCACTGCAAGCCTCAGACCACGTTCACCATGTTATTAACCCTATTTTTGCCAGTTTCCAATAACTTTCTGTTGAGCTGAGTGGGTATGTCAGATTTTCCAGGGCCATGATTCCCTGGCCTGGAGTCACCTGTTGAGCATGAAAATGAGCATTTACCTATTATTTATGTATGCAAAATTACATTTCCTGCCTGTCTCCATGAGGTATGGTGTGACCCCTGGCATCAATCAGTTTTTTTCAGGAGCTCCAAAAAGCCTTAAAAGCAATAAAGATCACATTTTATTTATATTTTTTTCTTTTTCTTTAGATTATGTAAGAACAAGTATTTCAAAGCATGCAATACTGAAAGTCAGTGGGAGGAAGATAAAAACAGGAAGGGAGATAACAGCACAACTCTGAACCCTTGCATGCTACATGAGATATGCACAAAGCCCTGTGCCACCACATCCCACCCCCCAAAGCAAGGCCCCATTAAAGATCTAGAAGCCCCACACTGGACCCACCCCATGCTACCAATTTCCTCAGAAAATTCAGGTGGTCAGTCTAATCCTGGTCTTCCTTTCACACTCTGGACAAACAGAAGCACAGATCAGGAAAATCAGGCAATGAATATCCATGGCTGAAAAAAAGTCAACATTTCTCTGTTAACAATAACAGAAACACGATGAAAACATTAAGAATGTCTCCAGAAGCCCAGACAAAGGTGTCTCCTTTTCTTTCCTTTCCTTTCCTGACAAGCAGTAGCTTGTCTGGGACTGAACAGGTTTACAGGCAGAAAACAACAATCTAGATACTGAAAAAAAAATGAAGGTCAGTTTCAAGAGCAGCATCTGCAGATACACAGTCTGTGTGTGAGCTTCTCCTGGCCATGAAGAAGCAAGAAAATCCAGTGTCAACCTGGCTGCTGATGACCCTTTTTATTTTCTACAATCCTACAGAACACAGAAGTGCAAGCATGAACATTCAGGTTCCTCAACTCGTTATCTTCAACAGGCTGTGCTGTGTCAGAATTAGCAAAGCACTTGGGGCTGCATGCAGTCACGTCCCCAGAAAAACCAAGCAAATCAGATACAAGGGACATAAGGGGCAATGTCTTATTTTCTGCAAATTAATGAGTACAGAGGGAAAACCAGGATACTTTACACTCTCTTCCTCCTCCTATTCCCTTTGAAGAACCACGGACCATGGAGAAGAGAATTCGTATTTACATCCAGTAAATAAATGAGAAGCCAATGTGTTCCTAGGCAATCTGCAGTGTGAAATAGCTTTCCTGGACAACTCTCAGGCCTTATCAGTTTGACACAACTGTTTGATACACTTGGGACATGTGTTCTGGCTGAAGTGTGCCATGGGAGGCTGATAATTCATTCTGTCCCAATGTGTAAAACATTCTCCCTACCTCTGACACTCAACCAATGTCATCCCCTCAATGACAGGTATTTGTCCAGTTGCCCTTTAAAAAAAGTCCCATCTTTCAACACACCTCTTTGGTAAACACACTGGGAAAACTAAATTATCAACATCAACACTGTTCACTTAGGAAAAAAAATCTCACCAATAACAACCATGTAAACTTCTGTTAGATAACAGTAATTCCAGAAAAAATCATAGTAAGAGATTGGCCAGGAGATTTAAGATCACAACCTAGTTCTGATTCACTCTTGTTTTGCTGAGTGATTCTGGACCTTCTGGGTGTTTCCCCATCTGAAGTCTATAAATAAATAAAGGTACTTTCACGGATTCCTTGGTGATCATAGTATGAAAAGAACTGGATAAGAGCTGTGCTATTACTTTCGTGTATTGAACTTTCCTGTTTTGCTTGATATGAATTATCTTTTATTCACAAATCATTATGTGGTGTGACCTGGAGGAGGGCACTGCAACTGTCTGCAGGATATTGCCTAAAGGTACAATATCTGAGATCAGCCTGAAAAAAAAAGCAGATTCTAAGGGGATAGAAGTAAAACAGAGCTGTCCTTCATTAACAAAAAAAACCTGACTTGTAGCTGAGAAAATCTGCTGGAAATGATCACAGTATTACCAGGAAAGTTATATTCAGTGTGTACTGTTTCCCCCGCCTTTGAAAAAATGAACAAGACGCATGACCATCTCTCCTTACTGGGAACTGGTGCATGCTCAACACTTAGGAAAATCTGGCCTGAAGTTTTAAATCACCATGTTTGGAAGGGAAGGATGGTCTTGTGGTTAGAAGATTGAATTCAAGAGATCTGGCTCCAAATCCCATTGGGTTACACCAACCCTTGGTCTGGCACTCAGAGTTCTTTGGGACACAGATTCTCCTTTCACATTTATTTGCAATGGGCTTTAATTTCATGTGGCTCTCCATGCACAACTTCAAATTGAGTTACATTTGCAGGCAGTACACACAAATCGATGTGAGCCCTAACATTCTTGAAGAAAATTTCAATCTCCTATGTTTCCATCACATACATCAAAATGCCAGGCACAAATTTCTCTATTTCCGACATCCTTGGAAAGATGAAGAGTAATAGTAAGATATTGAATAATATGATTCATATTCCTGTTATTAAAAATAATTAAATATAGGGTTCTCCAAGAAGGGAAATGAGTGTAACTATGACATTAATCAGTGAAGCTTCTGAAGTAAATGGATGGGTAACTACAGAACAGCACTGAAGCAGGCTTAAGAGTTTTTTCCACAAACCTTTATATGAAAAACATGGATAGTTCTTGATAAAATTGCATCTTCTCTACATTTTTACAATATATAAAGAAGAAAAAAAATGCTAGACTTTTGATAAATATTTCTGAGAAAAAATCATATTGGTTTTCATTTTCAATTAAAACCCACCTAAAACCCACCTATAAAATATTCACTGTTCTTACTACTAAGCAAGGGAAAAGGTTTTCCATCCTAAAGGGCTTATGCCATGGCAACAAAATTATCCTTCATATAAGCCCAAAAAATCAATAGATTTACAGATAAACCTGTCTTCAGCTTCCTAGAAAGTTTCTGCTTGCCAAAGAAGGCAGATTTCCCAAAATGTTGTTGAACAGCTTCTGCCCTGGGACTGTATTGTTTTTGCTCAATACAGTGACAGATGCCCATTTCTCTGACTGACACTCCTGCCCCCCACGTGGTCCAGAATGTTCCCAGAAGCCTCCCCACATCATTTTCCACCCAGGATGTTACACCCAGGCTGATGAGAAACCAAACTTTGCAGAAACACATCACTGCTAAATTCTTTCCCTTGTACAACCCCAAGCAAGTAGATTTCCCATTGGGAACCCTGCTGGGACATGGGCATGGGCTCCTCTCCTTGACCCCACAGTGTTGGGGTGGCTGCTGTAAGAGCAGCTCATCCACTCCCTTCAGTGTTCCATGGCACACAAAATGAATGCCCACTTTATGGAACACGTCCATGCAGGTTTGATAGGGTTTTTACAGCCTCCTGCTCTTTGCAGAAAATGCCACTTCAGTGATAGCCACCCCTGCAGAAGTGTCAGTTCACAGGGGAACAAAAGCTCCAAGCAGAGAAATGCCAGAGCTCTGGGCTCACCAGCACAGAGCTGCTCCTCATTATCACACAGCCAAGGTGCAGCAATCCCAGACATCCTCAGTCTTCCTATATCCATGCAAAGAAGATTTGCTATTAAAAGTCTTTGAGACCACTGCCAGCCTTTTTTTTCTCCTTTTTCTTTTTCTTTTCCCTGGTGGACCAGGGCTCTGTTTCCTTCTTGGAAGCCACATCGGTCCCCCCCATTCAGGGCTCTCACATCTGCCTGCCATGGCAAAGTTCTGGCTGTGGTTTTAGTGGTGTTTTTATTCCCACCAGACTTCCTCTTTAAAGGAATCACTTCCCATCACTGTGATATCTCAGTCCTGAAGCCAAAATTATATTAACCCTCATACAATGGCCCATGCTTGGGCTAGTTCCTTCAATCCTCCTCCTGAGGAAGGAAGTCCAGCCAGAGCCAAAAGCACTGTCCCAGAAAAAACCCTCACAAGCCACCAAGCCCTGCAGTGAAAACACACAGGACCAACTCCAGAGCTGCATCCAGCAAGGGATGTGGTGGTCAAAGGGAGGTTCTCCACACAAGACAGCTATTCAGACTGTATGCAGACATTCAGGTAAGCCAAGGGGGACCTGAGTCTTGCCTTGAGGTGGGTGCTGCACAAAGAGACTCCTCTGCAGCCCTGCAGCTGGGTAGACACAGGCTGTGTGAGGAGCTGCAGGCAGGCTCAGTGACCACCCCTGTGTCTTACCTACAACACAATGGGACCAAGCTAGTCACTACAAAGACATTTCAGGAGCATCTGAACCAGCCCTGATCCCACCACTGTGGCTCCAGTGTAGCCTGGAAGCTTGCAATGGCTCTGATGATGAGTTATCTGGTAGTCAGGTACTGTAAATCCATCCCTGCTCCTGACTGCTCCTTTCAGAAAGCACAAACCTGTCCCCAAAGATACTGGAAACAATCAGGCTCAAAATGTGCCAGTAGTTGAACCAAGGGAAACTCCACTGCACTCCATTAGCCAAATTCACATTTAATAGGGAAGTTTATATCTGAAGTCAAATATATTTTAGGTCCCAACTGCTGAAGGCTGATCCAACATTTCAAAACATATCTGGAAAAATGGGAGTTTCAAAGGGCAGCCCAAATCAGGAATCAGAGCAGAGAGCTCTCCTAGGTCCTGGTCAGGTCTCAGCTGCCTCAGATGGGAACAGCCTCACTCCCAGAGCCCAGACACCCCCCACTGCAAGTCAAGTCGAATAAAACATACATGGCAAGAAAGGGCAATAAACTGCTGTGACAGTACATTCCAGCAGCTAGCATTGTTTTCCAGCATCAGTTTATAGATGTATACAGACTGTATACATACATGATTTATAGACTTGTGTAATACATGCTCTATTTCAGAATACTCATTATCAGCAAAGCACTTAAATAAAATACATATAGGGAAGAAAAATAAAGTCATTTCAAAAGAACACAGAATCACCTATATATATATAAAGCCCATGACTTCAGCCCTTGTGGATGGGCCTGTCTGGGACAGGTAGGTGGCAAGAGATCATCATCAGAGGTGAACCTGGTACTCTGTGTAGTACTAAAACCTCCAGCAATCACACCCCTCTCTGTCCTGGTACCTTGGGTGCTTTGTTGTGTGGGGCTGTTTGGCTACTCCAGACTCATTTCCTACATGGTCTGATCCAAAGCTCATTTCCCACAGAATATGTGGGATTGAAAGTGGATCCTTGAGCAATCCCAGCCCAAGGAGCACCTCTCCTACACTCTCTCTGAGCCTGAAGAAGGGAAAGCTGGCACTGCTGGCACTCTACACCCAGACAAGATCTGGCACAGCAACAAACCTCTGCAGCCACAGAGCTTTCTCTGGATGACAAGATCTGAATGTCACTATGGGAGCAAGTCAGTCTCAAGGATCACACCCACAGGCTCCCACACCACTCCTGAATTGTGTCTTGCTGGGAGAGACAGAAGGAAAAGATAGATAGATAGATAGATAGATAGATAGATAGATAGATAGATAGATAGATAAATAGATAGATAGATAGATAGATGCAAGTGGGCAGTTTAAAACTGCTAATACTCAGGTGTAGGGCCTGCTGTCTGCATCATTGTGAAATAGCAGGACTGAGGCTTAATCTCTCTTAAGGCTCAAGAGAGATGTATTTTTCCCACACCATCCTGCTTGGCTGCTGGTTCAGGACAGAAAGCAACCAAGCAGAAATTCTCAATTACTCAAGTGATTGTGGAAAAAGTTTGAAATCCTAAGCCATAGAAGCTCAAAAGTCAACCAGTGAACAGAGAGAATCTAAACAGTATTTATTTGCCCCAACTCTCAATTTTAAATTTTCTGATGAGTTCTCTGTGAACTAAAATTCATTATTTCTTTACTTTTTTTTACTTCCTATACAGAGAATCCTTAAAGGAGGAAGGGAGAGCTCCAAAGTTTGCACTCATTGACACTTTGAAGTGAAGCTGCACACACAGAATATGCATGAGAAGATACATTTAGAGGTGATTCTTACCCAGCATTCAAATATCTTTTTAAAAGAACACAGAAACACTCTTTTCTGGGACTCTTTACCTGGAAAAGATTCAATTTTTCTGGCATCAGCATGAAAATTGCAAACTCTCAAAGCAGTCCATGCCACAACTCTCTGTAGGGCTGGCATGTAGAATTCTGCAGTTCTGAAATTCTGCATTTAAAAATCGCTGTTCACCCCAAAACACTCCCTGAACTCTAGCACTTCTTGCTTAAAGTGCAACACAAACACAACAGTGATGACTAAGTGGCAGAGATCCCAGAAACCTGGTCTAACCTCTTTTACCACCTGAAGTGTCATTTTAATCTACATTTCACAGAAAAAAACTTTTACACCTTTGTTCAGCCACTGGCATGCTGAGAGGAGCCAACACCAAAACCAAGTCCCCTGACCTGTGCATATAAACATGTGAGATTCACATGGGAGATGGCCTCAGATAAGTCTTATGAGGGGATACAGACAACTGGAAATAGATTAAGCACAGGTTCAGATGGAAGGGGCTGCCCAGTGCCCACAAAGGCAGTGCTACAGGGTAGCAGAACCCTTCATTCCTCTTCCCAAAACTCCATTTGGAGATGGAGCCCACCTAGCAACTTGGGAGAAGCAATTGATGCTGGCCACAGTCCTTGAACCGCAGATCACCTTTTTTTGTTTGATTTATGAACCTCTTGAGTCTCTCATGCAAAATGCATAACCACATTTGGTCTTGCTGCATTATACTCGGCTCATTATTTATGAGTAGACTTTGTCTTTCCTCACATCAATAACCAATCACATCATGAGTATCTGTTGGTTAAATCAATGCCACTCACATCAGCAGCTCCCTTGAAGGTGGATTCAGCCGACAGTCAGCCAAGCAGGGCTGGGAGCCTGTCTCTGCTCAGATGCTTCATGAAGTACCACAAGCACCACAGAAAGAAATAGATAATTACAAAATGTGGCAGCTTCTGGGACACAGGGTGGTGGTAAGGAGCTTGGAACACCCACATTTTCATTTGCTTTTCCTATTCCCTTACTTTGTGATTCAGTATTTATTTTTCCATGTTCTGTCTATTTAGATTACAAACCCTGCAGGGCAGGGACTGTCTCTTACTACCAAGCTGAAGAAAGGAATAAAGGTAAATAAACTAGGATTCCAGGATGAAAAATAAAAACAAAGCAGATGACACCCTCAGCAAGGCTCTGCTCAGCTGCTGCTGACTGACAGCATCACAAGATGAGCTGGCAAGTTAAGAACCTGATTTTTACTCTTTTAAGTCCCACATTTCTGTGTCAACCGTATTTTCTAAACAACTGACACTACTGATTCCCCACAGAAACTTAACAACTGCAAGTTGAAAATAATCTGCCCATGCATATGCCATGAATCTTTTATTCTTCTTTCTCTCCTCCTTCTCTGTTCAAATATTAGTTCATCAGACTTCAGCACCAAAAGATGGAAGCATGCCATTCTGCCCTTCTAATATTTTGTAGAATACTGCATTTATTTGCAATTATATTCTCCCAATAAAAAATATGTGGCTTCAAAAAATCTTCTTCGAGTGAAATTTTATGTATTCTGGCTAGTATTTTACTGCAGAATTGTTGTAATAAATTATTCTCAGTTGCAGCCTGACCTTTGCAATTTTCATAATACAACAAAAAAAAAGTATACTCCTTGTGCAGATGTACATTCACAATCTGCTCATCTTTTCTTTCCTCTGTATTTTGCAGCAAACAGACATTGATGAGGACAGCTGCTGTACAAGCTCCTCAATATACTGATCTGGATTCTTGAATGATGACACCTGAGCCTCGGGTCCCAGGGAAATCTTTTCTACTTCTTTNTTTTTTTTTTTTTTTTGATTGAACACCAGCACGATATCCACAGTGCAAGCTTCAATCTAAAGATGTCTCCTGATCTACCATTAGTTCCCTATTAAAGATTCAGCCTCACAAAACAGTGTAAATCACAGAATATTAAAGATGCTTTTTATAGCCTACCAGTCACTGAGGCTCTATGTAGCACTCCATGCACCATCCAAACTGGGAAATACAAAGCAGTCTTATAATTTCCAGATAGAAATGGGAAGAGAAGGGGAGAGGAGGGAAGGACAGAGAGCTGGGAGTTATAGCAGTAAAGATATTTGCATTTCACATTTTGCAAAGTGGTGACTGAAACATTTCCATATTGTCTCTAGTTTCCTTACTTCCCAGTTTCCCTCATTTCTGTCTCAAATTTAAATAATAACCAACTTTTGAAAGCATACATTTCTAGCACTACTTATTTGTTCCACTTTCAGCATCCAATTCTTCTTCTTCTTGGACCTTCCTACGTGAGAGCTGTGTCTGCCTCTAGAAAAATGCATTTCTAATTGACTCTCTTTGTCCCTAAAAGCTTGCCTTGGCATTAAGAAAATCCACATCTAAGCTATGGAAACCAAACAGGATAAAATACATTGCTCAGCTATATGGACTCTGTAGAGAATGTGTTTCCAGCCCTAGAAGAGACAAAAGGGTTAATCACGGCTCAAATCACACTACTGACATAAATGTTCTGGTCTGGACTCTCCTAGAGCACTTTCCTATAGATCTGAAAGAATTTTGTAACAAAAAGACGAGTTTTAGATTCTCAGAAAATTCAAATCACTCAATTAAGGACATTTAAGATCAATTCTGGGAAGTGAATTCAGGGTTTATTAATGCTTCCTTAGGTCACACTGCCTTCCGAAAAGCAGAGTTACCCCTTGAAACCAAATTAATAAACTTCATCATTACTTTGTTCCATGTTCGTTATTTCTGGTAAAGGAAAGGGCATTTTTCAGGGAAATCTTGGGGTTAATTTGTTACATGTATCTTCTATGTCATGTTTTTTTTGGCAAACGATCAGTGAGCTCATTAATTTCTATATCTAACTTAGTTTCCGTTTCAAAGTACTATAAAACAGAAACAACCAGACACTCATGCCAAAAAGTAAACATTAAAGAGAATGAGACTATAAATGGTCCCTTTTAAAATTGATTCGGATACAACATAAAGCAAAAGGCCATCTTAAAACTAAATGTTCTTAAAATAAACAATGAAGATCTCCTTACCCCCTGCTTCAAGTAAGTATTTAAGCTAATGAGAGCTAGGAAATCAATGAGTGGATATTGAATTGCTATGCAGCCAGACTTCAGACAGATTCTGGTAAACAAACACAAATCTAAAAATAAAAGTGATGGGGAAATCTTTTTTTCAGGAAATTGCACATTTATAAGTAGGGGCGGGGGGGAGTGGGTGGAAAGAGACACTGTAAAAGACAAGTGATGAGGAAAAGATCACACTTGAGATTTTCCCATCTATTGGAAAAGATGCTTAGATCAGTATCCAGTTTAATAACTGAGACACATTACTCTCCATGCTGAATCTAGGGGTTTACATGCCTTTGGCTCACATCTGCACAGAGATGGTATTTTGGACTCCAGGGAGGGGAACACAATTCTCAAGAAGAGCCAATGTGGATGCAACTTCCTGCGAGAGAAAAGTTCTAAATATCACTAATGCTTCCTGCTCTGAGACCTGCTTCAAATTTCTTTTTGCTTTATTTTGTATGACTGGCACTCTCCACTGAGAGGCTGTGTTGTTTTAGAGAGTGGCCTGCATATATGACATTACAGGAGAAAATCTAGATTTTGTAGCAACACCTACCATCACTACTCCCAGTGCTGCAAAATTTTTCACTAAGCTGAGAGTTTAGACACCCCACAGTCGTGCCACACATTCATAACTTCACTAGTGCCAAAATAAAGTGCTGTTCTCCTGGGTTTGTGGCCATATTTCTCCAACAGAGCAAAACGGTTACGGCTGGAGTTGCCATATACTGCCATATGCAATACTCATCTGTGCACTTCTGATACTTCCAAAGACACAGAACAGATGATCCCACTGGAAAGTTGCAGTCACCTTCTTCCCCTCCAAACTGAAGGATATACAGGAGGTTTACTGCTCCCAGCTCTGCTTCTTTACCCAGCTTTGTACAGACCTCAGTGGCAGCACTATGACATCGAAAAGAGCCCAGCCAAAGCATGAAGTTTTAATTTAGTTTGGAAAGACATGAGATCTGATAAACTGCAGCAATGATTCCCATGCTTTTTGTTCATATCCTGGGAAAATCTTATATGCAATGGTCCATCTCCAGTAAAGATTTCTTGCAGTAAGCCCAGGGCATGAACTGGATGATGTGCTCGATGTGGAGCCAGGGAGAGGGCAGGAGCAGAGGCAAAATATTCACAGGCTCACATTGCTAAGTAGGAAACCTGCTGGCCGATATTGCTAGTGCACACATTAGGTCTCTTTTCAGTAAAAAACATGAAAAGAAGTGTCCTGCATCTGCTAAATTACTTTTCATTGTGAATTTTGACTGATGCTCCAAACCGCAAACATAATTTACAGCAGAATATCAAGTCTTACCACCTCTGACACTACTGAGTGCACATGAATTAGTTCACCACAGACACAACCAAGTACAGAACCACGAATAAACATGGTTCATCCTGGCACTGCTGCCAGAGAACAGGAAAGAACCACCAGACCATTTTTTTTTTTCACCAACCAAATTGGAGCTGCACTTAAAGCCCCAATTTCCACACCAGCACTTCAGGGGGCACCAGCTGAGCTAGCACAGCCTCTTCTGTGTCCTTCATATTCTTCTCTGAACAGAAGAAACTTCTTCTCTACATTATATTTGGTGGCAGAGATCAACTTGTGTCTGCAAACCCATTGACTGCTGCCAGACATGCAGCAGTCTTTAACAAACTACAATTTTGCAGGCAATTTCAGAGAACCAGATAGAGAACAAAAAGGGTACCAAACCAACCATAAAAATTCAGATGGAGAAAACATTATAATGAATAATATTAGGATGGCTCTAAATTCAGAATTGGTGTCTCCTCACCCTATAAAAAGTCCATTACTCTGTGCTTTTCTCTGAGACGTGAGGCACGCAGTGTAACTCTTTCCATGACAAGATTAACAAAATAGTTTTTAGAAACCATCTGCTTCAAAACTGAGCATTTCTATATAGAATACTTTCTGGGAAAGTGAGAAAGACTATTCTTATACTTTTAAGACAACTGTATTCTGTTGCAGACAAATTACACAGACCTTGAAACAGTAGAGGTGGATTTTATTTTTTCTGTAACTCAAAAGGGCAATCCTGTGTAAGCAGACATTTATTTGGCTCATGTGTGAGAAGAACAGAAGATTACACAATGCCAAACTGCAGAGTAACGTATTTTAGAAAAAGGAATCAGGTGGTTCTACAAGGAGATAGAATTGACTAAACTAGAAGTTCCTCGACAGTCCACTTAGTGCTCTCGCAGACAGATACTAGAAATGAAATAAGCTGATGCTGCTGTTGCAAAGTTTTACTTCCAGCTTTGCTTTTTCATAGAACTATATGTAATTTAGTTGCATGAGCCCAGATATATCCCTCATTGCACTGTTTCCCAAAAGGTTTCAGAGAAATTGTGAGAGAACCAGGACAAACCACCAAGGAACACAAAACTAAAACCTTGGCTGACAGTCCAAAGGAGGTCCAATCCTCCAGCCATCCCTACAGCTGGAGAATTTACCTGGCACAGTGCTCACATGGGCACTGCCAGCAAGTAGGAAACTGGTCAGGAACAGTATTCCTTAAAAAATGTGTCAAGGAAACTAAATAGAAGGGATTATAAAGAAAAGGAAAAGGTAACAGGTTGGATTATTTTCAGGGCAGGAGCCCAGTTTGGTTGCCTGATTTTTGTTTTGGCAGCTGCACATCCCGGGGATGCCTATTTAGGGACAGATTTTACTTAAAGCTTCCACAACATTGTGTATAGAAGAAACAGGAACAAAAACATGTCTCATGGACACGTACACTTTAAGAAACCCAGAGGAAGTGAGCCACTTGGGCAGCTCCCAGTCTCATGTTGTTTGGCTTTGACTTTTTAGTTATGAACTCGAGTGGCTTTTCACACTGAGTGGAAGTGGATCTGGGAAGAAAACAGCTTCTCCAAGCACAGCTCCCCCAGACGAGGGATGCAGAGTGTCCACTCCTAGGAACTGTTTTGAAGATCAAAGCAGCAGCGAGTCAGAGGGAGCCCAAGTATTGTTTGCTTCATGGACTCTTACGTACAATTATGTAACGTCATTAAGAGGTGTAATTATGGAGCCCAACCATGCATTTTTGTTGTTGAAGCCAAAGTATGCTTAATGGTGTAATTACTTTTAAAAAAGAACTCCCACGACTAATTACATCCACAGGGAGACAAGCAGCAAAAAGCTTCGTAGTGAAATATTAGGAATGAATTATATGTCTGGTAGTTTTACTCCTTATTCCAAGCACAGCAGTGTAAATATTACTGGCAGACCCCTCAGCTCCCTGTGCCTTGCACAGCACCAAGATTATCATGAACAACAAGACCATGAACAGCAAAATCCCCTGAATAACAGCCAAGGGTAAGTGACCTTCATGCTGCACAGGAATGATCCCATTTCACTCCACATGAGTAGGGATATGGCGCTGTTGGGGTGTGCAGGCTGTGATCAACCATCACAGTGCTATACAAAGAAGTTTATGGGTGGCTGAGGGAGTCCTCACCATGCCCCTTGTGCCTTCTACCTGTTCAACCTTCCTGTTGTCCAGGTAGCTGTCTGAGGTTGATTGAAGTCACAGGGTGAACGCAAGGGGAAGACCTTGGCAAATGATTGTCTAGGGCCAAGCACCACCTGCAGTGTCAGTGTTGTACTGGCCACCAATCCCACCAGGGAACAGTCACAGGATGCTCTTGGCTGGGCAAGGAGAGTCACATCACAGACCACATTACCTGAATCCAACTCCTGCCAAGCACACACACTACACTCCCATCACTTCTAAACCAACAACAGGAGGGACTGGCTCCAATGCACCTCTCTCTGCCAACCCTTCCCATCCCACGTCACTCATTAACTCAGGGCAGATGGGGATTTGGCCTCACCCCACCCAGGAGCCGTCCCCTCCAGCCCTGTCAGTAAAACACTGGAAAATACTGATCTACCCAAAACACTGGTCTGAAGCCAAGGAAGTATTACACTATTCCTCAGATCCATTTGTCTTACTGCCTGAGATGCAGTTTATTACTAGGGTGTTGCGGCATCAAGAAATTTATGGGCAACAGACTCACTCCATCCATCCCAAAGAGACAGGGAACAATTAACACCTCCCTATTCCTGATCCTACTCCCTTCTGCTTTTGGCTTGCTCTATTCCACTTTCCTTATTTATCCTCCCATTACAGAAATAGTAGAGTACAACCATCATTTATCTTTTTTTTTTCCCCAGACAGCCTGTAAGAGAGCAGAATGCCTCCCCAGGATGGACACTTGCAGTCCCTATCTCCAGGCCCAGGCTCCAATGTTCAGCTCCACAAGCAGAGATCTGCTGCAGCTATTAAAATGAAATCTGCTGGGTTATGCCTGGAAATGAATTTCACTTTGCTAGCATGATTCCAAAACAGTTTATAAAATTGGGAATGTGTAATGTCTACCAAAAAGCCTGAGTGATTTCCTAAAAGAGCTCAGAGCTTTGCTAGCCAGCACCACGTCTCACCCAAATTACTTCTGCAAGTTCCACTTAACATCTACAGACTCTGTTCCCTTCAGTGCTGCACAGCTCAAATAACCTCCTGCCCTTTAGTTTTGGGAAGAATATTGAAATTGCCATATCACACAGAAAAGGCTCTCTCATTTTGAGGAAACCCAGGACAATTTCTGCTGAGCTGTCTGAGGAATAAGTGGGTCCATGTAATTGGAGGAAAGCACCTTCAAAAAATGAAAGTTATGTGAAAACCCAGAGCCTCTCAATTGATGACTTCAGATTAGTTTTGCTGAGTATCAATTCTACCAGTAAGTAAGCTGAATATTGCTCTTTTTTTTCTTCTTTTTCTTTTTTCCTTTTTTTTTCTTTTGTTTTGCCTCAATAGGAGCAAAGGATGATGCTCCTCAGGGCTACAGTGAATTAGGTGGGAAATGTGGATAAAACCCCTGGGACAGGAAGAAATCAGTTCAAAGGCAGGACAGTGCTCCTTGCTGTGCTGGAGCTTCATTATGCTGATGCCAGACAGCTGCCACAAGCACAGGACAGTCCACGTGGGAGGACTGGACACACAGACTTTGAGGGAGCAGGGCAAGACTGAGTTTGGGATCCAAAAGGGAAAAGCAAAAAATATAGGTACAGTGGAAAAATTAAGAAAATTTCAAAATTTTTTTTCCCCACAATCCTCCCTGCTGATGTTGATCACAAGTAACGGCACAAACTCAACCTAGTGGTATATCTCTTTCTGATCCCAGATAAATTCTTTTTAGGTTGAACTGATGGGTGCCTACAGTACTTTGAAATTTTTATACAAAGCAAGTTTCAAAACTACAGAAAGAAAACATCGTAATAAATAGTTCTGCTTTTTGAAAACACGAGCTGCAAAGCTCCTCACAGCAACTATGGAGCAGCAAAGGGAGATAATAAAAGCAGACATAAAGCCGGTAGACAAGAAAATACATGCCAAATATTTTGGAGCATTTGGCTGAGGACAAGTGGATGGTTAAGCACCCAGATGAACTGGCTGCAATTTCAAAATGTGCAAATTCAACTTGTGGATATTGATTTCCAGGCAAGCCTGGTTCACTTCATTCCCCAGGGCTCAGCTGCCTTTGAAGGTCTTTAAGAGCCTGTCCAGAAGACATTTGCTTACTTCAGTGCCATTTTAACCATAGGTTATCTCTTCACTCTGAGACCAAATCAGCAATACACTGACTCCAAAGACACGCTCCAGCCTTCATTGAAAGCCTCTCCCATTTTGCCTGGAATATTGCTTTCCTGAGCACATTTTAACAACCACACAGCAGGACACAGGAGTGGCATCCTCCTACCAGCAAGGAGAAAACTTCCACTTTTGGTATAGAAAGCTCTGAACTTACTGAAAAAGTAGGATCAATTTAGCTCATGTCTCCCCTCCAAGCCAAGCTCTGAGGTCTCTCTTTGCACTGAGGTACATCCAAAAGAGGCAAGAGCTTGGGAGCAGCTGAAACAGGCAGGAGAGTTGGGAAAGCAGCTGAAAGGTCCTGGCAGGCTCAGAGACGGGCCTGGAATGCCCATGTGGCTCTGCTGATGGGGTGTCAATAAAACTGTGACACTGAGCAGCTGGTTGGTGTGCAGGATGGCAGCTGGAGGCCAGCTCTAGGGCTAGGGCTCAAGGAGCAGTGCTCAAAATAAGCCAGAAAATGCAACATCTTTCAGCCACTTGAAATTATCAAGGAAGCAAAAAACATCAGAACTGCGCTTGCTAAATAGCTGTTAAAATCCCATCAACTGTGCCCTCACTGGAGTCAATGTCTGCTTCAGGTCACAGCAGGACTCCTCTACCTCTTCCCAGCCCATCCAGCCTCCAACCCCAAGGTCCTGCCCCACAGCAGGCATGGTGCCATGTTGTGAGTTGCTCATCCCTCAGCCCATCTGTGAGTTCCATCTGCCTCTGAGACACCCACACCTACCCCAATTCAGACACTACTTGGTCATACCATGAGCCCAGACCATCAACACCAGGTGAGGGAACCAACCAGAGAAAAAAAGTTATTGCTATTCACCTCCTAGGTTTTGAATCTTCAGTGGGATTTGTTACTAGTCACAGAGTAATTTTAGTAACCCTGGAGGTCTCTAGTCTACCCCACCATGTAAAACACATCCAACTAGATCCTGTGCTCAGGGCCATGGCCAGCCAAATTTTGAACATTGCCAAGGTGGAGATGCCCCAGATGCTCTGGGCAGTCTCCACCATCTGATGCCATCCATGGTAAAAAAGCTTTTCCTACATCTAACTGGAATTTCCCATCCTGCAGCTTGTGCCTGTTGCACCTATTCCTGTCACCACAAACCTTTGAGGAGGGTTGAGCTCCTTGTTCTTTACATCCTCCCATTAGGTGCTTCTAGACAGCAAAAATGTCTTTCTTGACTCATCTCCCCTGCAGGCTGAACAAAGCCTTCTCAGCTTCTGCTGGAGCACTCTGTGCTTCAGCCCCACAGCACCTGAGCAGTCTCTGAGTGAATCAGTGTTTGAGGGTACATTCCTATCCACGGAGCCCAAAAATGGTGTTTTCCCTTTGGCAGTACAAAGGCACAGATGTACAGCCAGGATGAAGGACTTGCTGCCTGGGGAGGTACAGCTGAGCTGCAGTAACCAGCTCTGTGCCCACTTCTCCCCTCACAGCGGGAAGTGAAACCAGACAAATAAATCCTGAAGCCAACAAACAGCAAACAACGGAGAATAACTAAACTACGGTAACACAGCCACTTGTGGTCACAAACCAGAAACTGCAACTTTTTTTCTGTCCTAAACCAAACACAGCACAAGACCTCTTCAACAAGGATAAATCTGGGCAAATCTTCCCCCAAAAGCTTTTTTTTTTCTTTTCTGCAGCCTTTGATTTTTTAGCTATTGAAGTGAATTATTTTTCTGTCTCTACTCTGGGTTATATGTTTGGGTGGTGAATGTTAAATTTCACACCAAGGGAAGGGGACTATGTCCCAGGTAACTGTAAAAATATTATCAGATAAAAGATTTCCTCTGCTCAGAAAGGAAGGCTTTGGAGGGAGTAACCTGTGGCTACAGAGACTTAACTTCACTCACTAAAATTCAGAGCAGCTGCAGCATCTCTTTAAAGCTGGTTCAGACTTTAAGTGAAAGTTCACATGGCACATTGGGGATGTCAGGACTCACTGTACTGGGTGGGCACAATGAAAGTTGATGGTGGTGCTCTCCAGAAACTAATGCATCTTCATTTGCAGCACAAATTATACAGGGACATCATTATTTGCAATAAATATTTTTTTTAAGAGCATCATTAGTAGCAGCAGTGATTGTTTGGAGATATCAGTTGTTTAAATACAGCAAGTGTGGCAGAGTGATTGTTTGTTCATTTCAGGATAAAGAAGGGTGAGACAACTGTGCTGTGCATCATGTAATTACAGCAGCAGGGCTGGGCTTTTTCTGGTGATAAAAAGCTCCACAGTAACTCCAAAATGTGCTCAGCTGGTTTTTATTTATTACTGGCATCAGCACAATCTTTCTTAATGATTAGAAAGAAAAAAAAAAGTGAGAGTATTTCACAAAATTCACTAACTCTTTTATGTGTGACCATTAATGTGTCTGAACACTGACTTATTTTCTTTCTTCTTTTCATTATTTTATGTATAAGCATCTCTGAACATGCTGAATGTGGGCACTGAGAACACTAGGGGAGCTCCTGGTTTGAAAGTTATACCAAGGCAACAGAAGTCTTAATCTTATTCTTGAAAATGTTTCAAAAACAGAAGATCATATTCATTCTAAGAATAAATTTCACTTGATCTTGCCATGCTCAGACATATGACTCAGGTCCTTGATTCTGAGAGCATATATAAGGACCAGTTCAAGGCTGAACCTAGGACTTCTTACATGTACAAAGCAGGAGAAATAGGTGCTTTATTTTTCATTTCACTGTTATTTTCTTTGGCTGTTTGCACAGGCAACACTGGGATGGTTATTAACATTCAGTTGCTTTGCTAAAGGCATTCCACCCAGCCCTGATCTCCTCCAAAGCTACTATAAATGGATTTAATTCAGACTCTGATATGGAGCTCTGTGCAGTGAGCCAAAGATTTTAGTGGACAGAAGTTTTACAAAGTTCTGAGAGTGGCATAACTGGCTCCCAGAGCAAGGCTGGCTTGAACAAGAGGAGCTATTCTCAAGCTGTGTTTCCATCCCCTTGCTCCCTATTCCACACTGGTCCAGTGGTGGTGTAAACTGCTCTTTGTCAGGAGGTAATGCTTGCAGTGTGAGCTCTGCCTTATGTCAGCCAGGAAAGTTTGGCTTTTTGGGGTTTTGTCTGAGCACCCTGTGTAATCTACAAAACTGTTCTTTTTTTTCCTTTGTCAGGGATTCCTTCGGTCCATTTCTTGTTTTGGTTTTCTTGGTTTCCTAAGAAAAAAGAACCAGATGCTGCTTATTTTCCTCCTGTAATTTTCAGTCTGTCAGAAATGACTGGTACAGGCCTAATCCATTGCTGTTTTTCTATTTAAAAAACATGGATGTTCTCAGTTTGTACAACTCTCTAAGCAGGAGCAAATGTTCCTCTCCTAACTCCACGCTGGGTTGCAAAAGACCCATCTCCATCTTGCCTAATGTAAAGCTATCAAGTTTCACTATGTGCTGCTTTCTCTTTTACGAGATATGTCATCATCAAGTCATATATAATTAATAAGCCTTGACCCTCAGTTAATAAGGAGTGAGAGTACACAGATTTACAGGTGGCTGGGTGTCTGCTCCACTGGTTCTGGCTTTGGCAATGTTTTCTTCTCCAAACTGCAATCCCTCTGACACCGTCACAGCTCATAAATATCCGAGGCAAGGCTCCCTGTTGACCCAGGCCCTGCAACATCACCAGTGCTTTGTGCCATTGCTTCTCCCCATTAACGTCAATTTCTCATTATTTCATAAGTAACACAAAAATTAAACTACATCTGAGGCAGCAGGCAAATCAATCTTCTCCAGAGAATCACTCCAGTTAAAAAATTCAGTGTATCTTCTATCCATTTAAGCACTATATATATTTAAAAAAAAAAAAAAATTGTAGCAAGAATGCACTTAAAGAGAAGGCAGAAAAAGTATATCCCAAGTAGCCAGCATCTATGCTGCAATAATATTCTTCTTTATTCACTCAGACAAGTGTTTTTAGGAAGACAGATGATGTCTAAATGTTCTTTCTTGATAATTTCTTGTGTGCTTTCAATTTTCTGCAGATAATTAATCATTGTAATAGGAGCATTTAGACTTTTAAACACACATTTTTTCACCAAAAAAAAAATCAGTCAGGCTGGTAATGTGATAACTGTTCTCCAATTAATTAGATTTTCAGCGTGAGGTATTCTATAAAAGTACATCTATTCAGAGACACCAAGCAGTCTTGTAGCTAATGTTGGGTCTTTGCAGATTTAAATGAGGCTGCCACATTTCGTCTGTGGTTCTTGAGTTAAAACATTCAACTTTGTATGGAAAACCCCGTATGCAGCCCTGCATTCCCACACAAACGCTGGTTATCGACCTGACTTGCTGCAGGAACACAAGTTTGACAACTCCAATCCATTTTAAAGAGTCAGGAGTAAAACAAAGGCAGTGTCTAACCTAATCAATGAGAGGCACAATATCAGACCCTATTCCCCTGCTTAATTTAAAAGTTGGTTCAGGAATCCCTGAGGATTTTGCTGGAGCGAGAGCTTTCAGCAAATCATAACCTGGCAACAGAACTGGGGGTAATTCATTTATATCCATCAAGAGAAGCAGCAGTTTTAAGGACGACTCCCACAACCTCAAAATAATGAATCCTGAGCTGTAGCATTCTCTTTCACAGCTTCACACCCCTCAGTGCTGGAATCAAGAGCTATTTGTATGAGTAGGTCATGTTTTTGCTGTGGTTCCCTACTCTTCCCAAGTGGGATAAAATGGATTTGGAGGAAAAGACCAATATCCAGAAACACACTAGTTGCCTTAGATCCCTGAAAATCCACGGTCAGTGGTGTGTGTAAATCTTCATCCACCAGCCCAGCACCAAAGCATCCCAAAGGATACAGGGATGTGTTTTACTGCCATTCTCAGAGGGGGCCAAGGCTGGCAGTGTCTATGCAACTGAGACTGAACATTACCACGGGCATGCATTACCTCTGCAATGCCAGAGGCTGGAGACCATTCCCAAAATGCAGGGTGTATGACCATTTTTCCAACTTTTGCAGCACTTACAGTTACTTTCATGGAAATTTTACAGCTACAGAGGGACCTTTATCTTTCCTGGCAAAGCCAGAACATTTTTTTAAGAGCCTGCCTAGTGCAATATGTGGGTATTTTCTCTCTTTTCACCTTGACAGCTGCACACTGTCGCCCTCACTCCTGTTCCATTTATCCCACTGGGAACTCTTAGATTAAGTAACTCTTAGGTAAAAGTGGCAAATTAGTCATCATAAACACGTGGGCCCAATGAAGAACTCCAACTCTGAAACAGCAAAAGAGCTTTTGCTGCAGTGCTAACACTGTACTGAACTCCACAATTCCTGACAAGATTGCTATTTTTTTTGTAGGGTAAAAAGCTTTCAATCAGCAAGTAAGAGGTTCTCCCAGAAAGAGAGTTCCTGTTGATCAAGGCTACAGAATTATTTTTGTCTTTCAAGGACAAAAAAATAATTCCCAGAACCTGTGTCTACCATGATTTCTGAGCAGCATTGCATTATTATGAGCAAAGTCTGAATGGTTTCAGTAAAAGCATGGAAGAGTCTGGTCCTGATTGACCACTCAGCAGCAAGGGCCTGAATTCACAGATTTTCTGATGATGCATCAAGGCCTGCATTTTTTGAAAGTTAAATTGGCTTCACACGTTCCTAACCTTGGCATTCACCACACAAAACTGTTCTCTAGCTGGAATTGTGAGTTCTTACAGAAAGAATTTGCACCTATCATCAGAGCACTTCAAAGATACTAAATTCATTCAAGTTAATAATCCTGCTGTCACTAAGAGATGTTGTGGTCTCTGTTTTACTGGTATGGAAATAGAGATTAATCATCTGTACAGGCCACTGGTGTGCAAGAACGTCATGCTGGAAATGCTCCCTCTTCTCCATGGTTGACCTGTTGTAGAGAACGTCCAAAAGCAGAGCAAATTATGAGCTGAGTCTACTGTGCTGCCAATGACAGCCATGTGTCTGTGAGGCCACTGTATCACATTCTCCTGTTTACTGTAAATGGGTAATTGCAGAAGTGGAGAGCAGCTTCAGAGATGAGGCTGCACTGAGGCTTCCACTTAAAGCAAGGGCTCAGCCTCTTGGCTGTTTAGTAATTTTATAATAAAACTCAAGAGATTTCATGGTTCCACTGTTAGTTGGAAATTGATGCAATGTAGCAAATGTGGAAGGGCTTTGCTCTGACAGTTGATTTCTCTGCATTTTTCATGAGTAGAACAAAAATAATTGGTCCAGAATTTATGATGCATTGGCCAAAGCCTGTCTGCACTGTTCTGCAGGCAGTGGGCCTGTGAGCAGGGCACAGGAGAGAGAACCAGCCCCATTACCATTATCCCTCAGAGGCCAGGTCCTGTGCTGCCCTGCTGCATGGCCAACAGCAGCAGAGCATCTTCCCACAGCACGGACCCTCAGCTGCTCCAAGCAGGGTCATGACCTCCAAACCACTGCACAAAGGCCACTGGCTTGGGATGGCTGCTGTCCCCTGCCAGCCCAGGGCACACCACAATGATTCCAGAGACAAAAGGTTCAATATCCCCACCCCAGGGTCACTTCCACTCAGCCCTTTGTCCCGTGGATGTGTCGATAAAACAAATGATCCACGCCCCAGTGAATCGGCACAAATGCACCACGCAAAGAAGCAGCTTGAAGCTCAAAGAGCAAAATTTGCAGCTAAGGACACTAATGACTCAGTCTGGTTACTCTGAAAGCAGCTCTTGTGGGTGGTAAGAAATGGATGCAGGCACCGTAGAGCCTGGCAATGATGACAAATAACCCAGTATGCTTCAAGTGTTTGTGCTTGATATGAATAACAGAATTTTTGCATATTTTCCCATATTTTCTGGTTATTATAGAGCCGAATTCTGATGAGACCTGTTGTTCATATTATTTTGTTACAGAAGTTAACTTTGTTTTTAAAACTTGGCTCAAGTCACAGGGAGAGCAACCTGTAAAAGCAGCCTATATGAGTGGAGCTGCCATTTTTTGTGGACCCAAAAATTACACCCTGAAATTCTACTGGACAATCACTGCACACTTTATAGAGATAGCTCCTGGCCAGAGGGATTTGCTGAGCAAATAAATGAGACATCAGAAGGTGAGATGAATATGGAAAGATTAACGGAAGTGCAATGGGGAAATACGACTAGTAGGAGGCAGCTGTATGGGAGGAAGGTACAGCTACATCCTGGGGATTGCAGCCAGGTCAAGCAGATTTCAGTAAAAATACTAGAATTTTTAGGAGGAGCAAAAGGTGGTTTTCTGACAGACACTTCACTCTTCAGCTCTGTCCCCTAGCACATGCTCAAAATGAATCAGAGTTCTCCTTGGACATGAGAACATTTTCCTTTCTCCTTCCACTCATGCATCAGTATACTGTAATGTCTGAAGGGCTGCACCAGCCCTGGAAAAGCTCTGGGATCTCAGTTTACCTGGGATCTCTATCAGGCAGGATGTCCCCATGTGATGGTACTGAACAGCCTGTCTGTCACATCCCTTGTGTGCAGCCTGGAGCCGTCCCAGGCATCTTGGATGGGTCCTCCAGGGCAACCATTTATCACCATTTATCAACCATTTACACTGCAGCTCCTCAGAGGTGGCAGCTGTGTTCTCTACATAAAGCTTGCCCAGGAAAAATCACAGAGTGAGGCATCATTTTGTGATCCTTGGCTGTAAATTTACACTTTCCAAAGATGTTCATATCCTACTGAAGACATAAAGGAAAGACAGCTGAAAATTGCTGTCTGCTGAGTGATTGCAGTCTGAAGACTCCTCCGAGTATAAAGAAAGGAAAATATTGTTCTCTTCAAGTTTAGGGATCTCACCAATCCAGGGATGAGCCTCAGGGTCAGACAATTTCATGTTTCACACATGAGTGCTCAGAAGCCCAAGAAGAAAATGACCCTGGTGCAAAAAAAATCCCCAAACCAACCACAAACACCTATTCAGCCTGTGCCAGGAAGGCTGTGCAGGCTCAGAGCACTGATGAGTTTAACTGCTGCAGTGGAGCAAGAGCTGGCTCCTGCAAAATCCTGGCAAAAACTTTCCCCTGGTATCCACTTGTACTGCCAGAGCTCAGAGCAGAGGTTTCCATTTCCACTCCCAGGGGATGTGAGGGTGAGATGGGACACAGAGCTGGGCCAAAGCAGGGAGCTGGCACACACAGTCCCTGCCCTGCAGACAGAGATTATTTTCTTTTCCAACTTATCTGTAAAATCTGTTATGTGGGGACCTCTTTTTTTGCAACTGCATTTTATATTAAAAATAGATGTCTTGGTGATCTTACAGATCTTGTTAGCAGAGGCTGTTAGCGTTCTTCAACATCTCACAAATAAGGTTTGATGGAAGGGGTGGTGCCCCCAGCAGCCCAAACACATGGACATATTGACATGGTCTAATCCACCTGCTGTCCATCAGGTTGCCACCACCCACTTTGCAGCAGCCCTCCCCCATTCAGTGGGAATTTTGCCTTTTTCTTTGAACAGAAACACAGCTGGGCTATCAGTCTGGGTGTACACATCCCATGAAGCAGCAAATGAGATATTTCAACAAATCAAAAAAATGCCCTGTGGGAAGTTTGTGCCGCAGAGGGATGGAGGAAGTGCAGCCCTGGGATATGAGGCTTTCCATCCTACACCACCCTTGTGACAGGGAGAGGCCCTGGGCAATTATTTGAGGGTTGATTGCTAACTCACCCCATTACAGGTGGCTGAACAGCCTGTGTTCACCTCCTTGTACTGTGCTGGGTATGAACAGCAGGAAGAGCAGGATCAGATTGGGGGACTTGAACTTGGTAGGGAGGTTTAAATGAGGTAAAATTAACTTTGGACTGTAGATTGGGGATGAATTTACATCCTCCCCGGCATCCTGGAAGATGTAAGAAGAGAAGCCTCAGGATCCCTCTCACTTGAGTGAATTTTGACTGCTTTGGACTAAATGATGGAGAATATTTTGCAGGGAACAACCCTGTGGGTGGAAGGGATGATCTCATAGGTCTTTTCCATCAGTGATTTCCAGGTTTTTTGTGCCTCTTGACATAAAACCCCAAAATAGCAGCATTAGTCTAGGTCAAGATAACACTAAAAGCATGTGTTTAATTTTACATCTGGAGAGATGTGCCACACAGCAGCTGTATGAGTCATTCCCACACACTGTATACCACCCCCAGTGTGAGCCCTGGGATAAGGGCTTCTCTTGAGCTGATGGAAAACCAGAGCACACAGCACCATGATCACAGGTATAAATACCAGCATAGATTCTGCACAACAGCCAGGGAAACTCCCTGACAAAACAAGGGCTTAGCAAAGCCTTCAGGCTGCTCTGTTCTCCCTCCACAACTGTTTCTGACAGCTTTGGAAAGGCTGGGGCATGTAATGGGACCTGAGACCCAACCTCATGGACCTGAGCAGACCACCAGGCCAGTTCTCACATCCAACACTGGAAGCTTAGAAATGTTACAAACACGCCCACTAAGTCGTTGGGAAATGTGCACACACATCTCACCTTAATTACCTCTCCTCTCAGGCTAAGCCCATTTCCCAGCAGCTGCCCAGGTTAAGAGGACACCCACAGCTCCTCCATGAGCACGGCTGAGGAGAGGTGTCTTGTTGAACCACAGCACCCTGACTACACAATAAATCACTTATTTTGCAGCAGCTCACATTATTTACCCACCAAACAGGCAACAGTTCATGTTTCCCATCTTGAAACAAGGGCAGTAATACTTGTTTTTACCATGCACCAAAACTTAATGAAGAAAAAAGCACTCCAGAAAGTGTTGCTGTCATGAGAGACAATCATTGAGCATCACAGGTCATTAACTAATCCCCTCCAAATACACAAATAACTCTTGTTGTGGCGTAAGAGCCACAGATACATCAAGGGAAAACCAGACCCCTCAGGGATCAGCAACCACTGTCTTACTGCAGTCTTGTGGCTCATACAAATGGCAAATATGAGAGGAGGTTGAGGCAGATCAGACAGAGTCACTCCAGCCCAAAAGCACTGAGAAAGCCAGAGAAAGCTCACTAAATTTTCTTAGATGTCGCGCAAATGCTGCCTCAAACGTATACAAAGGAGAAAAATGTTTATTGGAATCATTAATCCACATAAAACATGATAAAAATGCACTTTTACCATCTGGCTTCAGTTGGTGTGTTTATTAGCAGGGGATTTGAGGCAGCGCCAGCACTGCCCACTCCTGTGATTCCTGGTTCTTTTCCAAACACCCTGGCTCCCAGAGCGAGCCTTCCAGCAAAGCTTTCTAAGCAGGGTGGGGGAAAGTGGGATGGCATGAGCCTTTCTTTTTTCAAGCTCCTGATCCCCTCTGAAAAAAAGAAAATTCAAGCATGTAGATCTAAGTTTCATAACCTAGAAATTTAATTTGAATTATAAAAATTTAGATTTTTAAAACTTTTTTTTAGATCTTGTAGTTTTGGAGGCATGAGTTCTGAATATAGATGACTGTCATAAAAGAACACAATGAATCCCAGGTAAAACATTCTCTTCTGTTTTTCTTTTTTTTTTTTTCTTTTTTTTTTTTTCTTTTTTTTTTTTTCTTTTCTTTTCTTGATAGAAAGGAGTCTAACCAGCAAAATTCTTCTCAGTGGTACAAAGAATCCTTTTCCCTTATGAGATTCTGATGGAGTTGGCTTCCCATTTTAGAACACCAGTGCATACTAATTTAGAGTATGAACAAACTAAGAAGTAAAATGTACTAAAAGTTGACTTTGCAAAAAGAAAAAAAAAAAGTGTTTTGCACACATCTCTATGGATAGGATGCAATTGATACAGCTGGTTTTAGAATGAAATCAATAGGCATCTCTTTGTAGAACTCAAGGCACTCCAAGCTTGTGGGCTGGTTCCGAGGCTTAACAGGGCTTGCAGCTGAGTTCCAATTCCAGTCCATTCTTTATCATTGCATCTAAACATGATCCCACTTCCTACAGACAGCAGTGGACTCACCATCGTGGAGAGACAGGCTCATTTTCCTATCAGCTCTTGTGGATTCCAACGGCCCACATACACAACATTGGATTTCCACCTAATGCTGACTCACTGTTTGACTTGTTTGCAACCCCAGAGGCTCAGTACTAAACCTCCCTGTTCCCTGAAGTGGGAGAAATCAGCACCCCCAGCACCCATGGCAGATGAGGGGGCACCCAAGGAGACCCAACACAGATCCATCAGCTTTGCCCCAGGCTGTCAATCCCCGACATGCAGCTCCTGCCTCTGAGTCATCCCTGTGCTGTGCACACAACAGTACAGGCTGATGCCAATTTATATAACTGCAAACCCATCAGGTTTAGTCACCCTCTCCTCGTGGCATAACCCCCACACAACACAAACCCTGCTGTGTGCTCCAGAAAATCAGCGTGGCTTGGGAAGTCAGTACTGGGGTGCAGCTCACCCGATCCCAAGCACGAGGGCAGCACACAGCAAAATTATTTTCCCAGGGGATGAGAGGGTTAAGTTCAGAAACTGACTCCAAACGCATTCCCCGGATTGTTTTGAGGATTGAGAGGAAAACAAGTATTGCTCAGAATTCTCTCACTGTTTTGAGATGACCTCTGCTAGAGATCTTAATCTGCCTTTTAATAGGTTCAGTAAAGAAATCTCATCTCAGGAGGCCAGGGCCAAGTTGGAGCTGGAGTTAAAATCTACTTCAGATGAACTGGCAGAGGGGTCTCTGGAGATTCTCCCCCCTTTGGAAACACTGCTGCCTTTTCACTAACGAAATACATCCATCCCCAGAGACCTAAGCTTATGAACCACCATTCAGGTGAAGGTTTGCCAGATGTGTCAATGTGATTCAGCAAGGACAAGAGTCAGCAGCACCAAATACAAAGTGATGGAGTCTCCAGGACTTTTCTGTGTGTCCATCTCCCACCACGAACTCCAGGGCTGGGGAACTGAGCTGAAAGCTCAGGCTTGGCAAGACAGTATTTGTGTTGCACAGAACAGCATGGCTGAATTTCTGTTTCTAAAAAGGGCAGAAAATAATTTTCTTCCAAGATTACTAACACTTTCTCTACTGAAAGCACATTTCAAGATTCTGGTTTACTGTGAATCTGCTCAGCTCCACAGGGAATGGGAGTGCTACACTGGCTGGCACCAGTCTCTTCTGTCTTGGGGAAACCAAGTTTGGGTCATTAAATTTTGGCTAATTAAACTGTCCTTGTCCTCCCATAACAAAAGACAGTTTTGCATCTCTTGCCACAACCTAGAGATAAGCAGGATAATACCTGTGACAGACAAAGCAAGTCTTGTACATAGTCTGGGGTAAATGTAGTCATCAGATACGATTCTAGATACTATGATCACATTTACAATTCTGTCTCTCAGCCTGCAGTTCCTGCATAGTCTTAAGAGGACACCAATTACTTAAATAGTTCCCTACTCACTGCACCTGGACCAGCAGCACCATTTCATTTTACAGTCTGGGCACTAAGGCATAAAGAAACGTAGATTTGCTGTATCCCCCACAGGATTTCAGAGTGTAAATCCTGTGGATTTATGTTGCTGCTTCCAGCTCAGGTGAAATCTTCAGTTTCATGAGACCTTTTCTCACTGTGTCCAAATGAATTCATGGTGGGGCCATTACCAGCTTACAAAGTCAAACAAAAACTGGGCCTGAAATGTAATGGCAGAACTGCCTTCAAAAGTGAAGTTAGAAGAGTAAGAAGCATCAACAATGGAAGACTCTGTATAAATAGATACAGTGACACACTGCTTTCCGCAGGATGACAATCCTTCCCCAAGGTCAGGACAGGTTTATTAGGAGATGAAGGGTTACACTGCTGCATGCCGGTGTTCGAGGCAGTCTAGAGCTTCCACAAAGTCAGGGTGGGATGGCCTCTGCAAATAGGGTGGGGGCTTTGCATGGGAACAGCTCCAGGGATGAGCAGGGGACATCACCCCCATGCTGAAAAGCAAACCAGGCTCCATCTCCCTGCCAGAGCCAAACACACGTCCTGGATTCGATGCATGATGCAATCTTCAAAATCTCATTGGTACAACTGTCTCCCAAAATAGAGACACCATGACACATCCTGGAGAGCAGGACCCTGGTGTGATTTCCATCGTGGGATGAGAGGCACCCACCACAGGGCTCATCCATGCACAGCTCACAGCCTGACTCAGAGAGGCTACACGGGGCAAGGCACAACGGAGCATCTCTATTCTGGGGTGTGTAGAGGTCCATGCAGGAGCCAGCAGCAGCACACAGGGAATAACCCCCGCACCCATAGGAGCTGTGGTTTTGTCTGCATTACTCAGGGCAGCTCAGAGAAGCAAAAAAAACCCTGAGAGAAGAGATTCCAGAGCAAACCTCATCTGGGAAAGTCGTGGAGTTTGCTTATATAACAACCTGATCCTAAGGTAAAGCAGAAAGAAATTCCATGCTTGTATGACTCATTAGTTTATTATGAGCAAGCTGACTCTTACAGGAGGGCTTCCACTGAAAACCAGACAGCTGACAAAGGTCTACAGGCAGCCAGATACCACAGATCTAGAGTCCAAGGTCAGCCACACCACGCAGGTTACAGGGAGTCAGGAGGCTCCTGTGCCCTCAGTGGAGATGTGAACATCCAATTTGGACTCCTACAGATTCTATGGTTATCCCCAACCTCAGCATTTTAGCCCTCATAGGGAGTGAGGGTTGCCAATAAAAATTACTGCAAACTGAGAGAAAGGAGGTAAAAACAACAGGGGAAGCCAAGGGAAAACGCTGAGTTTCCTGGAGGCTTTCCATCCGTGCCTGCTTGGCCTGGTGGACACCAAGTCCTCTGATCAAACACAAGGGCAGACAAGTGGGAAATTAAATGCCTCTTGGCTGAAAACACATTTCAGAGCACTGTAACACCAATCAACAATGCAGGCACTCCCACACCTCTTCTTTCTCTGCTGCAGTGGTTGGCCAAGGAACTCCAAGCAGACCCCAACACCACACTAGCAATGGCCAGGAGTGCTGCACTTCTGCTTTATGTGAAAAGCAACCCCTGAGGCCACCCACCAGCTGAACAGCCACCAACCAAAGGGTCTCTTCCATTGTTTGGTCTTAGTCATCCTTAAATCCCACCCTTGCCCTAGCCATTGCACAACCCTTCACAACACAGCCTCCTGTTTCTTCCCAGCATGGTTGCTTAGCTGCACCAGAGCCCATGACCCTCTCCTGGCTGTTTGCTATCAACACACTCTATTAAGAGCTTTCTCATCAGGAAATTGCTTTCCTATCTGCATTAAAATTAGTTTTGGGGGTGGGCTGACTTCTCATGGCTTCAGCATTAGGCAGGATTCATATGTTTGCTTTCCAGATTTGACTAAGCATCAAAATAGTTTGCTTTAGGAGCCTCTAGAACAGCCAGTACCAGCCAAGTACCAAAATCCTGATTTATTAAGGAATCAGCTAATGCCCCTTTACTACACAACCACAAAAATGATATGCATGCACTGCAGTCTAGTGTGGAAGTGGATGGTCTTAAATTCCCACCATACTGGCTTCTTCAAATGTAGAATTATCTCCATAATACACCCTCCTGCTTTCCCCCAGTCAGCTCCACACCAGGACTCTGAGATTCCCTCCCCATTAACTTCTTTCTCACTCAACCCTTTCCACACATTATCTCAGCATAACTTGGAGCATTTACCTCCACACTATCCTAGACACCCTGCCCTTCTTATATTGATATACAGGGCTCTTTGCACAGCCCTACTCCAACCAGCTCCATCCTCATTTCCTTTCTGTCCCTTAGGGAAATACGGGCAGCAACGTTTTAATTTGCATGAGATTATGAGTGTCAAGTAAAACTGATGAGAAGGCAAATTATGCTGCAATGCATCAACAGCTGCCATCATCTCATAGCTGTCAGATTCCTGACAAATTTGGTGGCCTTTTACAACGTGGTTACAGCATTGTTGGAAAAGGGAAGAGCAACAGACATCATCTACCTGGATTTGCACAAAGCATTTGACATTGCACAACCTCAGCAAGTTTGCTGATGACACCAAGCTCTGTGGTATGTTCAACACACCGGAGGGAAGGGACTTTCCAGAAGGACAGACTTGAGAGTTGGGCCTGTGTGAACCTCATGAAGCTCAACAAGGCCAGGTGCAAGGTCCTGCAGTTGGGTCAGGGCAATCCCAAGCACCAGCACAGGCTGGATGGAGAATGGATTGAGAGCAGCTCTGTGGAGAAGGACTTGGGAGTGTTGGTGAATGAGCAGCTCAACATGGCCCATCACTGAGCTCTCACAGCTCAGAAAGCCAAACATGTCATGAGCTGCACCAAAGACAGGGTGGGGAGCAGGTCATGAGAGGTGATTCTGCCCCTCTACTCTGCTCTCATGAGACTCCACCTGAGTACTCATGTTTGGCACCAGGGTCCCCAGCACAGGAAGGCCATGGACTGTCTGACAAGTGCAAAAAAGATTCTTTTAGCTGGATTGCCTTCCTTTCTTTCTTACTTCCAGCTGGATACTTTCAGTTGGATTAAAACCACTGTATATTCTTCCAACCAGCTGCTAGTTTCAACATACCCCTCACCTGCCTTCTCCTTTCACTTTGTGGCTGAAGACCCAGCTCATGAAGTCTCTTCACATAAAGAGCTGCTCCATCCTTTCAGTCATTTTAGTTGCTTTTCTCTGGATCTTCTCTACCTCTGTCCTGAAGTGCACATGCATTGCCCTGGCACATGTACACCTACAGCAGCAATATACCACCACACACCTCGTTCTCAGCACCCTCCCTGATCACACACAGGGGGTTTGCTTTGAGTGCCATTGCACAATGAACACATGATCCCAAATAGCTGCCAACCATGACTCCAAGATCTCTCCCACAAGATACAGCTCCCAGTTCTGGTGTTTGGCATCATGAAGGCATGGTTTAATTTTCCCTTGATGGATTACTGTACATTTATCTACACTGGAGCTCCTATGCCACGTTTTTGACACTCAGTCATTTTTATGAGGTCTGTCTGGAGTTCCTCACCATCTCTGTGGCATCTGACTACCCAAAGGAGCTTGGCTTCATCAGAAAATCCAATTTTCTCTTTACACTTGACCTGATAGATTTTATAGCCTTCCCCATTCTCTTCATTTGAACAAGATTTCTATTTCTCAGAGGCCAGTCATCTCCTGTGATATGCTGCCTAAATTTCCTACTGATTCTGCTGGCAATTTAGGGTACAACTGGGTTTTTTTTAGCTTCTAAGACACTGTTATTAACAGCCTCCAGACTCCATGCAGGTTTCTTCCATTTTTGAGCTGCACCCTCATATTTACCTTATTCCTCTCTTGAAACTAAATATCCACATACAGATACGTGCCTTGTTTTTTCCTACTGCGATGTTAAAACCAATTGTATTGTCCTTGCTACCAGTGAGCTCTGCCACTAATTCCTCCTGGTCCTGGCACCACTTCAGGCTAAATCCAAAATAGCATCTTTTCTTGCAGGACTTAGGATTAATTGTTCTAGGAAGCAACTATGTACTTACTCCATTGAAAACTTTCTCGCTACATCTTATCCTGATGAGGCACTGACCCATTCTATGTATGGACAGTTGAAATCTCCTTCTATTAATACCTGTCCTAAATTTTCAGCTTCTTTAATCTCACTTAATATTTCCTGGGGGAGAAGGAGGGGGTGTTCCTGTAGTACAATCCTACTACTACATTTATTATTAGAGTTGGAATTTCCACCCACGAGGATACCACAGCACTTCTCGTTTCCCATGACACTTCTACGCTGCTGCATTTTGTATTATCCTTCACTTGCACTATCACACCTCCTCCTATACATCCTACCCCACTGCTCCTATAAATCTGGTATCTTGGCAACATCCCATCCCTCTAATTACTTGCTCTCCTCCAGGTCCCCAGGGTACCTGTGCTGGGTTTGGCTGGGGTAGAGTTAATTTTCTTCACTGTGGCTGGTATGGGGTTGCATTTCGGATTTGTGCTGAGCACAGTGATGGTAATATAGAGATTTTTTTTAATTGCTGATCAGAGTTTACACAGAGCCAAGGCCTTTTCTGCTTTTTACACTGCTGCACTGGCAAGAAAACTGTGGGTGCATGGGAAGTTGGGAGGAGACACAGCCAGGACAGGGATATTCCAGACCATATGGCATCATGTTCCGTACATAAAGCTGGGGGTAAGAAGCAGAAAAAAGAGGGGACATTTGGAGTGACAGTGCTTGTCTTCCCAAGTAACCATCACGTGTGATGGGGCCCTGCTCTCCTGGAGATGGGGCCCTGAACTCCTGTCTACCCCTGGGAAGCCATGAATTAATTTTTTGTTTTGGTTTGCTTGCATGGGCAATTTTTGCTTTCCCTATTAAGCTGTCTTTATCTCAACCCATGACTTTTGCAGCTTTTACCCTTCCAGTTCTGTCCCTGATCACACTGGTGTGGGAGTGAGCCAGGGCCTGTGTAGTCCTTGGCTGGAGTTAACCCACGACACTGCCAAACCTTAGTTGTCAGTTGTCACCCAGCCCTTTACTTCTCCTGTTTTTTCAGGGTTCCATCACTGAGTGAGAGCACTGGTGTGTTTTGCTTTCACCCCAGCACCTGAGAGTGTGCACATCACTCAACTGCTCTTGCCGACATTATTTCATCTCTTTAGCAACCACTGTAGTTTAGATATAGAACCGAAGTCCCAAGGCTTAGGTCTGGATTCACATTTAGACACAACAAAAGAGCTCCACTACCTAATTCAAAGCCAGTCTGAATTCATATTCAAACTTCCCTAAAGGTCAGGCAAATTTGAAACCATTACTGTTACCAAATTCACTTAACCATGAAAAAAGATGATTTAGAGTGGGTGTATTATTCTACATTTTCTGGACTTTTACAGCTATCAAATGCAGTATAAGGCATCTGTAAGCTCTGTACTTAATTTTAATCAATTCTGCATCACTTCCATTTTTTTTTCTACTGTCTTTCAAGGATGAAAGGTAAAAATGGGCCTGATATGATAAAAATTAGCTGCACTACTTGTAGTAAGACACATCCAGCTACAACTTGAAGAGACTGCATAGAATACACAGAACAGCTGACCTGTAAGTGGATCCACTTCATCTGGGCCTCAGAGCCAGAGAGCAGAGCCCTGGCTTTGCTGTGAGTTTACAGAGTTGTAAAATACAGCATAGTCATGTACCTGCTTGCTGAGTGGGATGGTAGGGGAAACTTATCAACAGTCTCCCAATTTCAACCCATAAGCACAGCTTAAAGTCTCTCCTCGAAGGTCTGATCTTTGCAATCAAATTAAGCAGTGTTAAGTGGGCAGCAGGACTGGAAGTTACTGTGGCAACAGAGACCAAAATCAGAGACTGTAGGTAGTAGTTTGCTCAGCCATGACAATTTTCTGCAGCATCTTCCTGGTGCCTGAGTTCCTCCTTACAGGAATGAAACCTCTCTAAAAGGCACCCCTGACATTAGAAAAAATAAATAAATACACAAACAGAGAAAAAACCCAAACCAAACCAAAATCAGCCTTAGCCATTCAGAAAATCCAGTAGGCTTAAGGGTGAATGAGTTGGAGCATCCCAATTTTTCCCAAGATGCCCTCCCAAAAGGCACATCATGATGGTTAATGTAAAAGGAAAACCTGACTGAAGGGAAATCATCCAAAAGTCTGAACATTGTTGACAGACCCTTTAAGAGAACTGCAGTAACACAGGAGCTACAAGACTCATATCATCCAAACTGTCAGCGCCTCTCCTCCTCACAATATTTTTGTCACCCACCATATAATCCATTTGGACTTAAACCCTCATGATACAAGACTTGGCTTGGTTCTCTCCTAACAGAATCCTTGGATATCAGAAGAGCAAGTTCTTCTAATTCGGCTCCAACAAGTAGCTCTACAAAGCATGTGTGAGAAGGTAAAAAAACACCCTATCAAACTATGGAGAAATCTCTGTGTTTCCTGAAGTGCACCTGCAACTAAAATCTCCACTGCAATCCCAACGAGACAAGGAGAGAGGCTCAGATAAAGAATCCTGGAGTGCTCCAGGGAGAAAAACAACAACCTGACTACGTAAGTCGCCAGCAAGTGACAGACCTCAACAGACAAGTCATTAACGTCCCCTGTGACTGTCTCTGCCTATTAGTATAAGCTGCATTAAGGGGAGCAGAGCTGTAGGGAAGTCGCAGAGATTAACTAAAAATAGTCAAAGAGCCAGGGAGGCACACTCCTGCTCTAAACTCTTTATGAAACTTAAAATAAAACCACCCCCAATGACTGGGAGACCCATGTGTGAAGCAGTTCAGCAGCTCCCTGTTACTAGAGAGGATGAAGTCTGGTAAACACACCATAACTTTCACATGCCATGGGGTTCAGGGCTGGAGGGGACCAGCTGGGGGAAAGACTCTTGTCTCATCCAGCCCAACATATACAAAGGAAAATCTGTTTATTTAGAGAATCATTCATTGGTTTCAGTGGGGAGGGAGGTTAAAGCATTATTTGTGATTCTCTAAAACCACTTGCTTTTAATTCACTGCCTAATCCTCAGGAGGCATGTAAACCAGACTTTTTTTTACATCGAAATAAAAGAAGCCATTCAATTACATTCAGGCTGTGTTGAAAACAAATTGGAACGGTACGAATGAGCAAAGACTGCCAAATAAAGGAAATCTCTTCCAAGTGCAAGGCTACCAGTTAAACACAGCCCAGAGAGCAGCTAAGGCCCACTCTTACATGTGCCTCCCCTTGTTCTCCACGTGCCATGCACCCCAAAAATACATCAGTGTTGTACATGTATGCATGGATTACAATGTGTTCAGTGAGTATAAACACATTGTATTTGCAGTAAGACAGGGAGCTCACATCCAAGCCCAACATAGTGATCAGCTAACAGCACCTGCTGGATTAAAATTCATCAGACCAAATATAAAGCAAGAGATAATTAAATATATGTACAAAATGATGGTACTCTATGATATTACTGGGCATTTATACAGATAACAAGACTAAGCAGAGTTACAGATAATGATTAAACATCTTTTGAATGCATTTTAAAGGTCACATTCAGGGCTTATGTCAGGCTTTGAAGCATAAGAAATCAAAAAAAGGGCCAGCAATAAGGTGTGATGGGGAGAGATCATGGCAGTTTCTGGTGAAGGACACTGCCATTAACAAGAGAAGAGGAGAGACAATCCAGTGGCAATGGAATTAATATATCAATAGCAACAAAAATTATTAGGAAATTACATGCATGGTCAGATCCTCACCTTCCCCCATCTCACTTGCTCATGCATCCACATATAACTTTCTTCCTACTACAGCTACAAGCAGAACTGCATACTTTATCACCTCTTTAAACCTCTTTGATCTGTGTTTAAAGAGGGAAATTCAGGAGGATGGCACCAGGGAGAAAATTTTTCTTGCCACAGACCACAGCTACTGCTCCTCTGAAAGCCCAGACTGCTGCCTCCACTGCTGCAGTCAGAATGTGACACCATGAGCCAGGGGCCACATGCTGGCCTTCTGCACAAGAATGACAGCTTTGCCCATTGCTTCTGTTTGGTCTTTATCACCCTGGATAGGATGAGCATGGGACTCATCAAGAAGCGCTTGACAACACAGGGTATCTTATCAACCGGCAGAGCTCAGCACGGAGAAAGGGCTGGTAGGAAAACAGGAACAGGAATTGGGAATAAGCCCCCAGATTCTCCATTTCTCCATGTGGCCCTGCACGCTGGCCCTGCACGCTGGGGAGGGATGGCTCTCTTCTAGTCACCCTGGAAAACAAGAAACTTGGACTCACAAACAAGGGTTTGGGTATCCCAAAACTTGAACCTTCCCTGCAATGGGTTTGACTCTGCACATTTCACTCACTCCATCTGCCAACACAGCACTCTCCTGGCTTCCAGCCAAACTCTGCTCTCCCTTACACCATTGTAAAAATTAAAAGAACAAACTCTATTAAAGTCAATAAGCTGCAGTGGGATCAGATGCCTGTGTTTCAGAAATGAGCCAGTTATGCCTGTGCAACCCAGAGTAGAACTGCCCCTCATGCAGCAGCAAATTTGGTGGTACACAGCTCCCAGTGCCCCTCAGTGTTTCCCAGCCAAGTCTAAATTCAACAACCCCATTATTATCTCCTTGGTCATTTCAACCCAATCAGAAAAGCAGCCACACTGCAGCACAGGGGAGAGCTGAGATCTCAATGTGTGCCCCAAAAACTGAGCAGACTTTTATGCTCCTAAAATCCCTTCCAAATCAAATGGGAGATTAAAATTCCTTGGGAACCCATGCAGGCCTGTAACTTTATAAGTGTAAGGTCAAACCCTCTTAGCTGGTATTTCTGTACTGCTGACAAAAATTACTTTCCACGAGGATTTACAGATAGTTATATTAATTTGAATTATTCCCTCAACATAAAACTCCTGTGCTGGCATTTTTGTCTGCGTGCCACAAATATAGGAAAAGGTTACGTAGACAAATTGTATTCTTACTATGTGGTTTCCAAAACATGCTAAATCCCTAAAACTGAGCTCAAATTACATAGGCGAGGATGAGGTTTCCAGATAAACATAGCCACACGCTCTAAGCAACATCAGGAAAGAAAATACAATGATGTCATGGTCCCAGCTCTGGTTCCTACATTCCCTCTCGTCTCCTCCTCCATCTCTGCCCTGAATTAGCCCACCCTCCAGTTATTGTGGTAGGAAACTATGGGCAGCAGACAGCCCTCAGTCATGCGAGAAGTCCTTTTTCCACTGTGAACTTTTGCACTTTTATCTTTAGCTCTCACAAGCCTCAGGTTGACCCTCAGGCTTGTTCTCTTCCCCAGGGAGGTTTTGGGGTAGTCCTGGGAGTTCCCAAGTGCAGCTGATCTCTGGTAGGGAAGGAATAACCCTCACCCTGGGCAAGTTTGGGAGATGGTTGTGCAAAGCCTGGGTGTACTGAGTGAAGGAAATATCACTGAATGGGAAGTAAAAGCTCTCAAGCTCTTACAGCATCCCAAAGTCCTTCATGATTCCTTGTAGGTTGGATTGGGCTTGGAGAGACCTGGTCTAGTGGAAAGTGTCCCTGCCCACAGCAGGGTGTTAGGCTGATGATCTTTAAGGTCCTTTCCAACCCAAACCATTCAGTGATTCTATGTTAGCTGAGGGTGGCACAAACTGCAGAGGACAGAGACCCACCACACTGTGCTCACACATGCAACAGAAGATGGAGCAGCCATGCAGGAACAGCTGGTCTTTGCCAACTCCTCAGGACAGGAGATCATCCCTGTAACACATCTGTATTTCCATTGCTGCAGGTAACTTCTGCAGTCACCCCATGGACAGAGAGGACAGAGGCAGAGGACACCTCACAGCCAGCACTTGGATGAACGTGTCTTTCAGACTCAAACCCACCTAAAAACCATAAAGGAGAGTGCATAACATGAAAAAGCAGATCTTTGAACACTCAGGCCAAAAGAGCAGAGCAGTGCATTAGCTGAAGACATGGGTAAAGGCCAGATTCTGATTCCTGCAGTTACATGGTGAAGAGGAACCCTGACCAAATTCATTGATCACAGCTTCAGTTTTAGGTTATTTCCCTCCCGAGATTCCCCACAGAGATCTTCCTTTCTATCTGGAAATTTTGTCTCAGTGCAAGAAGAGAGAGCTGGAAATTTGTGCAAGAATTTTGAACATACAAAACCTCAGAAGTCCTGGTCAGAATGGACTCTATGCATGCAGCTCACATACGTCCATTAAAAAAACCCCCACAACATAGTACAATTTCACCCAGCACATGAAACCCCAGCTTCAGACAAGTGTAGTAAATCCATCATATCCCAGGTGCAGTGGATATTCTTGACATAGCAGACAGCATGTGCACGCATGTCCCAAATTGAAATAGCAGTGCTTTAATTTGTTATATTTGGTGTGTTCCCCGAAGAGGACAGAGGAGTTCTGCGCTGTAGACGTCCTTCCTCATTTACTAGGTTGTAAAATGAATTTTTATTTCTACCATTGCGTCCCCTTTTGCAGAACATTACATTCTAGGATCATTAAAAATATGGGGACAGTCTATGTCACAGCTTCTTAATTCATACCCAATAGACTGGATTTTTTGAATAAAGATTTTATAGTGAAAACCATGTGAATCCACCTAATTTCTCTTCTTTCCCAACTAGCTACTGAAACAACCAAAAAAACCCGCAAAGATAATTTACCTTTTTGGTTTTTTTCCCAAAGCAATCAATTTAATCTGCTTAAAAGAAAATATTAATTAAACTGAGCCTAGAGCCAGATCCAGATGAACCAGATCTGACTTCTCAGCACAGGCACCTGAGCAATGTTATCCTGGGGTCAGGCCTCACGGCTGCTTCCAGCGCTGTGGCCAGTGCACAAAGCCTTCACTCCAAGAAGATAATTCAGATAATTCAATCCCCACCGCTGCCAGCTGGGTTGGAAATCAAAACCTGGGAAATCCAGCACACTTGTGGCTGCCTGCAGCCGAGCGAGGCCATGGCCCTTCCAGGGGCTGCTCCTGCTGGAGGGGATCCACATGGCAAAGCAGGGCCCAGTGCTGGCCCCTGACCCACAGCAGATCAGCACAGCTGTGAGGGAAAAAAATACAAAGTGTGGCAAGAGGCAAGCACTGAGGAATAGTGAAAATCGCTCAGTTAGTGTTTTCATAGACTGACATGCAGGAGATACCCCTTGATCTCATCCTCTTCCCACGCCGCTCACGAACTTCAGGAGACTCGGGGGCAGGCTGGATTCTGCAGCCTCCAAACCCGTCATCTCTGCAAGAACAGTTTGTGTTTTCAAGTCTGTCTCATTAAATGTTACAGAATCTTCAGCAGATTCACTCCACCAACTGCGTCTTCTTTGAACTTTGCCATTGCAAATTCTCCAGGATACCCACCCTGACACTTGCATGGTACAAGTTCCCCAGAGTCAAAACAGATTTTTCTACTCAGACTGGGGAGCAGAAAATATGGAAAGTGATCACCAGTTACTGCTGAATCTGGCAAACAACTTCATTTCTTTGTTTCAGCTGCTACTGCTTAAAGCCAGACACATCTGAGCTGTGCCTCCTTCCCAGCCCCACATTGCAGGAATTAAATCTCCCCCCTGGGGGTGGTAGCTTTGGGCTGTGGAGAGAAGGAGCCTTGGATCCACAACCACAACCTCTGCTACAGGGTTCAAATGCTGTGCAATGGCCAAACTTCTCCTCTGCTCTTTCAGAATTATTATTTTTTCTTGTTCAAAGAGCAGGCTGAGCAGTAAAGTGACGAGTTTTCACTCAGCTGGGGCACGGTGCATCCTCGCGGCGTTTTGCAGACAGACAGGAGGTCTCCCAGCTGTGCCCCATGCCAGCTGGACACTGGCCAGCCCTGAACTGGAAACCATCTAACAACACACTCAGAGCTTGCACAGCCCTGGAAATGAGGATGCTGATCAGTGCTTTTCACTTTTCTGTAATCCAACAATGGTCAAGCTTCTTTCCATTTTCTTCTAATTATTTTCTTTTTTCTCTTCTTCCTCTTTTCCCTTTTTTCCCCTCTTTCTCCTCCTTTTTAAGGTGTTTTGTTGGTTTTTTTTAATTGTTTTGTCTTCACCTTTTTTTTAGGTCACAAAACCATTTTATGCAGTGATTTTCCTTTAAAACCACCAACAAAGCATTTAAAACACAGCCCATCCAGCTATGTCTCATACTTGCCCCACTCTCCTACCCCCCTCCAATTTTATTTGGCTAGATTTGGGGGGTTTGAGGTTTGGTTTTCCAATTCTTGTGTTTTCTCACCCTTTGGCACCCAACCCCACACAGCATAACACTGGTGCAGCGAGATTTTATGCAGAAAAGGACAATAGTAACACAACTTCANCGATTTGCTTTCAAACCACTACAGTGATCAAAACCAGCCATTTCTCCTGTGCTTGACCATTGCTTCTCTCACTGCACAGGCAGGAAGATTTTGCCAGCTGGAGGAGGGTTCAGAAAAAACAGGGCTGAGGCATACCCAACTATGGAGCTGGAGTTTCCATTTCCCACTCACATACACTGCTGCCAACAACCCACATTTCCCTAAAGAATCACCCATCCAAAGTCGTGCAGGGCCAGCTGAGTCTCTGATCTTGCCGATTTTACCATCTGAAGGCAGAAAACAGGCTCTTCCATCTCCCATTTACACAGAAACATTAAAAATTCCTGGTTTTTGTGTAATGACCCAGAAGTAATTCCAAGCAGAGCAGCCACACTGATGTGAAACTGCAGGATTCTAACCACCTTTCAGTGTAAATACCAGCTGAGATAAAGAGTGGGCAAGTGCTTTAAAAGCTTATAATCAGTATCCATACCAAAAAAAAAAAAAATCACAAGTGCAAAGAGTAATGATGACAGCTCTTTCCAAGCAAAGGTAGTTAATGTTTAATTACTCTGGGAACTGCTTTTGCAGAACCAGTGGATCACATGTGTGCCAGGTTACAAACCCAATATGAAATTCTCACAATGGAGCCCGTGGTACAAGTGGG
Source organism: Illadopsis cleaveri (assembly GCA_013399915.1). NCBI lineage: Eukaryota > Metazoa > Chordata > Aves > Passeriformes > Timaliidae > Illadopsis > Illadopsis cleaveri. The sequence goes on along the minus strand of VXBB01004676.1, from coordinate 192,260 downwards.
GGTGTGTTTTACTATCTTCTTGCAAGAGCTCCTTTTTAAACTACCAATATTAAAAGAATGTCATATTTGTGCCAAAACCAGGGAGAGAAAACAGTGCCACCACCACCTCAGAAGGCTGACAAAGGTTGTCTTCAGTTTCCAAAGACAATTTAAAATCTGGCAAATGAAGCCACAAGTGGAGATAATGAAATTAAACCCAAGCAAAATAATTTTTACTTTTGACAACATTATTTAATGGAAGCTCTTACGTTTAGTAAAGGGACTGGGCCCAACCTAGAAAGAAGAAGCTGCTCTACCCAATCCCTGAGACCCCATTCTTTATAAGCTAGACTGCCACAACAAATGACAGTGAATTCTTAAATTTAGGCAAATGCACCCAACCCCTGTAGGGGCAGTGAATCCCACCCAGCCTCTTCATTGCCCCTAAAGGAACCAGTAATTCCTGGGGAACAGCAGTACTTCTCACAATCTCTGCAGACCCTGCAACACACAAGGTGAAGGGATAATGGGTCCTTTCTTTTATTCCCTCAAGACTTTGAAAGACCGCCAAGTTTTATACTGTCCACATAAAGCACAGCCTCAGAGGAGAACAAACCCAAATTACATGCAAGAAATTGGTTTAGTTCAAGACCCAAATTATTGTCTTGGGCTATTCTTTCTGCTACAATCCTCTTCCCAGAAAAACTAAAGCTATCCAAAATAAAAAACAACGCAATTCCTTTGCCTGTGATGGAGAAAGTTACTGTTCTGAGCACTCAGAGCTTATTTTAAAGGTTTCCTTGAATAAATAGGAACCTATTAATATATTGAGTTTTCTTACTGCATTTTAAAGGGCATTTCATGAAGGCTGGTGTTCCCTTATTGCAGTTTTTATGGAATGGAGAAAAATATTTATGGTGCACCAACAGTGTGCTGAGCTAAATAGGTTTTTCCCTCTCACCCTGCCAAGATTCTCCTGCAAGGATATTTCACAGAGTGGCTCAGCAGGGCTCTGGCTGGTGCTGGCTGTGGTGGTGCTGGGTGGCTGCAGGACACCAAGGCCAGGACCTCACCAGCTGCAGCTGCTTCTGCCCAGATTGGGCTGCCCCATCCAGGTGGTGGCTGCCATTGGCATCAGTGTCCCAGCAGGGCTGAGGTCTGACCCACAGGTCCCACCTCACTCAGCTGCAGTGGATAGGGAGGGACAAAAAAAACCAAGGGCTTTTTTTGTCTGCTGTGATGAGCTCTGGGTGGGATTAGCAAACCTGGTCCTTTGCATTATGTAGAAATGTACTGAAAAATACGGAGGACAGTCACTCAGGAGAACCCTTCTTAGTCACCTTTCAGCAGCCCATACCTAGTAAAAAAAGACATTAAGAGCCTAATATTTTGGCTTCTGCTGAAATCCCTTTGACTTCACACCTCTAATAAGACTTTAGAGTGAACACATGGCACTATGAATGAGCAAAGTAATCACACACTAAACAGGGTGAAGCTTTAATAAATGTTATAGTGAGCTATCAATTTACCTAAGTCACTAAGGAAAATCTCTACATATGTGAAGTGCAGTCACTGCAAGCTTTGTTAGTAGAAGTGTCTTGCAAGAAATATAAAGCTGCGCTAATAATATCTGAATGGAAATATCCAGATATTGGGATCCTAATTCATGAAGATGCCAATGGTTTTCTAACACATTTTTTGAGAACCCACATGGTTTCTTGAGTACAGCTGGTCTTACCCACAGCCCAGCTAAGCATCCTTTTCCGTTAGGGCTTAGAGCAGCCACAGGTTGAACAGTGAGACCTACAGCTATTCCCTGCAAGTTTATGAGACATTTGATGGGACATCCATCATCTAGCCTGCTTCATCAAAGTGGAAAAAGACAGAGTGTTTTACCTTCCAACTATATAACTTTGCATAATAAAACTGTTTAGACTTGGAGATTTTCCTGCTGAATGCCAAATGCTCTACAGCAGCAGCCTTCACCAGCAGATCTAAATCACACAGCTTAAATGAAAGCCTGCTTGCCAATTTATGCATGAACTTTACTTTTTTCCAGAATCAGAGAAAAAACCTGAATGCACTGTGCCTACAAAAAGGCTTTTTAAAACAGTACTGCTGCAGTGACTGGAAACACAACTCTATTCCTCTTGCATCTCACAGGTACAATTTTTTTTCCCCCAAGAAGACATGGAAATGAAGACATTCCTACAATTGCTTTCATTGGTTTTTTGAAGGTGTTTCAAAAAGCTTTATCACTTCAGTAGCCACTCACTGTGATGGTTTTAGCTACTGAACTGATTTTCAAGAGGCACAAACACCATGAGACATTAAAAAATATAATTAGCAGATAACACACAGCTAATGCTACAGATGGATCTTCAAGGCAAGACCACATTGTCTTATCACTGGAGGGCTCTTCAGGGCAGCACAAATCCTTATCCTGCTCTGCAAATCCCACTCTGTTGGCAGCATGATGCTAAAAGGGCTGCTATTTTCTGACTCCCACTAATAACATGGACTGCACAGGAGGGGGAAACTGCCTCACAGCTTTACAGTCTCTTACAGGTGTCTCCCTAATGTCCATCCAAATATGAACCTATACTACACAACTCATCACTGGCTGGTGCTGAGTGCTCAGAGACATTTCTGGAAGGTCCTTCTGCCTTGCTTGAATTCCCAGCACACTAGAAGACAGGGACAGTTTCAGAAAACAAAACGTATTTCTGTTGGGTTTACTCTCTCGTCTCATTTCTAGTGTTTTTGAGGTGGGGCTGTCCACATCTTTTTGGAGTGGTGGTTTTAGGAAAGGGATCAGATTCTGGCTTTGTGGTCCCCACAAAGCATCATCTGCCAAACACGAGCATTTCAGCTCAGTTCCCAACATATTTGGATACAAGAGGGGAGATTCTTACCACATTACCATGACAAAAACAACACCTTGCACCGTATATTCTGAGCATCTCACATAGCAAGCTTTAATGAGTTAGATCTCAAAGTGAGTTACAAAGTAGGTCAGGAAATGTTTGACAGATGGGGAAACCAGGACAGTGAGGTGCTGCAGCTTCTCCAAGGTCACAAAAAAAGGCCAGTGCCACAGTCAGAAATAAAACCCAAGTCTCCCAAATTGTTATCTAGTGCTCCTCAACCCAATACATGTCTCCACCATTAGTCCACATCATCCCTAAAGCTCATGACTTTAAAAGGTCTGACTCTTGAGTGGGTACCAGCATGGGAGCACGAGTTCTGCAGATACCAGCAGTGGAAGACCAGCAACAGCAGGGACACTGGGTCAAAGAAAGTGACTGGCAAAGTCAAAAGAGAACCTGTACTTTTGCCATTACTTTCATGTATTAGAGGTTTGTGACCTCTAATGGACATGCACAGCCACGAAGGCTCTCTGTAATTAAGTTTTCACCCAAATCCTGCCCATGTGAAGCAAAGGCTACTCCAGCTCAAGGACAATCCAGTCCTGCTGGGACACAAGTATTTCAGACTGGTGACCCACCTGGACTGAAACACTGAGCACACCCCTCTCCCTGTCTTCAAGGGTATTTGGAGGACTGTCATTTCTCTGCATGACCCTGCTTCTCCCCATCACCACTGCATGTGTGAGGTGTGGAGAGGTAAAGGGGTCATAAGCATCTCAAAACTGGATGAATGCTGTCTCATTGACATCAAAGGCCAACTCTCACTCCTTTTATTGGGAGCAGAGCTAGGCCACTACAGATAAATCCTGACCTATATAATTTTTGATGCTTGCCTGCACTTGTCATGAGCAGAGACAAGGTGTGCCAGGAAATGGAATTTCTATTGCATTTCACAGTTCAGACACAGACATGGTAACTGCAATAAAATCCACCATAAATACTGATTCTACCTACTAGGAAGGACAGAGTGGAATATGGAGAGCTAAATCCATCAGGACAGCAGGCTACTCAAAAATAAGAATTTTGTTCTGGACCCTCAGGAGAGAGCACATATTTTCCTAGTTGCACCCTCAGCAGACTCCTCATCTAGTGCATATCCAGTATTGCTTCTGCCACCAAAATCTTCACATCAGAACACATCTAGCTATGTTAAAGGCTTACAAGAACACCATCAGCCTTACATATACAGTGAAAGATGTGTAAACATCACTTATTTTGATTATTTATTAGACAATTTTATGTTAAGGCTTCAGGAAGATCTAGAAGTGTATTCCACACCCCTCCATGATCAATGGGGAGACAAATATAAAGCCAAAGACTCTTTTTCTCCCAATCTGCAACTTTTGCTATATTTGCAGACACACGAACAATACATTAAGAAAGCCCAACATGGACAGAAGGCCTAATTTTTCTTGAAATATGCTTTTTGTAATAGTGTATTAATCTAGATATTATGTAGGTATTAGGTTGTCCAATGTTCAAACTCTTCTCTCATTTATGTCAGAAACAAAATAGGATGTAATACCTCGCTGACACTCTGTAATTTGTCCTTATAGACCATGATGCACACAAGTATTCAGCAAGAGCCACAGCAGAAACAGATGCCAGCAGATGGTATTATCCTGAACAAAATCAATTAAGGACATTTACAATATGTCAGAAGTGCAGCTACAAAAACAAAGTGTAGACCTGTACATCTGTTTCTTAATGAAGCCATGAGTATTTGACAGTTAGCCAACAAACTACAATCTAAACACTAGAGCAACACCAATAATAGATAAGGAAATACCAGACATATTCAGATTCTTCAGCAGTCACCACAAAATACAAGATGTTGAGCAGAAACTGAATAACCAGATACTGGAAGTCCATATGTCATGCATTAATGTAGCTAAAATATAAGCATACGAGTTTTCAGCATCACAGATTTTTTAAGGACGTGATTTGCTCAAAATTTACAGTTACAGAAGTCACATGGTAATGATAAGTTAAGAAATACTGTTCTCTTCCATAACACAGTCCTCAGGTGTATTTAAAAGTCTTCTTGGAACCCTGTCACCTTGACTGAAATGAAAAGAAAAGTACTCACAATTCCCTAAAAGTTGTTACGACATCTCTGTTGAGAATGTGGTGACAGTACAAGAGGCATGATGAGGTACACAGCCAGGTATGTCAATGGCATCTTGTAGATGTATAATCTTGTAGATTATACAAAACACAAATGGACTGAGGAATTCAGGAGTTATTTGTGCAGGGAGCAAAACTCTCTGAGTTCCCCATGAAGAAGACAAGAGGTGAAAACATCTCATAGAGGGGAAAAAATAATCTCTCCTGTGCCACAGCTTTATTCAAAGTACTGAGGACTCATTTATGGAAGAAAAGGGTAAGACCAGTGAACAGCTGCTGCTGAAGATGGCACTTAGTGCCCACTGTGACAGCTTCTATCACTTAGTGCCCACTGTGACAGCTTCTATCAGTGTCTGCTGCAGATTTCCACCACTACAAACAGGATTGGGACCATCCCATTCAGAGTCTGCTGCAATACAATGAAAGCTCTGGTATTAAAAGAGGTGATGGTATCGCTCTATGTACAATGGTTGTTATTTAGCTCCTAGGGAACTCATACCAAGTTTCTCCTACGTTAGCTGCCAAATGAATAAAATATTCAGAAATATTTACATTAAGTGTTAATAAGGGCTGATGGATGGGTTTTTTTAATGACCCTGAAAAAATACAGCCTTAGCAGTGAAAAACATACTTAGACTGTACACCAGAGCAATGCATCATTCATTTTTGCTGAGGCCCAGACGACAGTCTCATTAGACCAGAGATGTATTAAAGACAAATGATCTGGTGAATAATGTCACTATGGGCCATGTAGCACTTCATCCAAGTAGTACCATTGAAGACAGAAGACTGGGTAGAGATTGTAAGGATAAAAAAACATAAGGCTTTAGAATGGCATTCCTGAGGGGGGACCAAAAAAAAAATAGTACTGCATATTTACATTTAATCTGCTTCATAAATTGATTTTTGTCATGTTACCTGTCAAACCACTGAACAAACTGAATAACTGCTTAAGCAGCACTGATAGAGAAGTGACAGATTATTCAAGCATTGTGATTCTTTGTTCTCATATATCTCATTAAGAAATGATGATTGGTTCCATTTACAGCTCTTAAGTTGATTTCAGTAACCACTGGCACATGAACTCGACCTGGCATCTGCTAATTTTTTATTGTTCTCAAGCAGAAAATGTTCCTGGCAAAGTCACTCTTGCAAACCATTTCAGTGTAGTGGCTGATGATTTTTTAACGATGCCACACAAATGGGGAAAAAAAACTGCAACTGACTTCTCCACTGATTTACAGCACCTATGGAATGAAAAGAAACAAAACTTCTTGTATTCTGTACTTCTCCCCTTCCCCCACCTCCTTTTTAGAGAACTATTTTTAACCTGTATCGTTTCATCAAATAAATTCACAGCACATCCCTGCAAACAACTTGAGCTGGAAGAAGATGGGAACTGTCCTGTGGGATGTGTTCAGCCCCTTCCTCTTCTGTTGTGGAGTTGCAACCTGTTCCTTCCCAGCCTTATAACTTTATAATGATGTTTGAAACTTGAGCGTAAGGTGAGTAAAATGCTGCTGTTCCAGCTTGCTGCTGAGTAGCTGGGGCTTCCCTTGACTCACACATGAAAACCTCCAAGCTGTGGAAATCAAAGGCAGAAGACTTTTACAGCAACATTGAGATGCTGCAAATTATTTAAGAGAAAATAAGAAAGAACCAGTTGTGCTTTTGTGTGCTACCCTCTGACTTCAGGGAGATCTACTGTGACCACAAAGCCAACACACAAGGAGACCTCTAAGTACACATTTTACAGGCACCCTCCAAAGCCAAAACTGCAGGTTTTAGACAAGACATGGAAAGCAGGGATTTGCTGTTGCAGAGGTAATGTGGAGGTGGAGGACAGGAGGAGAAGGGAGGACCATTGTGCTTTTAACTTCTGATTTGTCTGGGTTCATCGCCATTAGCTAATTGAGCACAGGGGCACTGCACAGTTTCTGCCTTGCCCTAAATGTAACCCAAATATGAAGAGAATATCAAACTACAGAATAAATTAACAACATTCACAATGCTCTTAAACAGCTTTTGCCAAATGGCACAAGTCATTGTCTATGCATTCATTAATGAAGCCAAGCAATGTGCTGTTTGGCAAAAAAACCAGTGCTATTTATCACTGTATGTCTCTATACATCACTATATAAATAGTATTTTTAAAATGTGAGTATACATAAATTTATACACACTTTATATATATATATATACACACACATACATAAACACTAAAGCTACTCATGTGTATATAGAGGGCTCCTCCACCTTCCTCACAACCACATGGCAATGCAAGACAAAGATGTCACAACACCACACAATCTCCAGGGCAAACACTGGCAGTGAAGCTGCCAGTCATTTTAGTGGTCACTAAAAATGATCAAAGTGTACTGGTGCAGCACAAGCTGTCCTTGTAAAAGACCCATGTCCATGAATTTTTCCAGCTCATGAACAAGGAAGGGGACTTAAAAGTCTCTCGAATCAATTAAGCTGCAGCTGAATCCCATTGCTCTGCTTTGCCCCAGTCCTCTGCTTTCATCTTTCCCCCAGTGCTTCTCCCCTCATCTGCAGAACCAGCCTGTTCTCAGCTTTAGTGCCTGTTATGTTCCCTTCCAACAGTGGCAAAAGGGCACATTTGCTTTCTGGGCACAAATGATCTCAGCTGTTACTCAGGAATCCTTGAATCCCTTCCCTTGCTTTCCATTAAAAATACAAGATTCATCAGAGACACTCATCCAATGGACTTGCCTACAAAGCTCTGCAAGATTTATTTTTTTTTTCAGGGTCTTACTCTTAAGAGCATAAATTTATATCTTTGACATAAATTATATGGCTATGTACAGGAAAATTAGCCAGTAAAATTACTCCAGATACACCTTAACATGCCCCAGAGCAGAAGCTTCCCTGCAGCCTGCAGTACCTCTGTACCCTGTGTCCATGTGCTTTTCAGAACCATTTTTTTCAGCTCATTTCTTGGTACATTCTCCCCTGCCATCTAAATACATAGCCTCCTCCTTCCTAAAAAGCATAAGTCAAACCTGTGACAGGAGATGTTTCCCTTCCTTCTAAATTATTCCTCTTGTGCTCCAGTGCCTGGGTCATTAGGCCAAAAGGAGTCACACTGTTTTCCTGCTCCATTAATGTTTTTATCTAAGCATCTCCTCATGGTGCTTCAAGCAACTTGGCTAACAAGCTGTGTGTTGTTTGCTCCCCCTCTTCTCTCCCTAGAAAAGAGGGGTTTGTGCTGTTTCATGGTGCTTTTTTTACATTTGAGAGTGTTTTATTTTGGGAGGGAGAGCTTGTTTGCTTTGCAATATTCAGGTTGCTATGTAATTATGCTAGAGAAGGTGTCTCAAAACACCATGGCTTGCACCCAGAGAAGGAGGTGGTGTTTTTGTGATGCTCATCATCAGCCCATGGAAAAGCTTAACAGTGTCAGGTTTTCCCCTCAAAAGAAGTTGAACAAATTAATTACACCCCTGGGGCAATAAATCCCATTAAAGCAGAGGTATGAGGCTGATGCTGACCCCAGAGCTTTAGATAGTCCTTAAGATATCTCAGGCTGCAGCTACAAAATGACCCAAAGTAAAAGACAAAGCCTTTGAATTTGTACAGGTGTTACTCAAGAAAACAGCTTGGAGAGCACAAATCAAGTTTCATGAGCTCACAGTGTCTTGTACCACTGACAGCACACACCAAGCACTTTGCTATGCCTGAAATTTCCAAAACACCACAGGCTTCATGGCTGGGCACATTGTGCTGAGTTACTTACACTGAGAGGCACAAGAAGACAAGAGTGAGCAGTGGGAGGAAATCTCCAAGCCAACTCAAAATAACAGGGAAGGATTTTCCAGGGATGCTCCAGCAATCTCTCTCAACTATGGCTGAATTTGATTAGCAACCTGTGCCTTCCCCAGAGGAGTTTTGCATGTGGTTGCAAATCCTCTAAGTGCTCTCCTCTCCCTTCAGCTCTCTTTTGTGTTGTTTGTATTTCCTATGTAATTCTGGGGTTTTTCACAGATTTTCATCCAATAGCTTCCATCATTTCTGCCCTTTCTCATCACAGTGAGGCAGTAGGGTCACAGTTGGTGAGTTTGTATGGAAAACATGCCTGGTTGAAGCCTGGTCCTTTGAATTATTTAAGCTGGGCTGAGAGGATGGGATCCTGCTGGGAGCAATCCCACATCTCCCCAAGAACTGCCTGGACTGTTCCAGCTCTTTATAGCTCTGGGCAGACCTGGATTCCTCTGAGCAGCTGAAACAACACAGCAATAAAGCGCCCACGCTGTTACCAACAGCACAGAGATAGTGCTTTGCATCTCCAAACCTTAACTAGCAAAAAACAATTTATATGAGATGACCCTCGGTGAATCACATACAAATAAATATATTTTGAGGACATTGGTGCTGACACAGTGCCTGCTACTAACAGAAGCAGGACAGTCCCTTGCATAAGGCTGGAGTTAAGATTCAGGCTCAGCTCTGGGTTTACAAGTGACACACTTGCTTGTCTTTAACAAATCAGTGTTAGCATTTTTGTCTTATTTATTTAGATTATAAATTCTCCTAGGTACGAACAGTCTTTTACTCTGGTGTTTGCAGTAGCCCTTGCTCAACAGGGCCTGATCTCATCTGAGGCCAGTAAAAGGCACAGTAAAAAAAAACTCAAGTATTTTAGACCCTTCACACTAGCCAACCCTCCAACACTGACTTCTCAACCCTTGCAAATCTCTACAATTGAGCAGGAGTGGCTGTGCTGGTTTATTTTGTACTGCTGTGACCAGTGATGCAGCTGATGGAGAGGGGCAGCCACATTTCCCAAGTGCCATGGGGTGTCAGGCAGGTTTTAAACACCCTGCTCACCTGAAAACAGACAATGTCACACAACAACTCCACAGCACTGGGAGGTTCTGTCTTCAGGGAGATACCTGTGATTTCCTAGAACCTTCCCTTTAGAGCTCCCAGGAAGGCCTGCAAACCTTCACACCCCACCACTGATGAGCAGACATTTATTACTCTCCTTGCTCTCTAAACTGCTACACCAGCCCTCACCAAAACAAACAGCGAGGTTCAGGGCTTCCAAACCTCAGAAATTCCACTCATCCTGACCTCACTTCACACAGTACAGCCAAGGATGAAACTTCTGGGTCTACTGTACTCTGGCAACTGAGCATGACTACTAACTCCCAACTTTTGGGTATTCAGGCTTGAAAGAACATATCTTCAAATCCTCAACCTAAATTAGTGAGAGAATTAAGAGCAGAAAAATGACAAGAATCCTGCAGAAAAAAAGTGCAAAGGAAAGGATCTAGGAGGGAGATGCCACAATTCTTCACCCTGTTGCTGCTCACGTTCATTTGCATCATTACAAGTAACTCCTTTTTGTTCCTTCCGGAAACTGTAANAACTCCTTTTAGTTCCTTCTGGAAACTGTAAGAAGACTGAAACTGTTTGGTTTATCTCCAACTGGGGATATAAGAAAATCAAAACAAAAAAAAAATAAATCCCCAATACAACTAAGCCAGCATGTTTTCTCTCATGTGCTTCTTCTCATTTCACTCTTGAAAAAGGTATTTTAAGAACCAATCTTATGCAGTCCAGTTGTCCAAAACTGTTGATATTTTAACTGTGACCCATGATATTGCTCAGGAAAAGATCAAGCAAAATCAGTGAGCTATTGTTACAGAGGATCCCCAGTGTTATGTTCAGCTATTCTACCCATTGATCCAAAACAGAGCTTCACAGTAGCTTTTTCTTACCACATCCAGTGTGTTAAAAAAAAAAAAAAAAAAAGGCTTTTTAACTCAGCCAAAAAATCCTGCTTAAGAATATTATTTTGATTTAACCTTATACAATCTGTTTGGTGAGTAATTCTGGCATAAAACTCAATATGCAGCTTTCAACATGGAAACATCAGTGAAAGGGCCTTCAAAAGTTTATTAACAATCTGTTATTTATAGCTTTCTTTTTCAAAAGTGATTGGCACAACATTCAGAGGAAAATTATAGGAACCGCCAAGTCAGATAATAAAAAAACATATTGGTTTTTTTGATGGAAAGATTTGATGGAAAGGTTTTAAGGAACACTATGATTGCTAGAAATGAGACATATTCTGATTGCTAAGCCAGCTATTTGTCATTCAACAACAGCCCAATCACACACATATGTTTGCAAATTATTGTTATTGTTGTTAATTATTATTTACAGAGAAGCACTGAAAAGCAAGGTGGTTTGAATTCCCGTGAAAATGACAGACCACTGCCCCGAGGAATTTTTTATCCCTCCTTTCACTCATTACCTGTTTACTAACAGTACCCGCTTAGTTCCAACTTGTTTTCCTGCTATCTAAAATGACTAGAAAATTAGGCCCTATTAAGTAATCATGAATATAAACTGTGAGTCACCGGTTAAGTGAATACCATTACTGGCAATAAATTCAGAATCCTATTATAAATGACTGTTATTGTCAAGCAAACCAAAACAATACCACTTTATTCAATATTAATTGTATCCTTGGACGCTTGAAAGGATTAAGTAACCCCAACTAATATTCAGCACGTAGTCAGGAGAACTGTGTGTGAAGGACAACAAAAATAATTGAGGTCAGTAACCAAGGTGGAGAGAAAAAGAGGCAAAAAGGAAGGAAATCATACACAGAGAGATATTTCAGCTCCTGTGTGAAAGCAGATGGAGGGTGAAGGAAGCAGACAGGCTGCTCCAGATGGCGGGAGCGGCGGCGAAGAAGGCTCTCACACCCACTGTGTTGTGGCTGTGATGGGAACAAGAGACTTTTGGTTAAAGGATTACTGCAGGGCTCCAAAGAGTTGGGTTCAGCTCCATCCACCACCTCTCCACCCTCTGGGTTTTGCTTGTTGGGAGCTTTTGGGGTGTCAGCTACCTCTGTGGCTGCCAAAAAACTCCAGCGTTTTTATGCATGCCTTGCCCTACACAAAGAGAAGTTGTGGAATAGATATTTGTTATATTGAAGTCCTGAGGACTCAGATTAACTGTTGGCTGAGGCAAGGATCACATTTTCCTAAGCAAAAAACAGCAGGAGAAAACCCAAACTATCTATTCCAACCCAGGCCAAATATCTTACTGTCACCTTGCTGGCCACCCTCCTTGGCTGCATAGGCATGCAGGTGAGCAGGTATCCTCTGGCAACAGGGAATTCAGACAGGACCAAGACATATTTGAAAGAGAATATCCACAGAAAAAGAGACAAGACAGGGAAAAAATGAGGCAAGGCATCAAAACTAGTAGACAAACAGGCTAACAAAGGAAGCATGAGCACATATGTGAGCTGACAATACAGCAACTATGTGTCTCCAGAATTATGTATTGACCTGAAAGCTTTTGATTATTGAGTATTTTGAAATTTTGAAACCTTAATTTCAGACGATGAAAGAAAATTGGCCTTTAGGCTTCACTGTTGCCCCAAACAAGCACTTTCCAACATGCACCTGTGAACCAGAGCTGGAGAGCTATCAAAAATCCCTTCCCACCAATGGCTGCCAATTTTTTTCCCAATCCTCACCATCAGAAATTAAATCCATTGGCAATCTTACTTTTCTTTCTTTCCCATTTCAATTCCAGCTGAACCTTCAAACCTGTTATTTTCTGTAACTGTTCAAGAAAGACCAACAATTTACATCAAAAGATACCAACTCATTATTTTTAAGCCTTCAAGAACAAACTAGATAGAAACCTAAGCCAGGCAATAGCAAACAGGATTACTTGGTTTAAAACCTTAAAGGAGTCCTAACAGTATTTTTCTGCTTTTGCTAAATAGAATACGCAAACTAAAACATCTGAGTTGTTTCACACCACTAAGTTAAACATTAATATTTGGCCCTCAGCTTTCACTCCTCCCACAGAGGTGAGAGAGGTGCTATAAGCACCTCTCAGCACAAATTATCCCTGACCCCACATGGGTTTGACAGCGAGATTCCCAGAGTTATGGATTTCAAGGTCAGAAATGACCATGAACTATCTCCCTCTGTAAACATGGACAAGAGGCACTTTTCTGCTGCCTGAAGCCTGAGAACTTTCAGAGCTCCCAGAAAATCATCCCAGAGGAGATGACATTCACTTGCCTTCATGCCTCCAGTGGTTCATCAACTTTGCACCTGGAAACCTGCACCTCAACTCCAGCCCTTTAGGATGCTGCATTTTCTCCCCTGAAGATTTTTTTTTAGGTGAAATGTTTCTTTAATTTAAAAAAAAAAAGGGGGAGGGGAAATACTGAACTGAGAAAAATATGAAACAATCTGACAGAGCCACTGCTGCCTCACGGAGGTGCCATAAAAGAGAGGCAGCAACTGCTGGCAATGTCAGCAGAAACTAAAAAATCAGACAAACCCCTCAATCATCACAGGGGGCATTGAGCCAAGGAAAACACAAATACCAACGTCTTTAAGTCTTGAGAACTTCCAAAATCAGAAGGGAAAAACGGAGTGACTTGAATGATGCCTCAAGTTAAATGCCTAAACAGGGATGATCTGTTGTGTGAATCCAACACCAGTGCTTTTGGCACCCAGCTGATGAAAAGGCAGGATCTTTGACCAGAGGCAACCAGATCTTGAGCCCTCTGGTGCCTCCCAGCGCCTCCCCTCTAGAGAGGAGCCCCTGCCAGCACCTGTCCTTACCACCAGCACCTTCTCACTGGTGGGAGCCAAGGCTGGCCTGAGGCACAACCCCCACGAGAGTCTGACCAGCCAAACAGGGAGGAGAGCAGGGGGTGGATCAGCTCACGGAGTGCCAGGGTGAGGCCGCACGTAGGGGGAGGCACGGTGAAGGACGCGCGAGGACAGAGGCGCCGCAGACAGCACGTACGGGCTGGTGACGATCTGTGTGTCTGTGTGCACGTGGGTGTGTGAGAAAGAAAGGAGATGTGAGAAGGAGGACAAGGAGTGACTTCATTTCACAGCATGAACGAGCACGTACTGGTGTGCAGAAGAGCCATGGAGAGTGCCAGGAGCCCGTCAAATGGCGTAAGAGGATGGAAGTGACACAGACAAACCAAAAATTACCACAGAGCCCCTGAGAAAAACAGAACCACCCATATGTTTTCTCTATACTGTATTTTAGGAAAGTACTGGAAACTCATTTCAAGTGTATTTGTCTTCCCACCCAGCTCTTACTATGTTACGGCTATATCCATGCAACTCCCTCTGTTATCCTTACTAAGCTTTAAGGAATCTACCACATCATTTTTAAGGACAACGCCGGTATTTTCATAGTTACTACATGTAAGTCTTTCTAAATATTAGAACTTCATGATAACTCTGATGTCCGTTAGGCCTAGTTACAGATGTCTTAGAAATGTGGGGTTGATCTCATTAGGCAGATCAATGGAACCTTCCTCTTTGCCTCCTGGATGACATGGTGTTTCCTATTATTTCTCAGATATCAAAATCTAAGGTTTAAAATGCCTTAGATATAATATGCTTTAAATGCGGAGGGGGAAAAAAGTGATATTTCTGTGATCACTCACGTTATCAAATTCCTGCTATTGTGAAACTTCCCACCTCTCAAGGGCTGGGGCAGAAATCCCTGTCTCCAGGTAGGCCCTCAGGTCCCCTCTCAATTTGTCTTCCAAGGGGAACTGAGTAGAGCTACAATAGGTGAATTTGTGGAAATTCAAAGAGAGAAGAGTCAGATCCTCTTCTTTCATCAAGCACACCTGTCTTGACTTGTAAGTGACTCTAAATTACATTAGTTGAGGATCTGGCCCGTTGCTATGATTTTATTTTATCTTTGATTTATTTTGCTTTTTTTTTTTCCTAGCTACTTTTTCAGGATCTGAAACTTCACTGTGAATGGTTTAGCAGCAAACAGATCCAGTTCCAAGAAGGGGTCATAATGATCCTGTGCATATGGAGTGTGGTTCACTGTCTCACAGGGACTGGCACAGCCCAAGAACGGATCAGGACCATCATGCATACTGTAATATAATAACATATAAACTATACCAAGAATCATGTATTATAAAATATATTGATGAGTATTACCAAAATCTTTTGTTGACACTCTGGTACCTGAGAAGTTGCAGCCCCCCAAAGATGACTGCACATGCTTTAATATCTGCATAAATACAGAATGGGCTAAATACAGGTTTGGGTACATCTGAGCCAACCATTGCATTGCTGGTGCTTCTTTAGGAAAACATTATTGTCTAACAGCACAGAGCAGTGCAAACAACACAGACCTCAGCCACCAAAGAAAACAGTTCTTTGGGTGGAAAAGGGCTGCTTTCTTATATCTGGACATGACATCCAATTCAATTTCAGCATCAATGTGGCTGGACATGATTTACAGGGACGTGTAAATAATTTATTCCAGCTCTGGAAGGGAGAGCTGGGTACTCATTAGAGGTTCCTTGAAGCCCAAATGATGTAATGATTAACTGACTTAGGATCTTTTTAATAATTCCAGCAAATTTCAACTCTCCCTTGTTAAAGCTCTGCTGAACAGCTTTTGTTCAGATGAAAGGCTCTTTTCTGAGAACAAATCATTAATAAGGTGTACACATAGATTTAACATTCACAAATCAATGCACTTGAAATAAAATATGCTTTAAAGTTTCTTTTTTACTTTCTTCCCCGATTTGGGGGTTTAGTGCTTTTCTTTCTCTAGCCAATTTTACCACAGGCAGTTAAGACAGCTGCATGAAAAAGGGCTGTTTTTCTGTTAAAAGTGCTTTTAGCACTTTGGCACCCTGAAATGGAATGGCAGAGAAATGCAAAATGCAGCTACTACAATCCAGTACATTTCATGTGACATGCCAAGTTTTCCACTCCATGCTAGAGAAAAATCTATTAGACAGTGAGATCAAGTGTTGGCTGTCCAACATGGTTCAGCATTACAGTGCAGGAGGGATCAAAGCAGATTTTAACTCTGCTCCTAAACAAAGCCAGAAGAAAACATTTTGGTACAAATGCTTTAAAGCTATTTATACTTATATAGCTTAATTCCTATTTAAATACCTCCTTATCAATAATTGAGAATATTTCCCACCATTTGGGCTCCCAGACCCTGTGTATCTGCTGCTCAAGTCAGTGAACCACCTGCCTTCAGTGGAAATGGAACAGGCACTTTAATGATTTGCACAGCAATGGCCTACATTTTTTAGAAGCTTCACATCCTGGTAAGTCACACCAGACCTGGTAGGAGCTGCAGGTGCTGCTCTGGTGGGTGGCCAAGGACACAACTAAAACTCAGATTCAAATCTTCTAATTATCAGCCTGCCCTTGGAAGCTAAGGAATACACAACCAGAAGGCAACTCACGTGTAGGCTGTTAAACACACATATATCTGTAACTACATACAGCTATCTGAAAAAGAAAACAGCTCTATTTTCTCTATATGGGCCCACATTCATAATCCAATTATTTTAACTTTCTAAAACTTCCTAGATTGACTGTTAAGTTTCAAAACTTCACAGCTTCCAGTCCCATTAGAAAGGACTTACCAAACTGTGAGGCTCAGACAAGGGTTAATAGTTTGAGACACTAATTGGCCATATATAATGAATTTAATTTGCAACAGCCATGCTAATATGCATAACTATTAACTCTGACCAGGTTTACCTTCCTTGGGACATACATCAGCTCCCATTAACTACAGTGGGATCCGTATCAAAGCCACAGCATTAATTCTTGCTGAACTTCTTCAGCTGCACAAATTAATCCTCACAGGTGGCTTCAATGCCACAACCACAGAGATGACAGACAGCTGTACAGTGGGAACCCCACTGAATTGTCCTGCTGCTCCAGCAAACATCAAAGCATTACAACTTTCTCCCCCAACACCCCTTTGCTCAGGAAGGGAACTGCACCCTTAAGGTGACAAAGCAGGGCACGTTTCTCCCCCGCATGAAATTCTCACAGCAAAAACTCAATGAAGGTGACAAGAATACATCATAACACTTGGCTCTTATGCTGCATTCTGCTTCTTCAGAGACCAGGACAGACATTAATTTGATTTCCTAAGTCAGTGTTTTCTGAGGGCTGTGCTATCAAGCCCATCACGGCGGAGCTGCTGACCCACCTCCATGTTAAATCACCAGCCTGGTTCCTACTCACAGCCTGTTTATAGCAAACCAGCGAGCCCACGAACCAGAAATACTCTGTTTATAGAGAGCCCTCCCTTGGAAGCAGAAAGAAACTCAAATATTACAGTCAAAACTTGTTCAACTGTGTTTTGGAAGTGGCACGGAGCGTAGGAAAAGCACTACTCGGGATTAACAACGCTTCGTTTTGAGACACGCTTGAAGTTTCAATTAAAGCGGTGGGGACGCAGCTACGACGAGCACTCGCAATCCAGCCCAACTCTAATTACAATGTATACACACAGAGCAGCCCGTGCTCCGGCTCCTTCAGCACTGCCGGCTCCCTACCTTTATCATATCCTGAGTGCGAAAATTAGTTATAACAAAAATAAAACTCTTTGCTCAGCCAAAAAGGCACCAGCCTGTACCCCGCTCCCTTGCACCATCTGTGCGTGTTTTTTTCTCAGGCTTCAAAAAAAAAAAAACAAAAAACCACCAAAACCCAACACTAACGTTTTACTAATCTTTATGCCCCGCCACTATAAATAAAACAAATAAAGCCCAAGAACAGTTAAGCATCGTAGCTAAAACACATCCAATCCACTCCGATTATTTCTGCTCGTCTGTCCACGAATTGCTGCAGCCATCGGCTTTAGGGGAAGCGTGCAAGTCAGACCGCATTTATTTACAGTTGCACTATCAAGAAAAGACCTTCCCCTGTCTCCTCGTTCTATGAATATTTTAAAACACTTGAGGTTTTTTCCTTATTATGGCTTTTTTGGGGGTTAGGGGGGGAGGGTGAGGGGCGATGCTAGCCCAGCTCCTGCCCCACAATTCTATTTTCCACCGCGTTCCCAGGTCGCTCCGACGTCTTGCTGGGATGGATGCGCGGGGCGCGGAGCAGCACCCGCGGGTGCGCAAATCCCCGGGCAGAGAGAGACCGGCACCCACCCGCGGGAAGGGACCGCGCACCCCGGGGAAGGGACAGCGCCCGCGCCCGGCCCCGCAGCCAAACCCCGGCACCTACGTCCCCAGCGTCTCCTTGAACTCGAAGATCTTCTTGATGTCCTCCGCCTGCTTCTTCCAGGAGCCGCCGCCGTCCCCGTTCTCCCGGGCCATGGCCGCGCCGCGCAGCCCCGCAGATGCCGCGCCGCCGGCTCCGAGCCCTCGGGCGGCTTTTGCTTTCTTTTCTGCCGCGGCGGCA
>VXBB01004676.1:158513-168707 GCA_013399915.1 Illadopsis cleaveri | reverse complement strand
GCTACAACCTCTTATCAGGGAAATGTAGGAAGCAGAAAGGTCCTCCCTGAACTTCCTTTTCTCCAGGATAAACACCCCTTCAGCTGCTCCTCATCAGATTTGTGCTCCAGACCCTTCCCCAGCTCCATTCCCTTCTCTGGACACACTCCAGCCCCTCAATGTCTTTCTTGTCATGAGGAGCCCAAAACTGACCCCAGGATTTGAGGTGTGGCCTCGCCAGTGCCAAGTACAGGGGGACAATCACTGCCTTGGTCTTGCTGACCACACAATTGCTGATACAGGCCAGGATGCCATTGGCCTTCTTGGCCACCTGGGCCCACACTGATGGCCAATACAGGTTTGATTGGATTTTGTTTGGGTTTTTTCCCCCAGGATTTCTCTCTTGCTCTCAACAGTTCAGCACAGGAAATTCATCTGCACAGCAAAGGAGCTGCCTGAAAAGTTCTCCTTCGTATTCCTGCTGCCTCACACAGGGCATTCAGGATGGATCTGCCCTGGGAGACAGGAACAAGCCAGCAGGAGCTGTGCTTCAGGAACACAGAGCGCAGCGAAACGCCGAGTGCTGGGGAAGATCAGATCCTCAGTGCTGCAAATCGAGCCCCCAAAATTAGCAAGCTCGTTTGATCATTTTAGCCTTAATCTCTGTGTGGCTCAGTTCCCCAGCTGGTGATATGGCAGGAGAGCTGTGCAGATAAAGGCATTAATATTGATCAGGCGCCGGGGCTTCACACAGGCGCTCGCGAGGAAATTAATGTCGAATGCAGCGTGCGGTTTGAGCAGCGTGTGTTAATGTGGCCTGGAGCAGTCTGCCAGATTAAAATAACCCCAAATGATAGGTGATCAGATAATTAAAGGATGCCTCCTCACATTTGATGTGCAGAATGGCCCACATTGTGGCTGTGCAGGCTGTTAATTCTGGTGTTTCCTGGCTCCCGAGAGTTTGACTTTACAACCTGACCGTCTTCTACAAGTGGAGTTAATAGCCCGTGCCCTCAGGAAGTGAGGATTATCTGATCACACCTCTCTCTGCACCATCTCTGTGCATGTGCCTGTTGGTCTTCTCCACCCCCAACAAATTTTGACTTTCGTACACGTTTCCATCGCAGACCAGCCCAAAAAGAGGAGTCTACTGAAAATGAGAAGTCAGAGTAGAGAGAAAAGATGCAGTTATTCCTCCCTGAAAAGACGTGTTCCCTTGGGCATCAGGGAGCCTGGAGAGGCTGCAAGTGCAGAAAAGGACTCAAGTGTGTAGGATGTGGGGCTTGGCTGCTTTAGCTGCTCACTGCACTGTTCTTCTGTTCAATGGATTATCCATCAGGGAACTTGGCTTGTGAACCTCAAAATAGTACTCAGAGGCCAGATACTTCTGCCTGTGAAGCACTCAGTAGTAACAGTTATGCTTATTGGAACCATGGAAGAGCCTCTCTTCCCTCTCTAGCCTGTTCCTTGCTTACACTGGGTCCACATTTGCCCTGAGGATGTACCACACCTCCTTAGCTTTGTGTGATTTCACTCTTAAGGCTGTAAATGCACTATGAGCTCTCATCTTCCTGAGCCTGATGTGTTTATCTGAGCCATGTGAATGTTACATCAACACAACTCACTTCCAGGGGTCACAGGCCAGACTCATCCCCTCCAAAGGAGGTGAGTTGTTCTGGATGTCACCTCCACTTGCACCGAGGAGAAATGTCAATAGCCTCCAGCACCATCTCACCACACCAATGGAGTCAAATAATAATAGTGGAGGGAAAAGAAATTAAATGACAGAGGAAGGGGAAGAAGATACGGAAAACCATTCACTTGCCTGCGAAGTAATCACTTTTTTCATTTAAGCAGAACACTCAGCTATCTTTTATATTGTTATTGGTAAGGTCCTCTTAGAAGCTGGAAATTGATTTTTTTTTAATCTCCTCATTTTCTCTTTTTCCCATTTGGTGAACGTTGCTATTTTTCCAGGTTTTTCACAGGACTGAAATGAACTTGGCTCGTTTTGTTCTTTCCTTCCACAGACATTACGTTGGTGAATAACAATGGGAGAAGGAGCTTTGCTAATTAACTTCAGTCACCACATTAAGTCCAGGCTGACACTCACATGCAAGGAGCAGCACAGTGCCAACAGCTGGTGATGGGCACATGGGACCAGAGCCAGAACAGAGTCCTGTTGCCCAAATCAACCCAAAAGAAGTGTTTTAGTTTTTGTTAATAGGCAGATTCCCCATCCCAATATGTTATTTAGGGCTGCAACAGAGTTACATTGCAGGGATGACAATGGAAATGCAACAGAAATGTTCCTGGATATATCCTGTCCTCTTCCAGCCCTGAAATAGCTGAGTGAACCTTTGCAGGCCATGGGAAGCTGGAGATCCTCAAATCCAGGGTAGGACCAATTAAAATCTCATTAAGAAGTTGAAAGAAAAGAAGCTAATAGGTAAAGAGGACCTAAGTGAGAAAGAGGACCCACTGGCTTGCAAGGGAAAAGTGGAGTTTCACATAAGCATGAGCTTATTCAAATCTGAATTTCTGTTCTTTACATAAAACATGATTTTGCAATGGGTTTAGGCCATGTCTTAGTGCTCCCTGACAGACCCCAAATTTAGTGAGTGCTTCAGAAAAAGCATGAGAGCTTCTTTCCTCCAGAGCAGGGACATCAGGACTGCCCCAGGCTGTGCCTGGAGCTCAGCTCTTCCTCCATGGAGAGTAAATATCTAAGCTCAAACCTGCCAGCTGCATTGGCAGAGGACAACTAACATGGGATAATCCTGTTCACAGGACCAGGCATTACTCATGGAGTAACTGTAAACCTGGGATGAACTTTTGGATCTAGGCTTAATTGCTGTCTTGCTCTGCACAGAGCAAACATCCCCATCAGCAAACAAGTGATGGAGCTTAGCTGAACCTGCTCAAGGGCTCAATCTGTGCCCTCCACTTTTTGCAAGACATACTCCATTTACACAACATAATTACCAGATGAGCTGCCAAGCAAAGATCCAGTTTTGCAATTGTAGCCAAAAGCCTCATTCACTGCCAGATCTGAAAAGAGAAGTTGCCTGTGTTTAGCAAAATCAGACATTTTTTGAAAGTTTTACTGAAATTCCTGACTTTCAGGATGCCATGGCCAGTGTCAGCTGGTGAGATTTTTCCAACTGTGCAAATTCATGCCTGCTGGAATGCAAGCAGACTGTGAAAGGATCTCCAGAGGGTGAGTTATACAGAGTTTGATGGTGAGGGAAAGGTTTTTAGTAGAACGGTGAACCTCATTTTTCAGAGCTCTATAATTCAGCTGGGAAAATGTGCTTTCACATAATTGTTGTGAAAGCTACAGCCCCACAAAGGTTGCTACAAGGTGTTTAATCAAACCTGTGTCTCCTAGCCTTGTGCCACAATGCAGGTGTCTTTCTCTGACAGAGCTGGAGTTCACTTTGTGCTCTTTGAAAACTCATTTAATTGAATGGCATATTTTAGGCACTCTCCCTTAATTAAATTTGCACAGGCATAAAAAGTGAGGAAAGCCAGAATGCTTTATCTAACTTTGCTCCTTTCATTTAGCAATACCCACTTTTCCCCCCATCATCAAGCTGCCAAACTGCCTCTCAAGTCAACTATGAGCTGAACGATACCTTCACAGGCTCTTGTTTGCCTGCCTGCCCTCATATCCCACACATGCACAGGGCTTTGAGCAGTGGCTGCTGTGAGCACTCTGCTCTAGGGGCACATCAAACCCCAGCAGCTGTCACAAAGAGGCTTCTCACCTCAAGTTTATGGTAATTTCTGCTGGAATATGACCATCTCTGTCCTATCTGCCATCAAGTCTCGCGTCTTGATTTCTCCTCACTGCATGCTCTTTGATAAGCATCATCATCATCCTCGTTATTGAGGGGGAAGCTGAGGTGCAGAGATGCTGGTGGCCTCATCATCCCAGTCACTGGCGTGTTTTAGTCTGGTTTAGTCTCACTGAGGCTCATGGGCCTTAACACAACCCTTCATGGCCACCTGAAATTCACTCCCTATGTCATTTTGTCTGTGTTTCCAACTAACCCAAAATCCTGGAGTGAATGTTACATCTCCTCACCAGTTGTTCTCCCATCTCACTCTCTTTGAGGTTAATTAAATGGTGCCCCACATCTCTCCACAGTTCTGTGATGTGCCTGTGAGGCTCCATGGTTGGGCTGGGGCCTGGCTCTGTGCAGGAGAGGTGAGCCAGACCTCCTGGAGAGTGAGCACCAAAGAAACTGTGGAAAGAGACAGGAATCACTGGGCAGGAGCAACCTCCTGCCAGATCCCTACCACCCCCAGGCTGTCATTGCTCCAAAAGCATCTCCCAGACAAAGCATTCAATCTGTATTCCCATCACCTTACTGTGCTCATGAGGACACCACCTGACTGCATCCTCATACCTTCCTCTCCCAAATCCTAAATGGAGTTGTGGGTTTTGTCTTTTCTCCACACACTGCACCTCCCAGCTGATCACCATCCCACCAGCCAGGAATCCAGCCACTCTCTGTACCCATGGGTTGTGTTTTGAGTGGGACTGAGCTGTGTTTTACAGTGTCTGTGTGTTTCCAGTGCCTGTGAAGTCAGATAAGATCTAATCTGGGCTCTGCAGCCAGCAGAACACCAGCTAGTGTGAGGGTTTACCTTGTGCACCACCATCTTCCTCATTGAGCTTTTCCATGTACATTCAATCCCCCTAACTAAAAGCTGTCTGCCCTACATGGCCTTTGTTTTGTCCCTGTTTAACCACACTTTAGAGCTTGCCTGCTGGAGAGCAAGTTCTGTCCTGCTTACATCTTCATGGTAAGACTTCAAACACTAGAGCAAAAGTTTCCCTTACAAAATGGACCTTGATGGACTCTCTGTAGGAGAACTGAAGTGTGAACCTCACCTGTCCAACTTCCTCAAGTATCGGGGCACATGAGCTTTGGTGTCATTTGCAAACATGATTTGACTTGAGTCATTTCCATCCTCAGAAGTCAATGACCAGCTTGAGTTTTGGATGTCAACAATCCAGTTGTCAGCTGCTGTTGTCAGCTACTTCTGTGTTTTAAAAAATCATAGAGAAAAGTGATAGTGTCCACCAGTTTATCTCCCATGTAAGCTGTCATGCTCAAAGCCTCTTCATTTTAGGACTAATGATGGCCCAGACCACAGACCCTTGGAAACATTATCCTGCCTCATCCAGCTGGATTGTGTGCACCACAGGAATGTCATACAACTGGTTTTCACAGTTTAATCAGCCTTGATTAAGAATGCTGGGCCAGGGTCAAATGATGAGGAGCTGACAGGAGGGTTTGTATCTGACAGAAATACCTGAACACAGATAATCACACATCTGTGGGCAGATGACTTCACCAGTGCAAGAAAAGCCTTGAAATTAGTGAGAGCTCATCCTACCCTTGTACACCTGCTTCCAGCCTTCTGCTAACTTGGGAAAACAAACATCACCAAGCATTGCAGGGACTGCCTGGAAAGATTAAATTTCAGACTTCTTGGAGATTGTGCATGCACTGTTCATGTTCAGCCTTAGTTTTGGGTGTATCTGTGCAGATAAGACCATTGTTCCCTGTCAGAGTGGAACAACTGGGAAATCATGCTGTGGATGAAGGCCTGGAAAAAAACAAAATGTATCTAAGCCAGACCCTGTGCTAATACCTGCTGCTGCCTCTTCCTTAAAAACTCTGACTATTAGAGCCTGTTTGACCCAGTTTATTTGACTTTTAATTTATGCACCAAAGGGGAAAATGAAGTTTAGAGCAGGTCAGGTTATTTTCCAACCAGGGGCACCTTTAGTTAGTGAAAAGGGCTGTTCCAGAAATGCCTGCCATTCTCCTGGAGAGGGATGCAGCTTGATGATGCCACATGTCTTATTATAGCACTGTGACATGGGTCTTCTTGTACCCTGGGTTACTCTGTTTGTCAGGGGCTGAGCACACAGGGTGGCTGTTCAGACAAACAGTTCCAGGAACCTGCTGCAGCAGCAATCCTGGAATAGCCACATGTGTGATGTTTTTGAACCAACATAGGCTCATTTGTTTTTCCTGTTACCTCCCAGCACAACAGTCCCGTCTGCCCTGCCATTGCTTCCCATCCCCCAGATCTGTGCCACTTCTTCTTCCAGGAGGACCCTCTGCACTAACACCCACAATGCCTTGCTCTCCCTAAAAATCACCTCCCAGACAGAAAAAAAGCTCCTTTTTGCCAGAGAATGGTTGCCTTCAGAGTATATACTATGTGAGAAAAAAAAGGGCTGTTTTCACTTATTTCCTTTTTTTTCCTTACTCCTCTTAATATTCCTCTCTCATCTGCCTCTACGCTGCCATAAGAAAAACAAGTTCTCCTTGCCTTCTCCCTTAAAAGAAGTCTGGATTAATTTAGAAAAACCAAGCTGATAGCCATGTGGGCATGCATGTGTATGAGCAGTGGGAATATTTTCCTGTTAGAGAGCAATTTTTATTCAAAAAACCCAAGGGGTGGCTGTGGTTTGGGGGCAGTGGGTGCATGGACTGCTGGTGCAGGGGTAGATCTTGTGGGTGTCAGTTTGGGACTGCTTCTCCTTATGGTATATATGGTATTTATGGTATATATGGTATATATGATAGAGATTGTGGCTGGGGCAGTTTAATACCAGGCAACTTCACATCCTGATTTTATCCAGCTGTGCCTGGTGGTTCCTGACTTCAGGATTCCAAGTGCCAAGCAGTGACCAACAGATCTGAAGGTGGCATGTCACCATCATCATCCCCTCTCCAGAGTCAGATTGAAGCCAACACAGTGTGATCATGGTAAAATTCCAGTGGAGAATTCAAAATGCAGCTATTCCTAGTTTGGCGTGGTGGAAATTGTAGAATTGTAAGGACCTAAATAAAGAGAAATTATAGAGATATTCATAATTGGCACTACCTTTTACATACTGTGCAGGAACAAGGGACATTTTGGGAAAGTTAATTAAAATTTAGCAGGAAAACACAATTCTTAGGACAGAATTCAGCATTTCTTCCATCCTTGGCTGATGGTCCTGGTGGATTGTGGCCTTGTGGGCACCCAAAGGGCTTTCACACCTTCCTAGACCTGCTGTTCAGCATGGCAGGAGTAGAAAGGACTCTGTATTTATGTATTTAGGGGCTTTAAGATAAACACTTTTCTACCCATTTTCCCCCTTTTCTAGCAATGCACTTATTCACCATTATTAGTTTCTGTAGTTGGGCTATTTTTAGCCTTGGTAAAATGCATTTACATCCAGGGAAGCATCTTCTCAGCTTAATGGCTTGGGGCAGTGTGGCCTTGCTCGGGATGCTCTGCCACCCTGCTACTTATTGATGCTAAACCAGTACAAACCACAGCAAAAGGGTCTCACACAGCCTGTTTGTGCCTCTGAAGTGCCCAGTGCTGAACTGAGAAATCAAGGACTTGCTTTGCTTCACCCTGCCCTCCCTGCGGGAGTGACGCTCCCAAAAACATTCCTCATTCAGCAGTTTCCTCAAAATTCTGCCTCCAGGCCTCCTTTGCTGCAAAAGCTACAACAAACATCATCCTCATTTTGCAGCTGGGATGAAACAGGCCTGTCCAACCAGGATTGCTTTGTATGAACCGGCTGCACTCTCCTCTTGTCCCCTGGAAACGCCTTGGGGTGAAAACATCACCTTTCTGAGAGTCACATAATAGAAGGAGGAAAGTCAGGGACCAAGGGCTTTTCATCTACACAGCAGGTGGCATTGCACAGAAAAAATAAAAAGGGATTGTATTTCTTTTTTTCAAACTTTACATAGATAAATTGCAGGCATGAGCCAACAGCTGTGGTCCCAGCATCCCCCTGACCATGCCCAAACATGAGCAGCCAGGCACCAGAGCCAGCCAGGTGCCTGGGGCTGGGGAAGGATGGATCCTAAGCAGGTTGTTTAAATGCAACACAGGGTTGGCTTTGAGTGCTTGGTAGATCAGCAGGAGGGCCTAAGGTTTATTTTTTATGCAAAGGCCCTGGTTTGCATGGAGAGCTGCCCCAGGTGGCACCGAGATAAATGTGAACTGCTTCCCAAAACCATTTCCTGCACCTCCCCTGCTCCTCAGTGGCCTTCAGCTGGTGTTAAAAGAACCACAGTGCTACTCTTTGAATCACTTCTGCCTGTAAGGCTGTGGTCAGCATCTCAGAGGGTATAACTTTGGAGCTGTGCTGATTTCTATCAGCAGAGAACATGGTTCTTTAGGGGTTTTTTGAATGAGAGAAGATATGTGCTAAGAAGCACATTTGTTTCCGCTTTTGTGTCTGAAAGGCAACTATTCTTGTTTGGGGAGAAAGTCTCAAGCCCTGTTGGCAGCTCTTTCCTAATGCATAAAATAACAGTTTATTCTTCTAACCATAAGAAAACATTGTTTTTTCCTCTTTTTCTACGCAGCTGAAAATGTGAATTAATGACTCATTTCCTACACTCTTGACTGAGAAGTCCAAATACTTTTCTTCTTTTCTTTTCTTTTTTCTTTTCTTTTTCTGCCTTTATCCTGAGTGCCCAGCTCTCACAGCAGGGACAATGAAATGACATCCCCCCTGATCTGCTCCCCAAGGAAGGCAGGGTTGCAAGTGTTGCCCGTGCACCCGTTAACTCACACTACAGGAAAAGTCCTGCTGGTGCTGTCTTATGCCCAGAACTCTGGAATTATCCTGCCTACAGCCCCAGGAAACTGCTGGGGTTTTGCTCAACAAGGATCAATATTTCTTTATGGGCTGTACCTGATGCAGACTCCAACAGGACTGATGCAGAACAGCTGTTCTATTAGAAATTATACAACCAAGAGCATTTATTAAAACATCATTGGATTCTGGATATCTAAAACTTGTGGCTGCTTTAATGATTTAGACCTTCTTCAGAGAGAAAAGCAGTACAGCTGGTGCAATGGTGCAACATCATTCTATTTATATTAATTTATATCAGAAAGTCAGAAGAAACACACCCTTCTGAAAGCTTTCATACTCCTATAAAATCTGAGACCAAGTTTGTGAACTAAAACTGAAATCTCCCTTTTCACAGTCTGTTCATGGGGTCTTTCTGATTTCTCCCCAAGGTGGGGATGTGCTGCCAGCCCTACAGGATTCAGCCCTACACATTTGCTGGTGCAAGGCTGTGCCAAATGAAGGAGCCTTTTAGATTCAGACAGGCTTCTGTGCTGCAGCCCAGTACAAGGCTTGTGAGCAGGTCTGTGGGTGTCCTCCTTCACCATTCCAGCTTTAATGGTTTTTCACAAGAAATATTGGCTTTTGTGCTCCCTTGGATGAATTGGCAGGCCCTAATGAGCTGTGACTGCAATTTAATAAAGCTCAGTTCGTAGGACAGAAATGGAAGGCAATGAGGGAAGGGTGGGAAAGGGGAAGGAAGGCACAGAGGTGCACGGCCTCAGAGCATGAAAAAGCCAAAGAGGAAATTGTAAGAACTTGCAGAGGTTTCAGACTTAGAAACAGCCAGAAGGGAATATCTGCTTCTCCCAGTTATCTTTTGAAAATTGTAAAGTTACTGGCTAATATTAAACTGCTGAGCTGTTGGTTCCAAAACAGGCTCCAGGAGCTGTGACAGGAATGGTAGAGGTGAAATCTGGTCTGACACACCTGAGACCTTTGCAAACAGGCTCGATGCTGCAGGAGAAGCCACAGAGAAGCAGCAGTGCCAAGGGTGAGGCTTTACTCCAGAATGGTGTGGTTGGCCTTGCTCTGAGGTGAGCAACCACACTGCAACACCCCAAACTGAGGGGCTCAGCTCACATCTGACTCTGTGGGGGTGACAAACCTCTGTGACATGTCCAAGATGCCAGGGCAAGCATCACATTACAGAGCAAGCTCGGACCCAGACCCTGATGTGCTCCTAAAAACCCTGCACCTGTGGCCAGCCCCTGCCAGTCTAAGCCAGAAGCTCTGACACTGCTGTTGAGAGCTGCAAAAAGAGGTCCAAAGCACATTCCCTTAGCAAATATGCTTTGGCAGCCTCTTCCAGCACAGTACCAACTTCTGGGATGTAGCCATTGCTTAGCTGGCCTTTATTACTGTACACTGAGCATCAGGATTTCTGGGCATCGGGATTTCTGGCTCTCTCTGTTTCCTCTCTCATCACTGTCCAGAGCAGAAGTTGGCTCCACACACACCTAATTTGCCTGCTCAAGCACAGAGAAGCAAATCAATCACTTTAGACTGAAAATGTGCTTTGCTTTCTTGCTTTT
>VXBB01004676.1:113855-155957 GCA_013399915.1 Illadopsis cleaveri | reverse complement strand
TATATATATATATAAAAATAGACCTGAATGCTATTGTAAGAAAAATCATCAAATAGGAAGAAAAATGTATAGGCTAGGATCTAAATGTCATAAATTGTACTTGAATTAGTGTGGAAACCCAACATTCTGAAGATAGCAGGTATGATATTATCTCATTTTCATAGTATTTTGGGTTTCCTACTTAAAGATGTCTTTCACTTTATTGATGGCGAAACGTATCCAAACTGGGAGAATTGCCTTTAATTAGGAGAAGCAAGTGCTGGATCTATGAATGGAAGCATTTGTAGGAAGTATGTAGCCAGGATTATCCTATTTAACAAGCTGTTGGAGGCTCATGGAAAACGTTGTGAAATGTTATGGGCTGAGCACCAGCTCTGTGCACACAGGACTGGGGGCAGAACGATGGATGCAACTCCAGTAGGAGACAGGGATGGGAGAAAGGTGTGTCCAGATGTTGAGATACAAAACACACCCCACATTTTAACCTCAAGGGCTTTTGTGACTGCTCTGTCTCCATCTGTGCCCACAAGGGGCCCATTTCTATCAATTTTGACAGCTAAAAATCAAATACATCAAACAGCCGCACGTTTTGTGAAGAACAATGGTTGGGTAGAGGAAAAGGAGAGTGTGGGATCAGTGCCTCCCCTAATGAGCAGAAGTGTAAGGGCAGCAGGAATCTGTTCTGCTTGTCCCTCCAGTTGACCAGACAGCCCAGGAGCTGGAGAGCCCAGGCACAGCTGAAAATTACCCACAGGGTGCTGTGCCTTGCCCATGGCTGAGGGACACAGAGGGAAATCTGAGCATGAGCTTAATGCAAGGGACTCTCTGTAGATACAGAGGATGCAAAGTTTGGAAAGCAGAATTTGTTTTCCTACTATTTGCAGAACAATTTACTGGGCTTATTTGTTTTAGCTTCTGTTTTGGCTCCTTCTGGTCCCTTTTCTACAGGGATACTCAGTCCTGTAGTTCTTGCCTGTGAAGAGCCTCTCCCTGCACCATTTGGGGTTTTCTCAGTGCAAGGTGTGTGCTGCAAGTCCTGACTCCCATACCACAGGAGATAAAAGCAAGCTACAAAAGAATATCTCATTAGGGAAGACTTCCTTTTCCCTGCTTTTAGCTGTGGTTTTCAGCCCATCACCACAGAGTGGAGGTGGAGGATGGATGCAATCTTAGGTGCACTAAGGCATGACCAAGGCAAGCAGCACCAATTTCTCATCCGAGCTGCTGCACTTCTGCTGGAAAACTTCTGTGATTGAGAAGGGCTGAAAGCCACTGTTTTCCCTTGTTCTACAGCAGCCTCCTCTGTACTGAATCTCTGGAACACACTCATCCTGCCACTGTGCCTCCTGCCTTTCCCCAGGCTCCTTCCAGCCTGGAGATGGGTGGGAGAAAACCACTTGAGGAGCTCCTGTTGCTGAGAGAGATCCCTGCAGCAAGCACAGAACACGAGGGAGAACATCCTGGCCAGGCTGAAGAAGCCTCAGAGGAAGATGCCTCAGCAGCAGCACCCAAAGCTGTTCCCAGTAGCTGGTTAATGCCATTCCAAACAGAAACCTGCTTCCCCAGCTATAAATGTCAGACACCAGACTGATGGTTACACGTGGCACTTGCAGGTGTCTAGAACAACTCAGGTCAATTTATTTCAGGGTTGAGTCCTGTTTTTCTCCTATATTAAATTTAAAGTGGGCTTTGCAACCATGAAGTCAATACAGCCCTAATCTCCTGACACATGAAAGCCGTAGGCTGAATAACTTATTACCACCCTCAATAATGAAAAACACTTTAGTATTTAGGACTAATGCAGATTTCCTAATGAAAAAAACCCCTATATATGTGAACAGCATTTGCAGCCATGTGCTCAAGGTAATAATTAAGGAGAATTATCTTGCTATATGTATTAAAACAACATAATTGAAGATGATGTGTCCATATTAAAGGGAAGCAGATAATCTTTTGCTTAGGAAATTAACAGCAATTACAGTAACTGATTCCATACCTGGAAGAATCTCAGGCTGAATAAGAAAAATGGGAACCAGATGCCCAAATATTACATACCAGTTTCTGTTCTCCACCTTGAGACCCCAGTGTGGAGCAAACTCCATCCTTGGGCAGTGCTCCAATTTCCTCCTCGAATGCACATGGCAGAGGCTGTGTGCAGTGGGGGTCTCAGATGTTCATGGATTTATGAAAAAATCCTATTTTAGGAAAAAGGTTTGTGAAAAACCCTTCTTCCTAAACACCAGGAGAAACACTGAGCGTGATCTGAGGAGCCAGATGGAAAAAACTGGTTCTGTTACTGTGATTACCAAGGTATTTAAGATGTCAAATATTTTATTTAGAAATCCATGATGCTTCTTTAATGGTTTAGCCCATAAATAAATCACAAGCACTGGAAGGAGCCATCATCAATCACTGCTTAGGGCTATACAGGCCTGACTGGTGAAAAAGCAGCAATTTTCACTCATTAGCACTTATTTCCAAGTCTTCTCTATGAAAAAGGGTCATCCAAAGTAAGTTAAAAGTGTCCAATGTGGAAGTTCTTTGACAGTTTAATGTTTCTGACTCAAACTCATTTGCAGTTTACCTGCAAGGTAGCAGAATGTAGGCAGGGCTTGTGCAGACTTGCGTTTGAGGGTTTATTTCTGCAGTGACTCATAAAAGAAGTTTGTGCTGAAGGTGTTCCTGCCCTCAGGGCATTTGCAATGGATTTGCACGTATTTCTCATGGATTCGCACACATTTCTCATGGATTCATTACCCACTGCTACAGAAACCACCACTGCAGCTTTTCCTTCAGGAAGGGGCTTTCAGAGCATCTCACTCCTGCCCATCTCTCCATCGAGTTGCTGCTTTCATGATATTTAATATGTTTAAGAAGAAAGCCCTTGATGGAATTGGGTTAAAAATGGAGATCCACGATGTATGATTCCATCATACTTTTTTGTTGTTATTGTTCCTTTCTGGGGGTATTCACACTCCAAAGAACACCAAATCCCAAAGGGCAAACACTTTGAGACAGAGGTTCCCTCTACGTGCATGATCCCGTTCTGCATCTCCTTTTCAACAGATCTGCTATCCCTTTCCCAGGTGTATGCAAGTACAAAGGATACCAGATGAGCTTTCTTCCCCTTGCTGTGAGATGAGAGAGAAAAACCTGTCTCCAGGCGATCAGAATCTGTCACTGAGCCCACCGGGTCTTTTTGCAGCTCAGTGATGCCAATCAAATGGTTTCTAGGAGAGACAAACTGCTATTCCTGGACTCAGGCTGACTTCTTGCTGTGGATCATCGCCTCCTGGAAAAGGGAGAAAAGCCAAATCCAAACCCCAGTGCTGGAGTTGCATTTCCTTTCCTCTTTAGCCCTGTGCACTGAGAAGGGCTGAACCAGCACATCCCCAAAAGAGATAGGAAAGCACCGAGGGCTTCCACCTGGAGTCAATGACAAGCATGGATACCTCTTTGAAAGGGCAGGTGGCATCCTCAGGTGAGAACTGAACTTTGGGGAGTGTTGCCTCACTGGATAAAGCAGAAATTTTCCCACCACATGGAAAGTGAAGGATTAGGTTGAGGAAGGGTCTCAAGTAAGAGCATAATCAG
This sequence comes from Illadopsis cleaveri, assembly GCA_013399915.1. NCBI lineage: Eukaryota > Metazoa > Chordata > Aves > Passeriformes > Timaliidae > Illadopsis > Illadopsis cleaveri. Next base: position 152,363 of record VXBB01004676.1, on the reverse strand, counting down.
CCTTATTCCTGCAGATTCCCCAGACTCTCTTTGTAGCTTGCCTTAGGCCTGGGATTATTTTCTCCTCTGAGGGCTCTCCCTACTCATCTTTGCTATGTATCAGCTGATTTCTTTTAGAAACAACACTGACCTCAGCCCCTTTTCCCACACTGAAGAAGTTTGCTTTTGCCTTTTCTAATGAATCACATTTTCTTGTGATAACAATGAACTATCCCATGAGCAAAAATCTCCCAGAGAAGAAAGTTCTCCCTGACCCTGGACCCAGGGTACAAGTGACAGGTGCATGCTGAAAAAGCAGCAGGCAATAATTAGCCAAAACTCCCATTTGAGTGCCCAAGTTGTGCTGGGTGGGAAGAAACATGAATTTGTGGAACAGCAGGGATTGGAGGCAGCTCTTAGTACACAAAACCAGGACACAAGGGGCATCTTGCTGTCACAGAAGCAGCAGGCAGTGATTTGGAAAACACAGCCAGAGAAGGCAGGTTTGTCCCTTCTACTCTGCATAGGCCTTCAAAGATGGTATCACAGGCCAAGCTGTTCCTTCTGGGATTAGAGCTTGACGTCCAGTGCAGTTAGAAAAACATGTTTCATGATTACAGTAGTTTTTCCTAAGCAATTTGAGTTCAAAGTTGTCCACCATTTCTAGGGTGCTCTTTAGAGAAATCTGTCTGACACTGGAGCATCTCTCCTCTGAGGAAAGGCAGAGAGAGCTGGGAGTGATCCATGTACAGAAGAGAAGGCTCGGGGGGCGGGGTGGGGGGGAGATCTTATGAATCTACATAACTGTGGAAAGTGAAATATGAGCCAACAATGTGTTCTGGCAGCCAGGAGGGCCAACCATGTCCTGGGATACATCAGCATCACCAGACAGGTAAGGAAAGGGGATTGTCCATCTCTGCTCTGAACTGGGGCAGCCTCACTTGAAGTCCTGGGGGCAATTTTGGGCACTACAATGTAAGAAGGACATCAAACTATTCAAGTGTGTCCAGAGGAGGATGATCAAGATGGTGAAAGGTCTCAAGGGCAAGACTTGGTTTGTCCAGCTTGGAGGAGACTGAGGAGAGACCTCACAGTCTGCACCTCTCTCAAGGGAGAAGTTGGAGGTGCTGGTCTCCCCTCTCTGGTGACCAGCAACAGGACATGAGGTAATGGAAAGGAGCTGCATTGGGGATTCTGTCCAGTCTGAACTCTGGGAAAAGGTTCTTCACTGAGCAGGTGGTCAGGCACTGGAAGAGGCTCCCTGGGGAAGTGCTCACAGCACCAAGCCTGACAGCACTCAAAGAGGGTCTGCATGATGCTCTCAGTCACACAGTTTAGCTTTAGGCAGTCCTCTGAGGCGCAGGGACCAGACTCAATGATCCTTATGAATCCCTTGTAACTTGAATTATTCTGTGAGTCTTTATTCAATCCTGGCCGCTCTCCAATGACCAATGTACTTCTTGCAACATTGTGCCCAAAGTGACACATGTCACTACACCATCCTCTCATCAAATAAAATAATCTCTCATTTTTTCCATCCCTCTATCCTGCTAGCCCAGAATGACACCTGCCTTTATCCTCCCCCAACAGCTTATTATCACCTTGCATTTAATGGTCTCTACTGTAACTTATCCACTCCCACTGCACTGCTGCTCTGCCAGCTCTCACCCATTTATACTCGAATGTCTGATTTCTCCTCCTAACTACAGCTTTTTGCACTTGCCTTTATCAAATTTCTTCTCGTTATTTCAGGCCATTTTCCCTGTGTGTTACGGCCATTTCAAATTCTGATACAAACCTCCAAAGTGCCCGAGTGTATTCTCAAGTCACTGCCAACCATGGATTTTTATACAGGCTATTTATTTCACTGCTCCAGCCATTAATGAAGCTATGGGAAAATACAGACCCTGAAATAAAATGTATGGTGGTCTCACAATACCCTCTCTGGCTTCAATCCAATAGCTATTCCAAGTGCAATTTTTCTGCTAAATTGTGTTAATTTGCTTCATTTCTTCTTTTCCTTGCAAAAAGGAAAAAGAGTATAGTGAGGCAAAGAAAACATTAAGAGCATCAGTTTTCTCTGAATCATCTGTCATTTTTTCTCCATACACTCATTTTTTCACACTTAATCATGTGCCTTTCCTTCAGATTTCCGCAGTTTTCATTTTGATTGATCCTTACAAGCCCCTGCTGTGCCATTTTCCCTTCACATTAGGACACTGCTGACGGGCCATTAAAAAAGCACCTCTCTTCAGTTATCCCACCCACCTCTCCCAAATGGATCCAGGCATCGACACCCACACTTGCCAAAACTGCCTTTTGAGGTCCTTATTCTGCTTCTCTCGTCTCCCTGCTTTCTCCAGAGCACCAAATGCCAACTCCACAGCCACTTCCACCTGAATTACTTCTGACTTTTAAAGTTTAAAGCTTCAAATAAGCCTGACTGCAACCCAGAACAGTTTATTCTAGAATAATGACACCCTGTACCTTCTGAAATACAAACTGCCCTCTGGAAAAAATTCTATTAACTCTCTGTCTTTTCAAGTCTTCCCATGTTAGGTAACAGATTCTAAAGTATTGTTTGGAAATACTGGTAGATGAAAAATTGAGCACAAGCTGGCCATATGCACTTCCAGCCCAGAGAGCCAAATGTGTCCTGGGCTGCATCCCCAGCACTGTGGACAGCAGCTCAAGGCAGGGGGTTCTGTCCCTCTGCTCTGTTCTGCTCTGCTGAGACCCCACCTGCAGTGCTGCACCAGTTCTGGGGTCCCCAAAACTGGAAAGATCCGAACCTGTTGGAACAAACCCAGAGGAAGGGCCCAAAAACAATCCCATGGTTGAAACACCCATCCTTTGAGGAAAGGCTGAGGGAGGTGGGGGAAGCTGGGAAAAGCTCTGGGTACACCGTAGTGCAGCCTTTCAGTACTTAAAAGGGGCTTATAGGAAACACAGACTTTTACCATGGGCTGTAGTGACAGGACAAAGGGCAGCAGCTTTAAGCTGAAAGAGGATCGCTTTAGACTGACATTAAGGAAGAAATTTTTCATGATGAAGTTGGTGAGACACAGGAACAGGGTGCTCAGAGAAGTTGTGATTGCCCCATTCCTGGAAGCGTTTGAGGACTAGAGGACATTTACCAGCCCTTTCCAACTCAAACCATTCTGTGATTCCCAAGCTTTGGAAATACACTGTTGGTGTTCAGCATGGTGTCTCCAGCCTTTCCTGAGAGACAGTCTGTGATCCAGTGCTGCCATTTATCTCCCAAAGTCACTGAAATGCACATCAATCATTTCTGACACATCCTGACGCTGAGCTCCTCCTGTGTATTCCCCACACTGGTGTACAGACGTTTTAGCTTCACATGTTCATTCTCTCTCCTGGATATTACAGTCCCAGCTCCCATGAATAATTCATTTACATCAAAGAAGTGCTACAGTCTGTCAGGACAGTTTCACAGCAAAAGCCAAGACAGAACCCAAAATTTCATGCCCCTCCACCAGCTGGATTTGAGCCCTAAAGACCAGAAACAAGCATTGATTATTCTTTCTCTTTTGGACAGAAATGCTGTTTAGGAGCCACAAATCTCTCCTGGAAGTTCAGCTGTAACTAGCAGCCTTCCCTGAAGGTCAGTGTTTATGACCAACCAGCCAACCAACCCTTCCCTACAAGCCACCAAAGCACATCCTTGGCAGAAGCCTGGCCAGCTGTGAGAGGACATCAGAGCAATCAAAACAATGTTGATACCCAGGTAGAACACACCCACTGCTGCAATAGTTCACATGAGGAAATGTAGCAGGATACCTCCCTCCCCCAATCTGCCCTCCCCAAAAGAAAGAACCAAAAAAACCCAAACCAGACTTACTGAAGTAATGTCATTATTACTACAAAATCTTGTAATCACACAGAACTTAAGTGCTCTGTATCTTTGAGAAAGCTTCAAGATTACACAAAATATAGCAGTTATGGCAACTAGTCTCATTTTAGCTTTATATAATGTCAGGATGACCACAAATTGGAGATTTTCTCTTTACAGAGGTCATNAAAGAACCAAAAAAACCCAAACCAGACTTACTGAAGTAATGTCATTATTACTACAAAACCTTGTAATCACACAGAACTTACTTAAGTGCTCTGTATCTTTGAGAAAGCTTCAGGATTACACAAAATATAGCAGTTATGGCAACTAGTCTCATTTTAGCTCTATATAATGTCAGGATGACCACAAATTGGAGATTTTCTCTTTACAGAGGTCATCAAATTCAAATAGGAGACACTGATAATTCAACATCCAGACAAGTTTTTGCTAAGGTAGATTTATTAAGCCTCTAAATAGCAGTGTTGTTACCAAGTGTCCTTCATGAATCAAAAGCACCATGGTCTGTTTCTGTGTTACACTTCAGGTCCATCTTCTCTTGGCCAAAATATGTATTTTAGCTCAAAATTATTTCTTGAACTAATGTTCAAAATGTAACATGTCCAAATACAACTAGAATTGATACTTTTGGCCTCTAAGGCTGAAATCAATCACCAGTAGCCAAGCTGATTTGCCTGTTTATGCTCACTGACAAACACCCTGTGCTCCTCTCTGGCTATTGGACACTTCAAATTTGGAACAGTTTGTGAAAGCTGAACTGAGCCATGCACAAAGATACAGAAGGATTTTACAAAGGTTTGTGCCATGCTATGACCCATCTCCACACTGTCACTTGCTGTGTTTTGGGGTCCTTTCACCTGGCAGTGCTCACCTGAAAGCAGCAGTGTCTAAGGGTCTCTGTTGCTCAAATGAGCACCTGAACTGCATCTCACAGGGTACCTTTCCTCTGCATCCTGGACATGAGCAACAGGTGAGCATGTAACAATGAGACAGAGGAGATTCCTAGCTGAAGGTGTCAGATGCAGTTATGTGGATTTTTACAATCTGTGATCAGCCTTCAACAAGTGCTACTGATTTTACTGAGACTCAGACCTGGATATTATTCCCCTACTTTTAGAGTTTAGGGGGGTTTTTTTAGGTATTATGGAGCACCACTCAAAAACATGCCTTTGTAAGAGGGAGGGAGAAGTGGATAGAGAGAGGTTTTAAAATTCAGATCAGTATTACACATGCTGCTGCTGCTGTCACCAATTCTGATCTTAATATTTACTCAACTAGAGGCTGAGGGATGAGGAAAGACCTGGACAACATCAGAGAAAGAAGGGTCAAAAGAGAACAAACAGCATGGACTGAAGTCTGAAGCCCAGAAGGATAGGAGTGTTACTCCAAATCCTGAACTAAGCCAGGACATGTTAACAACTGCTACTTATGGGGTTACAGGAATCCTGATCCCCACTATCCATCTGAGAGGATTTCACATCACCAGTACTGGCTGTGAAACAATGAGGACTTTTCCTTGGCACTCTTGGCAGAGCTGCAGCCCAAGAATTGAATCTCACTGCTGGAGCCATCAGACACAGCCAGACTTCTGCAGGGTTTGGCAGGCACAGATCTGTATAAAATGACTGCATGTTACCTCCCCCTAAAACTTGTGTTTGTCATCTAGATGAAACTGCAAGTATCTTTAGACTGTTTTAAGCATATAATTAAGAATATATAGTATACAGTTGGCCCTTACTCAGCAAATGGTGATGATATAATTTAATCCCATGAACAAGGACCTGAACAACTGGAAATTTGTATTTTCAAATTTCTTATATGATGGCTAGAGGCAGAAACTGCTTTTATGATGGAATAGAAAAGTGTCATGTACTATTCAGTGTAAAATTGATCTGAAGCATTTTTAATCTATCAACATTAGCTCCCTCAGCTCCCCAAAGGGAATATGTTTGTTAATTATCCTAGGAGATCAAAAAGGCATAGAGAGTGAAAATTCTTTTAGAAGAGGAATCTTTAATTTAATAGCCAAATAAAATTCACTGTCTGGTTACCTGAAGTTGGGGAAAAAAACAAAGTACATCTAAAGTATGTATTTAAACTGTAGGGATATGGTATTTTGGGGGACCTGATCCTGTAGATCAGATTTTTATATTGGGGATTGTTTCAGTTTTTATATTGGGGACTGTACCAGTTCTGAACTTGGGACCAGTATTTTTGCTCTGCTACCTTTTATGGTTCTTCACTACAACTAAGCCCAAGGGAAGCAGGACAAGTTCCTGCAACTCTAACCTGCAGTTCACTATCAGTGTTGGATAGCTTGGCTGAGCAGCCTGTGAATTCAGACTGGGCATCTGTCAGCATTTCACACAAGAGAAAAACTCCTGCCTGCCCACCTAAATGAACACTCCAGAGTGCACAGGGTCCCAGCAAACTGGTCCAATCACCAAATATGTGAACATTCAGCAAAGACAGCTGAGAAAGTGGTAAATTAAATTGTGGAGCTCACGTGGAAGAGGTGGGAAACTATCTTCCAGCTTTAAACTAAGACTTTGTGTTTTTAAAGACAATACTCTGTAGTTTAGAAGAATTTATGAATCTATTGGAAGTCCCAGGGCATCACCTGTGTAAAGGCAGTGTGGTTAAATCATCACAACAGTTTAAGTTATGGCTAGAAACTTTAAAACAAAGAGGAAAGCTTTGTTAATTTTTTACCCTTTAAGGTTCCTACCCCATTTAGAGACATTTCTATTCAAATCTGATGAGGGTGAGAAACACTCATCCAAAAATCCTGCAGTATGGCAGGATTAGGTATAACCCAGCCCTGAGTTAATGATCATCTAATTTGAATACAAAAAGCTATTGAGAAGCAGGTTCCAATGCTTCCAATGCAGGGCAAACCTGTTCTGACTCCAGGAGCTTTCATCTGTGATGTTTCATCAATGTGTGATTCTTAATCTGCATAATCTTTAACTCGAGTAAGTTTTCATTCAAAAGTGAAGCTAAATAAAGACATTAAGTAATAATTTAACAACTTAGCTCAGATTTAACATCCAAGAACAGATTGTAACCAAGCACCATTCCAATCTGACAGCAAAACAAGGCAAAGAAACACAAACAGCTTTATATACACACACAAAGAGTATCACATAACTGGTTTGGAATAGGAACCAATGTCCAGGGGTTATGAGCTCCTTCAAATGTCCTTTTGTTTCAGTGGGAACCCTGCACACTGTTAATAAATTACTGATGCCATACAAACACCTATATCCAAAAGTCAGCTGGTGATTCACCTAAAACTGTCCTCCCCCACCTCCCAAACAACAGCAATTGGTAACAAGAGCTTCTGTTTCCCCAGATTTAGCCAAGCTTCCCTTTATACAAAAAACATGAAGTACCAAATGAATACAGAATTTTAAGAGCTGAAAGAATAATTGCTTTCATAAGGAACTCAGAGATGTGACATAAAAAAACCAAGACTGAGTCTGCACATAAAATTATAGGTTGATGTTAATTATGTATATTAAAGTCACAGATGATGTCTAGTATGTAATCATGTTAAAAAACAGGTTTCAAGAAAGCTTTACTATGAAAATGAAATGAAAGTTGGTGAAGTTAAATTAATTTTGTTGCTTTAGCGACTGAGAAAATATTACTTTACTTTAAATGCATTCAGAATTTCTAATTCCCAATATGTAAAATTTTCAAATCTTAAGTAGTTTACTATAGCTATAGCTGTTCTCTGAAATATTAGCCCTTAAACAAAGATTCCTTCTCCATTTTTTTTTTACATAAAGGATGAGAAGTGCTCCCAAAACAAAATCAATTTACAATATTAAAAGGTTACTACAGATAAAAATGTACATTCCTTTTTCTTTGTGACTACATATCAAGCAAGACTGTGCCCAAATTCAGAGAATGCTCCATGTTTTTAGTGCACAAGCATTATGTGGTGCCATATTTACACTGGGGAGTCCGAAGGAGTAGCTCAGTGGCATCAATCTTCACATTATGAAAAATGGAAAGCAGTTGTTCAGCTGCACTCAGGCTGTCACCTCTTTGCACCTGGAATCCAGTGAGAACTCACCCTGACCTTTTGTGTTTCCCTGAAAAAGCTTCCCTACTTTTGTATAAACCAACAGACACAGGGGATGAACAGCTCTTCATTTCTTTCATTGACTATAAAAAGCAGGTTCTCTTTAAATCAATAGTTTAATAGTTATGCTAAATACAGCTTATGCCACATTTCTTGCTTGTAATTCAAGGTAATGCTTCTGGGTACCTCAGTCATCATCTTGCTGATTTCTTTTCTGTCAACAGAACAGGAGAGTTCAGAGTATTAGGACACAGTTATCTGAAGTAAGAGCACTAATAAATCATGACAAGTGTTCCAGATACAATGGATTAGACAGTGACTGCATTTCTAAGTCATTTTTTGGAACAGTAAGAGATAATATTTCCAGCAAATGGAACAGAGCAATATCAACCCTCTCTCTCATCCCAAATGACAGGATTTTATTTCCAGTAAAGAAGATTTGCCTTGTCCATTAACTCATGGAATATACAAGGACCAGAAAACATCATGGTGGTGGCAAGAGTCAGTGATCCAGATGCAGGTAACCTGTCCTTCCTTCCCTACCTTACAAAGATGTCATGTTTTCATGTCACTGTGCATTAAAGGAACAAAGAAAGAGGACTGAAAAAGGAACAACTCTCATGGTTTTTCCTAATATATTTGTCTTGTAACTTTTAAAGAAAAAAGTTAAAAACATTAAAAGTTAAAAGCATTAGCTCCAGGGATTCAAAAAGCGTATTTTCATTCATATTTACATTTCAGTAAGAAAGAAAACAGCTCAGTCCTACAGTAAGATTTGTCAAACTACATTCCTTGCTTCCCATAAAAATAAAATTATTTAAGCCAAGTGAGAGCAGTAAAAAGCTTGCTCTTCATCACTTCAGAAACAATTAACCCAAGAATACATTGTGTGATGGCTTCATATATTGCTTTTTCTGTAATTATGTACTCTTTGTTAGTAACAAAAGCAGAGATCCAGGGACTTTGGTGTTTCCATCTGACAAAGGTGGAAGGTCAGAGATTTTTTTTCCTGCTACTTCTTACCAGTTTAAGAAAGTCAATCAGTTTGTGAACATCCTCTCCTGTGGAAAGGTCCACGAAGTCCTTGGGCAGTCGGTAGCTCAGGTAGGGACTGGGCTGGACAGTGACTTTGCTGTTTGTACAACGGAACACTGGATAATCCTTAGGAAGAGACACCAGAGACAAGAACAGTGGACATGAATAAAGGCAGGAATGTTTCTGGGACTCCTCCGTGAGACTGAGTCACGTTGCCAGTGAGTTTATTTGGCACTCACTCAACTAAGCTCGCGCTTTCTAAAAATTGTATCTTTCTTATAAAACCTCTGCCCACTTAGGAGCAATTGAAAATGTCAAACATGTTAAACAGTCAAATAATGGCTTTCATTACCTCACTTTAAAGTTTCCACAGTGCATCAGTTATTAATGTATTTAATAAATTCATGCTTGTGACAGTGCTGTAATAATGCAGCTAGAAGGAACTTTGGGCAATAGTATCTAGATACATATCTGGATAGAGAATAATCTTTTTGATAGAATCCCTAAACTTGTCTTCACAGTTTCCTTGTATAAACACATTTTCAAGTATATCCTTACTGAAATTATAATTTAAGCTTTCCAACCAATTTACTTACTGAAGGGAAAAAACACCTCTATAAAAGGGCCAAAAATATCTCTAAATGCTCGATTGTAGCAACAGGTTTTGAGGAATGATATAATTTTCAGTTCAACCCATTGACATGCTATGCACTTGCCAGCTGTACAGCAATAAACAGTTTCATTTTACAAGAGATCAGCAACTTTGCACCAGATTCTGTGACTGGATGTAAGATGAAACATGAAGACAAGTTATTCTACTTTTCATCCAGGATTGCACTACAGAAAACAGTGTAAAGCATCTGGCAATGAGAAAAAGCAATACCAAAATGAAAATTCACGTGTCCCACAGACAGCTGTAGAATTGGGAATGTGTTTCAACAAAGGAGACAGCTTTTAGCAGGAGGGTTCATGGAGTGGGTTTTTATACATGGAAGGGTTTTTACACAGCCACAGCCCTATGGTGAGACAGAGGCAATGGCCTGAACAGCAGCCTGGAGTGGGGTTTCCCTGTCAGTGTGTTATGGAAAGGGCCACAGGACTAAAGAAACTCTCAGATGTTTAAATCAACTCAATGAAGTTTGCCATTTCAGTGACTTCCAATGCAGATCAACAGCTAGGAAATAAAAAAAACCCCACACTGGCCAGCCAACTGTCCTCAGAAAACATCCAAGTGTTTCCCAAGATCCATTAGCACACCACTTTCTTTCTATCTCCTATCCAGCTGTCCAAGGACTTGTTAATAGGAAATAAAACTGTCTCAAGATGCAGTGAGAAAAAAAAGCTGGAACACAAAAAATGAAGACTATTCCTCCCTTTGTGCATTAAGGGGAAGTTACTTGTTTTTACAGAGGAAATGCTGCTTGGAAGAGGGATGGAAAAGCCTTGTACTGCAAGTCCTGGGAGTTCAACCAGAGGACAAGGCTTTGCTAAGGATATTCCAGATGAGGAAGAGACAGAGGTTAAGTTTCTGCTTGTCTCCCCCCAAGCATAAAACTGGAGATGTTGGAGATGTGGGGAACTGCATGACATCAAGAACCAAGCAGAAATTTAAATGATTATATAGAAAAGTAACAGATTTCAAGAAAAACTGAAAGGAATGCATCAAAACTGTGTAAAAGCAAGTTTCAGGGCATCTTCTTTGCAATGGGGTCAAAGCTGCAATATGGGCTTGTGCTGTTTGAACTAAAAATTCCCTTGCAGGCATCTAAAACTACTAAGCGATACTTGTTGAGATTAATACTAAGATAGATTCTACTTACAAGGAGTTCATATTTCACAGGGGTTTGATTTACTTCAATGGGATTTGCATCACAATTTGACTGTAACAGCAAAAGAAAGAAAAAAAAAATCCTGTTGGATATTATTCAGCCTCCCTCACCTGTTCTGTTGCTTCCCCTTCACTCTGGTCTCCTTTCAAGTTTTTTCCAGAGGTGAGTTCTTCCCATGTAAAGAGCAGGGAGTCTGTTACTTCACCAAATGGGTTAAAATCTATTAACCAAATCTTACCCTGCAAAGGAACCACAGACAGATTAAAACAAACCATAGAATTAAAACAAAGCAAAAAAAGAAAAAAAAAACCCACCAACCAAAATACACATTCACTTAGATTATTGTAGTATGCTTGGTCTTTAGATAAAAAAGATGTCAAAATTGAAACTACCTGGTTTTAAACACTTAAAATATCCTAACATCCTTTACCTTATGGAGTTATATATCACAGCAAGCTATGATGTACTAATTTACTTTGATTTTTTTTTAAACAGAAGATCAGATAGAGCTCAAATAAACTGAATGTGCCAGGTGCTTTCAGAAGAGCCCACAGAAGTTCTGGCTAATTCCCATGATGCACCAAGATTCCCAGAGAGAATGAACAAGGAATAGGGGAGAGCCCCAACCAAAAACCACAAAAAAACCCAAACCCAAAACAAAACCAAACAAGCAAAAAAACCCCAAACCACCTAAACAGGGTCTTTGCTTTCCATGAAAAACCACCTCAGGAACACTGTACCATCCAGTAGTCTACAAAGCTGCTGTTCTTGGTCTTAGAAGGGGCCCCAAAAACAGAGAACAAGGTCTGCAAAATGCTAGTGGAGTTCATAAAGCTCAAAGATGCTGTACAGACATAGATAAATAAAGAATAACCTAAAGACATTTTTAATATAGCCAGTACTAGTAGTCCACACTAGATTCTACCTCATCTCTAACACATCTGTGTTCTGAACTGTTGTGGTAGTGTGCACAACAGCACAACTGCTTTACAACTGAAAAATGAAAGCAGAGACTAACAAGACGTATTAGAAGTAACAGAAATGTGGGGGAGGAAGAAATAGTTTGTGTTCCTTGAGTCACTTCAAGATACAACCCCCAGCACAGGGCTGTCTTCTCTTGCCCAAGGAAGTATCAACCATTCTAATAAAACAAAACATTGTAATAAATTATAAGGAAATATGACTACAACTGCTAGTAAAAATTTGCAAAACCAGTATTACATCTGGAAGAAATCAGTCCTCTGAAACAGGGAATGAAAAGGTTGCAGTAACATAAGCAGGGCTGTGGAGTTTTATTGTGTTTATTATAAAGATCAACTGGAATTGGAAAACAAACCTGAAGACCGTGTAGCTACTAAACATTCATTTTGCTTTCTCCTCTTTTCCTTAATTTCTGAAGGATTTTCTTTCTTTAAAAGATCTTGCCTATCTTGATACAAACAGCAAATCCATTCAATTATTTAGACTACAGCCATCTGGTTCCCAACACACAAAGATGCTTTGGAAGCGTCGGCAGAGAGTAACATGGAGACTGCCTCTCCCACCCACAGCACCTGACACACTGTGGAACTGCAAGAGATGGAAACCTGGGAGATACAGAGCAGAAATGTTCTGCTGGCTCTGTTACCATCCACACTGAGCTCCTGGTGCAGGTGTGGGGAGTCCCAGCAGAGATGAAACCAGTGGTTATGAGTTGCAAACTGGAGCTGGGCCAGCAGCCCAGCAGGGAGCGTGTGGTTGCACACAGGCTCTCACAGGTGTCAGTCTCAGGGCAGGTCCATGGGCTACACCTCTCACAGAGCACACTTGAAGAAGCCAAAGCACAGAAACAACAGTGCTGAAACCAGACAGCTACTAAAGAAACCAAACTGGGGGACACAGACCTGAGTGGTTTTTTATTTGCTCTGGAAGGGTGAGCAAGCCTAGATCTGCATGGTTGAGTTGCAACAGCTCTGCACTAATATTGGCACCGTCAGAGCAGAGAGCCAACGGGGCAAGCTCTGCTGTCGTCTCCCATCTCTGGTCCTCCTAAAAGGCTGTCACAAATTCTCATGATAAGCAATCTTTTACTTTTGCTAATGGGGGTGTCTTGTTAGCTCCAAGGCAGCACGAGGAGGAATCTGTGGGTTTAGATTCATTCTATCACTCCAGAAAAACAAGCTAATGAACCAATTTAATCACAAACAGAAGCAATGGCTGCCAAGGTTCATTCTGCAGTTCAGAGAATCTTTCCTTGCATCAGAAACATTTATACCTAATACTTCCCCACGAAAGGCTTTCACAGAAATTCCTCTTCGCCCCAAATACATCCAGCTCAGCTTTTTCACAGGAAAATTAAGATCATTTCTCTAGAGAATAAATGTACCCTGGAAAAAACTGAAAATTGATTTAGAGACTACTGAAAGCAACATGTTTTTTGTGAGCACCCAGCAGTGTATCTCCACCCCTGCAGACAGCGGTGCACCATCTACAGCAACAGCTGTTTCCTTGAGATGGTCTTAAATCTGCACTGAGCTTTGCTAGCTGCAAATTGATGAGAAGTGGCAAAACAAACTAAATATCTCTTTTCAGGGCTCATTAAAAGGAGTGTATATAACCCTGGGTCAGTAACCAAACTGCCTTTTCTTAAGATTAAATTCTCTCTCAAGTCTTACATGCAATGTCATGATTTAAATGCGGTTTCAGATAACTTGCACTGTGTATCCAAAAAGCAGTAGTAAGGCTAATTATCTGCTATCTGTTGCGTGCTGTTAGTAACCTTTGTCATACAAGAGCACAAAAATGCATAAGCCAGGAAAAAAAAAGTTGTGCATAAGTGAAAGGGGAAAAAAATTCCCCTACTTGTACTACATGGTGTTTTCTTCTCATTCTAAAAGAGGGAATCAATAGATTTACCACACCCTGTCAGCTTCATGCTTTACTAAGGCATTAGGCAGCAGGGTGCTGAAAGGAAGTGCCCACGACAAAGCCTGTTGTTTAAAGGAAGTTAAAAGATAGGTAAAATGCAAACTTAACTGTCACATCTCCCTAACTCCAGCTGCACCTTCCTGCACAGTGACAACACTCTCAAGGCACAGACACAAGCACTGCTCTGCTCCTTAACAAGAGCTGTGAGCCACCAGTGGTCTGGAGGCACTCCCTGCATTGCTCTGTCTGACCACAGTGACTTGTCTTGAACTTGGTTTGTTGTTCACGTCTGGGAGAAAGCAAAGAGCAACAGCAGAGTCGACTCTCAGGCTTTTGTGAACTTCCACCTCCAACTCAGTGAGCAGGACCTGTGGCAGCCAACTCCAGACAGTCTCTAAAGCAACTAAAGTGAGCACGGGGAGGGGGCTGCTGCCATTTACAACCATAACAACAACCTGCTTCTCCAAGCTGCATATTTAGAGTTGAAAGGATTTAAAACAAGCAGACAGCGAACATTTCTCTCCTTCTGTAGGTGAGGTTGCTGTGCAACCAGCCTGATGAGGAGCACGGGCTCTGGGAATTAATCATGCTCACAATATTCTTTTGCTGCCTGTAGCTCACATGCCGAGGCAGCGATGAATAACTTAGTTGCAAACCACAATGGTACGTGTGAAAGGAGGAGCATCTGACACACAAAGGGCTATCTGGCAGTTTACAAGACCTGAGGGTAGAAGGCAGTGAGAAAAATCTACAAACAGATATATTTTATCTCAACAGATGAAGAAACACTGCTCATTTGAGATCCCACAGGCTGAAACTTTTTACTTAAATAATCTGTCTTCATGCCTCAGCTATGAGGCAGAGCACTCAACGGCAAAATCTGGTTCAATGCTCAAGTGCTGCTCCTCATTTTCCCTGACAGCATCCTCACGTCTGTCAATCTGAGCCTGGGCAGGTCATTTCCATTACAACAAAGCTGCTCTAGCCCACAGCCTCATTTTAGGTACCTACATTAAAAGCTGGGCTGAGAAATGGTACAGTTGTTGTTTTCCACGAGACACATTCCTGCTTTGTAAACTGTGGCATGATTTACTGTTACACAGTCACAAAATAGTTCAGCAACAAAATGAGAATCAAAACTTACTCCCAATACACTCAACTTCAATAAAGACTTTCTCCAATCAAGCCTTTCAAGCACAATTCATCTGACCAAATATCTCTCTCCACTTACTCTAGGAGAAGTAAAAGTTACTAACTCTGATATTGGCACCTTCATAGAATTACTTAGGTTGGAAAAGTCCTTTAAGATCATCAAGTCCAACCCTTAGCCCAGCACCTCTGTGCTCACCACTAAACCACACCCCTAAGCACTACACCTACATGTCTTTCAAATAGTTGAGGTGGGATGTTTCTCCCCAACCCCATCACTATCTGGATGTTGAGGGCTCTGATCTGCCCAACTCTCACAACCACAGCTGGAGCAGCTTGAAAAGAAAAAACTGGCTTCCACCTGTCACAAACTGGGCACACCACATTCATACCCTCTTTTAACAATTATCCCTTCCAATCCTAGACATCCAGATATGAACCATTTTCCAACCTCACAAGGATAATCTGAAGAAAGATTAAGGATAATTTTTCTGAGTTCAAATGCTGCAGTAAAAAACACCCACAAGGAAAAAGAAATAAAACCCAAGGAAATACCTGTCTTAGAAGAAAATGCCCCAAACCTGTTTGTGTGTTTGAAAGCTATTTGGACCATGTCCTCAATGAAGAGTCACAGAATATGCTGAGTTGGAAGGAGCCCACAAGGCCACTGAGTCCAACTCCTGGCCCTGCACAGGACAGCCCCACAAATCCCATTCTGTGCCTGAGAACACCACCCATAACCACACAGCCCTGAACTGGTCAAGCAGTAGGACTTGATGACCACTGTAGGTCCCTTCCAACTGAAACAGTCTATTCTACTCTAAATTACTGCAGCAAGGACTCTCATGTCATAACAAAAACTAAGCTGCCTCCTGCAGATTCACAGAACTGAGAAAATTGCAGGTGAAACCTAAATTCTGTGCTTTAGAACAGGTAACTTCTCTGGAAGATATTAATGAAATAATTACATCACTGGCACAGACATATTTACACCCCTAATCCTATTATTCTCCTACTGAAGGCAGAATTTAACATAGAAAAAGATCTGTGGAACAGAATAACATCAAGTAGGTTTTTCTTGGTGGTTTTTTGTTTGGTTGGGGTTTTTACTTCAGTGGTGGTTTTTTGTTTGGTTGGTTGTTTTTTTTTTCCAGGATCACTTCTAGGAAGACAAAGCTATTACTTATTTGATCTTTGTAGCATTTCAAGTTTCCACATAAGAAGCAATTATATACAACCTATTGTTCACTTACCCTGCTGTCTCTGTACACATCAAAAACAACTGAAAAGGAGAAAAAAATGTTAATTGTAAAAGATATATAATTTCACAGAAGAAGTCTAAATCTGAATAGATACTTGTGTACACAGCACAATCTGCAAAGTCAATATGTCTAAAGAACTGCAAGCCAGAACTGGGTATACTTCTGAGAGGGAGCTGAAATGTTTAAAGAACTACTGTCAATGCACTGGAAAATCAGCTGCTGGGTTTTTCCATTTAATGCTGTTTTTTTCTGTTGATTTTTCTCCCATGAAGAAATTTGATAAACTCTTAGCCCAGAGAGCTTATCTTTGACATTACTGCTGTTTTGTTTACAGCAGAACAGAGATGTTTCAGGGAAGGATCAAGACTCTGTTGTGTTGGACATTGCACAAACAGTTAATAAGAGAAAGTTCCTGCTCCACAGACATTAGGATTTCAGCAGCTAACAAGACAAACAGGTTGTAGGAACAAAGGGGTTAGTGGCAGTGAAATGGCCATGTTTGATGTCACCCAAAATAGACACAGCACACCTAATATCAACAACTCCTTCAAACAACCCCCTTGCCACTCAGTGACTGACTCAAAGCTGCCTTGCCTGGCTCCACTGCTGTCCCTCCCCTTGGCTTAATTAAACATGACTCTGTATCTGCAGCTTTCCATCAGCTTCTGTTCTGTGTGGTTAAACAAACCTTTGAGTTGTCTTTCTATTGAGCTAAGGAAAAAAACAGGCAAGCATTCAGGCATGGCTACATGCAAAAGTTGTACCAGTTTAGCAGGAAGAAAGAGAAAAGAGAAAAAATTGAAAGATTTAGAAAAGCCTCAGACAAATGCTATATTGTTACTTCCTCCACTAATAAGGGAATATTTCAGCTGAGAGATTTCCCAATACATGTGGATAAACTAAACTCAGGATATGACTGCAGAACACTTGAGTCTCAGGAAGCTGCCTGTCAGGAACAGGGATGTTGACTGATCACATCCATGCATGTAAAGCTTAATCTGACATTTCAGGAGAAGTGGGCTGGGCTGAGGGCAAACCACAACTCCACAAAGCCAAAGCCAGTCACGTAGCTGGTTTTTACCATGCAGCCTAAAAATCCACACAGCTTTTGCACAAGCTGGGTTGTGTCAATGCCAAAGTCACTCCAGGATTAAGTGCTCCATTCTCCCAGGAACACGAGCCCTCAGTGGCTAAGCCAGTCATCAATGCAAAGGGGGGTACAGGAACCCCAGGATTTGTTCTCCAGCTGTTCAACTGAACTTAGTGCCTGCACCACATCCTCTCCTTAGTCATATCCCAGAGATATCCCTTGCATCTGAGGGTTTCTATAGTGAGGCCTGTCAGCCTAAAGCAAGCCCATGGCAACCACTGAGGTTAATGGATTTACTGGGATTCACTGGGATTGACACAGCCAGGATTCAGACTGATTGCACTCTGATGACTGGTTCACTCCCACTCAGAGCAGGAGTGTGCTGTGCCAGTGAGACTGTAGTGAAACTTCACCAGAAACTGCTCTAAACAGAGGGAATGCCAAAGCCCAGCTCTGCACTATCGACACCTCCAGAGCACTGCTCTTACTGGGCTCTTATCAAAGGTATTTAGAAGGTTCTAACATAATTTAGAAGTATTTATAAAGCATTCACCCATCTGTTATCCTACTGCTCTGACTCTGCAATGCTTCAGCTGCTCTGACTCAACTCTTCCATCTGGAGATGCTACCAGACCAACTGGAAAAAGCAGAGCAAACAGCATCAAAATCCCCAATGAAACAAGAAGTCAGGAAAAAAGCTGTAATACCTTTCCTTTTAAAAGCAAACAAACAAGCAAACCCAGATTTTTCTTGTTAACAACACATATGCTACCAGGCAGTGGATCAAGGGAGATGATGGGGGATAAAGGCAATGTGGTAAAAAAAAAAAACCCACCCACAAAAACACAGAAAACATTTTCTGCATGGCATTTCTCTGCAGATGGACCAGCATTTAGTGCCTAAGAATAAAAGGTTAACAAGCCTTCATCCCAGAAGGTTGCCCTGAAACCTCCTTTTCCCTCAAAGCAATTCAGATGGCATCCTTTACACAAGATGACATTTCAGACCTTTCAGTTCAGTTCACCAGACAGCCGTTTCAGAGCCTAAATCTAGGCATCAATTTCCAAAAATAGTGCCCTGAATTCTTATCTATCAGTTGATTACATACCAGCTAAAATTACATTGGAACTCAGAGGAAAATTAAAAGGCAGTAATCAGAATGCCAGATCTATATGACTGATCTTACTTCAAAATGTAATGGACTTATTAAATTAGGTTACTATTCTACTGGTCTTCTCCAAGCAGCAGTCCATGAGAACTTCTCTGGACTGAAACAGAGCAGCTTTGCAGAGTCAAATTCAATATAACAGACTGGCACTTGAAGGTACCTTTTTCAGACAGTTAGAAAGGACAGATCTATTTGACTGCTCTGGTGTCTCAGTAGAACAATTAATAATGTTTAAAACCCACCTAAAGCCTGACTTTTCAAAGCTTTAGAGATGACAATAAAACTGCCAGAAAATTCTTATGTTTATGGGTTTTACTAAGCTGAGGTTTGGTCCTCACCAGACCTAATTTAAATTTCTTCGTGCTGTTTTTCACCACTATTGATCAGCAATCACAATGCAACACCATTCAATTCTCACTAAACCACGTTAGAAAACTATTTCAAATCAAATTTGCAAAGGACCTCACATTTAAAGAACAAGACAATTTACTTGGACTGATTAGGTGTATCAAATACTGTGGCCTTTATTCAAAGGTTTTGGCACCTAACCTGGTGTGCACTGATATTCTAGGAGAAATAATTAAAACTTCTTGAAAAGAAACTTAAAAATCCTTTATTCAAGGAATACATCAATAATTTAGCAGCAAACATCTGACAACACCTTTATAAACAAGCATTCCTCTCACTACTGAATGCCTTTTGTCAAGGATCTCCTACCCCGCTTTTCTGGTATAAAAATCATTTTCAAGTATAAGGGAGAAAAGCCTTAAAAAAAAATTATTATGCTTTCTGAAGGGATCTCTCACTCATTTCTTGTATTTTCTTGAAGAGCTACAGCCTGTTCCTTCAGGATTTTTTTGTTGCCAATGTAATTCCAAACCTTTGCTGCTTGACATGCTGTAGCCACAAGAGCTTTCAGACTTTCCCAAGCTAAAGAGAACCAAGCCCAGTGAAATCAAAAGCAATGAAGAGAGAGATGCAGACCCACAGACACCCTCAAGATACTTACAGTCTTCATCCAAGAATTTATACTGTATGTGTTTCTTGAAAAACTCCTGTATGGATCTACAGATCTCCTCATGCTGTTTAGAGATATGATCGTAGTACTGGGTGTAGTCCCTCTGTGATATACCTGTCAACAATTTCAGGTAATTATAATTATAAAGAGCACTAGGCATGCCAAAGAAGCCAACCAGAAAAAAGCAGTTATCAAACACAGAAGACGGGGTTTCCCCAAGTTTCTACCATTATTAGTGACTTACTGTTTGGCTTTATTCTGCTATACTTAAAGTACTTCCATTAGGAATCTCTTCCTTGAACACCTCTGTCCTAAATTTTGTGAACCTCATTTTATATGTACACACTTTGACTATTTTAAAGTGAATTTCAGAAGGAAATTTTGCTTGTGTTTAAGTTTCCAGCTCCCATCTTTTCCTTTCAGTTTTATTCCCTTTGGTTACTCTGGTCAAAAACCTTGTTCTGCACATCACATGTAGGGACCACAATTTGGAACCATGAAATGCCAGGGGTGGAGGCTAAGCTTGCACATTAGCAAAATTGATCCTTAGATACCACAGATTCTCATTTAACTGATTTTTTAAGTGTGGAATAACATGTGCCTGGTTGATAAGGCACTGCAGGTGAAACCATAAACCCCCAAATCAGTGGGATGGCATCAGGCCAGTACCTTAGTGCTCCCATTTTCTCCCTCAAGGGCTTTCTTGCCTATGTAGACAAACCATCCCTCCTACAAGTTCTTAATTTCATACATTTGTTTACAAGACACTGGTTTAAAATGGCATCAACAGGATTATACACTTGCATGCATCCTGAGTGACAAGAGTTCTCATACAGGATGTGTCAACATAAAACGTTGCAATACCCTGCTTGACAAATGTCAGATCCAAGACCTGCCCCATCGCCACAGAATGAGTAATTCAGGTTATTTACATACAAAGAGACAGAATTCCCCAAGGAAGATGTATCAGTGATATCAGTTTGCTGTTTTAACCATATGCAAAACACAGAGTTTTACTGTAAGACAATGCTGACTCCACCAAAGATGTGCTTTTTTAAAAAAAGTTCCTATACAAAGTTTATTCCCAGTGGAACTTTGGATTCTTAACACCACTGCAAAGCTTAACTTGAGTCTAAAAAACAAAAACAAAAGATGATGGCATCTAAGGGGATGCAGATGTGTAACTGGAAAATCATTCACTATACTGCAAGTATCATTCCTTAATTTGACAGACAGGCTTATTAATCTTAAGAGTATGGGAACATACTGTGAGAAATCTTGGAACTATCTTCAGAAATGCAGCTGGAGTGCTAACTAAAAAAAATCCCATACTGGCAGATCTACTGGGTTTCAAAACCTGGTCATGAAATGTACAGAGTGCTTAATTAGCCAGTGTACAAATGCTTTGAGGTACTTGAAAGTAAATGTTACTACATATATATATATTCTATAATAAATCTGCACTCAAATGTTTTAGAGGTTTTTACAGCAATGTGTATCTCTGGCAGTTGTGGTGTTCTGGCATCACAAAGCAGGACAGGATCAAAAAGCTCTGTCAGGAGCCATTAAGCAATACAGACATAATGGGAAATCTCTGCTATTAGGAAGATAAACTCTGTTACAGAGAGCTGTAATACACTTGCAACTGGCATAAATGGAGAGAAAATGGGGAGTTGAGCATAGGAACACCAGAAGGAACAGCCAAATAAAAGGACTTAGGAGAATGGTGTGTGTTGACAGCATCTACATTAGCACAGCTCAAATATCTGTGTGCAGCTCCATAGGAAAGCCAAATCAGGAAACCAAGAACAGGGAGTGTGCTCCTAAAGGTTCACAGAGGTGGGGCTGGATGGAGCAACAAATTGCTGACAGCTCCCAACGGGTACAAGAAGGTACAGCCAAAACAAGCCCACCCTCCCCATGCTAAGACAGGAGAAACAGTGAGAACTACATAGCCAATATCCCTGGCCTGCCATATCATCACAAGGAACCCTGGACAGACCAATTGTGGATATGGAGCTTGGTGCTTGTGAATAGGTAGGAATGAGAGAGGCAAAGTGAGCAAACCTGGTTTTATCTTAAAGCAAAAAAAAATCACCTTCCTTCCTGTAGAGTCTGGATTTGCTCCATCACTGCTGTAACACTTCCTTGTTAGAAGAGTTCAGGCAGAATGATTCAAGCTTGTTCAGAACAAATGTGCACTAATCCTGTGCTATTTGAGTTTCTGTTCATCTCTAAAGATTTCATGGTAGACCACACCAAAATCAAACTTCAGAGTTGTAATTAGCTTGAAATTAAACCCCTCAATTCAAGCACCTGTATGTGCACTGGGTATCTCATTTCCTGCTATAGTCAGCAGAGAACAGTCAACATAACCAGAAGAGTAAAACTGAGCTAAATTTACCCTAAATTACCCTAAATTTACCCTACTCAGCTGCCTACAACACATGCTCTAGCACAATCTGCCTGTTCTCCAGCTGCCAGAGGGACTCTGTGCATGCTGTGGATGGATATTCTGGCTCTCCAGTGCCACTTGAAACGTTTTACATTTAGGATTCTGCACGTGAGTAACAGAACAACAGGTTCTTACTAAGCTACACTGAATTTCATATGAACTCAAGGCACCTCCTACACCTGTGGAGATGTCCTGACCTCCCCAACTTTCTGCATATAATATCCACATGGGGTCATGTATTTGCAGCACAATACACAGCTGCCTCAGTATCCATTCTGAAAGTTGGAGATGATGCAATTTCCTCCTGAATATAAAAGACTCACTCATAAAACTGCCTTTGGGTGAAGTTTCTGAATTAACAATTAAATTAAGAATATTCCCACTGTAATGGCAAACATACTGTGCTGTCAGGCTTCCAAATACAGTGGAAAGTGAGATGTGGTAAACCACATTTTAAATTACAGAAAGAATAAACCATTAATTTCAGAAATGAGGTGTGAAAAGGAAGAATTCTCTTCAGACTTAGCTCTCATTCAAGGAATCAGAGAAACCCCTCAAAACTTCATCCAATAATGTTGTTTTTAAGAAATTCCTTACCTAAGAGCTTGTTTTCCTTGACAAAGCATCTGAATTCTGCACCAGGGATTAGTTCACACCATTTACGAAGAACAAGCTGTGGAGGAAGAACAAAGCACTGTTTCAGAAAAATAACAGCATCCTTTTGTCAACAGGTCTGCCTTTTAGAGCTACAGTTTTGCTGCAATGGTAAGATGACCACTACTAGTAGAAAACAAAACAATCTTAAATCTGCAGTTCACATAATCATCTTTGCAAATATTTCAAAACAATCAGATTTAATATTAATTTCAGAGAATCACAGAATGCTTTCAGGTAGATGGCATCTCTAAAGACCATACAGTCTAAGCCACCTTAAAGCAGAAAGGTCCAGATTGCACATAAGGAACCATGAGGACTGTCAAGCATTGGAAGAGCTCCCTCACAGAGGTTGTGCAGCCTCCACCCACTGAGGTTTTCAGACTAGATTTTATAAAATGCCAAGCAAGGCAATATGAATCTCATTCCTTACCCAGTTTTGGGCATGAGGATGGACTAGACACCTCCTGAGGTCCCTTCCCACCTTAATTATCTTATGCTCTTCCGCTTCGTACAGTATTTATAACTGTGAAATCATTTATGAAACAACTTCCAAGTTACATTAATGATAAAGCATGGAAAATAAAACCCCTGCTGTACAACACAACAAATCTGTCATGGAATTGGCAGAAAGTTGCTCCCTAGTCAAAGGAGCTGATGAGCAGAATTAAATTTATCCAAATCAACCTCTATTCTGGTACACACCCAAGCAGAATTCTGTGACGCCTTTGAAGGCGCAAACCAGTTAAAATAAGGACACAGAACAGAAATAGAAAGCAAACTATTATAGTCAATAGGACAGACTGCCTGGGAATTAAAGCATCTCTCTGGCTTTCTCAAGTTTCTGTATTTCCTAAGCTGAAATATTCTGAAGGATCCATGTTTTTGAAGGCCCCAGTTGCTGCTACTGGATGCTGGAAACTCCCAAACCCTTTAAACTGCAGCAGAAAGCTTCAGTAAGCAGAGATGACATTCCTAACTACAGTGGTAACATTAAACTCTTTGTTCCAACTTTTAGATGTCTTGTATCTTTAAAGCACACTTGATAGTACTTCAAAATAAACCAAGGTTCATTCACTTTTGAAAAACTCTAAGCCCACAGCATGATGACAAATGTTATATTTACATAAAACCTATTATTAGAGAGATGACTAGATGTTACCATAAGAGCAGTAGCTCCACATTAACAGTTTAAAGCATCTCTAGCTGAACATTTTGAGCTGGTAACAAACATAGGAAACAAGATGTGACAGACCAGTTCAGGATGTCCCCAGCCACTGCAGCAAGCCTCACCCTTGGTAACCTCAGTGTGATGTTCACAAGCAGCTCACCATCAAGAATATATGACTTTGAACTACTGAACTTGTCCTTCCTGTCACAACCTGACAAATATGAGAGGACATTGCAAGGAGGCTTCTCAAATCTGCACTTCAGCCCACCTGATCTGCAATTAAATGAACTCCTTATGACCTGCAGTGCTGAACCAGACTTTCCTTCATATCCAAAGCAACATGAATAAAACAAACATAACACATTTCATGGACAGAAACCCAACCACAAATGTCACCCAGCCTGTGAGCAATTCTTTTAAATTACTTAGAAATCATGCAACGAGTCCTACCTCATAGTTCAAGGAAGGATCAGGGGAATCATCAGTACAGTGAATAAATCTGGAAAAGTAAGGCACAGGCTTCAAAATCTGCTTTACATGGAAGATTTTAGCTGTAGTGAGAAAAATAACCCCAAACTGTGAAACTTAAGAACTACTGTTAAATTATTTCCAACATGTACAAAGCAAGTAAATGCAATACATAACAACAACTCTCCTTTTGACAATTATCATGGGGGAAAAAACAGAATTATCACCTCTTATATTCTAGTGCAATTTGGAAGCACTTAAATCTGGACAGGGATGTGTCCAAAATGTCAGTGTTGATTCACTGTTGATTTATTTCTCTTTGAATCAACACTGCTGCTCCTTTCCCCTTGTATTATGTTAGCATAACTGAATTCTCAAAAAACCCAATAAACTTGAGCAATCTAATCCAGTTTCACTGCAGCATGTTTTCCCAAGTACTTTTAATGTTTAACTTTGCAAACCACACAACAGAGACCCATCATCATGCCTTACAGCAGTTCATTTCCATGAATAAAGGATGCAAAACAGCCCTGCTGCTCGGCACTCCTGATTCCATAGCATGGTATCTTTCTAAATTAAGAGCCTTAAGGAATACTCTTACAAATCTCTTGAGAGTGGGAATAAACAAAACTATTTCCACAACTTCAAGCAGATGTCGAGGTTTTGTCCCTTGTGAGGAGCTGACTCTGTTGGTCTCCTTTCAGGAGCGAGCAAGAATGGAGGCAGTTACAAGCCAAGTCAACTTCCATGTACCTTTTTGTCATTTTACAGTAAACCTCACAATAGATTCTGTAACTTTCAAAAGGTATTCACAGAAGAATATGTGTTTTTCTTCCAGTTCTACTCCCTGACCTTATTGGCAACAAAACTACTTGGAAGCACAGAACTATGTCAAGGGTCACTGCTGAGCAATAGTCCACAGTGCAGTATTTATAGGATCTCCTTTTGGCAGTGAACTTCATTCAGCAACCCAAAAGTCTCACATAAACATTGCATTTGTAAGACATGGCTGCCCAGCCTTTGGTTTCAAGTGAAGAGCTATTGTAAGAGTTCATTCTGTATGCTGCCAGCAGAAATAAATTTCACACATTTTAGTTTAGACTTTAATATCCCCCAACACACAGAAAAGTAGGGCAATACAGGCAGGCTTTCCAAAAGCACAGTGATCAAACACATCAGAAATATATCTGTAAGCCTGTGTAAACAGATAACATCCTTCAACTACAGTTCAGATTCCCCACAATTTAAGATCTGTCAGGCAACAGAAACAAACCCATGAGAGCTCACAGTTTTGCTAGACTCAGAATTCCTCCTTTACTGGAGTATGTGCCTATCATGGTGAAGATGATTCTCCCCCACACACACAAAGCCAATGATAAACTCTATCTACAAAGGCAGCTGCAGTCCAGCACATGGAGTTTTACAGAGCCTGCACACAAGGACCTGTATTACCTCTCACAGACTCCAGATCTGAGATTGGGGTACCTGCAATCTGCTTCATTCCAATTAGTCTTTTCCAGCAGTCAAAAAACCCCAGCCTTATAATCAAAATTATTCCCTAACTCAACCCTCAAATATTTTGGGTAAGAGCTATGTGAGGAAGGATGGTTCCTCTTTCCTTCTAAGTCAGAAAATTGAATCCTTGGGTGCCATCCCAAGCCCCACAGACTGTGCAGGTAGCACTGCCAAATCAAGCAGACAGGCAAAAATACTGCAAGACACAGTAAGGGGATTTTTTCTGAGCCTTAATGACACAGGACTGAGTACAAATGAGGAAAAAATGGCTGAACACAGCACAAGACAAAATACTTGTACTCTAATTTTCATTCTTAATATTATTAAGAGTTTTCATTGACAAAAGGCCACCTTTGTTTGGGGAGTAAATTTTGGGTGACTTGAGGTTGCAATTTTGTATTTCTTACCAGCTCATTGTAGCGTTTATTGCTGAGACCCATCTGAACTCGTGTATTACAGATGGGCTTTTGATCTCTAGAGGCACAATGCTAAGTGGGGTGTCTTCAACCCACATCCTACTCAGGTTTGCATGTACTTGAAACAACAATCACAAAGATGTCAGGAACCCCAAACTGAGACATGCCTGGGCTGTATTTTCTGAAGCATCTGAAAACTGTCATATTGAATACTATGGGTGAAGGGATCAAACTGTTTTGCTGTGTTGTGGTCAACAGTTTTTTTACAGAGTTATACTTAGAAGTCAAGACCAGAAGGATCAAGATCTCTTTATATGTGGCAGCTCAATGTCAAACTCCAAATGCAAATACCTGACCACAGCACACACTACACAAAGGCATTATGCAGGTCAGTTTTCAACACTGAGAAAAGCAATTTAATAAGGTTGGCAAGTTTCTCCAGTACCTACCCTGCTAAGAACTCATCTGCAAATCACTGAGATAATTAGGAACTATTATGAATATGATGAGAATTGTAAAATTTATTCTGTACCTGATACTTCCCCGCTATTATCGCATAGTTTATTTCAAAACCTTATTAAAAAAAAAAAAAAAAAGGAGAAGCTTTTAACAGCCTTTGAACTGTATCTTTATTCCTTGAATATTAAACCTTGCTGGAATTTTGAGGCCTAAAAGAAATAGGATATTAATGCACCACTCAAAAGAGAATCTTGTACTACGCTGTAAATTGCTAGGAAAAATGGGCAAGAGTAAAACCTCAAGGAAAAAAAAATCGTCATCAAAGGTCTCATTTTTCACATCCTCTCGTGTGGAACTGCCTACCTTGATACAGTTTATACTAAAGCCTAAACTAACAGCTCCTGCAAAAAGATACTGGAGTGCTAAGGCACATTCTTCATGATCCAACACTGCCTCCTATGCTCTATTAGGAGAAGGCAGGCTGTTTGTTATTCCTCCACATCTCAAAAAACGTCGAAATTTCCCTACAGTTTGGAATCCAATATTAAAAGCATATAAATCTGGCATCAGAAATGTTGTCAGAATGCAGGGGCATTATCAGATCATTAGAAGTACTGCTAATATTTCTACCAGTCTCAAGGTGAGCAATCAATCAAGTTTTAACAAAACATAGTCCACCCAGTCTAACAATAAGGAAGAAAATCGTATTTTACACCAACACATCCATAAGGGCTATACAGAGCTTTTTGCTCAAAAGAGTTTTAGTCATTAACAGAAGTCCCAGTTAGAAAGGGATTTTATCACACATACTCAACACTAAATTTCTGAAAGCCTACATTACTGCCTGAAAAATTAACAACACACCACCCACAAGATTTTTTGAGAACTCAGCTAAGCGGAATACAATGCCGACTTTGAAGCACAAACAACATCAACTGCATTAATGAGTACATCACTCTGAAGTCTTTGTTAATTTATTTTAAATTACTATGCTGGAAAGGGAATTCGTTAGTCTGAACTTTTCAACCAAGGTGTCAGCATCATGAGAGAATCCAAACTTTTAAAACAAAGCAAATTATTCATGCTCAGTATATCTGCATTGAGTCCATATTTTTATTAGTTTGTATTAAAGCATTACATAGTTGAACTTTTCTTGAAACTTGAGACAGTTGAGAATTATAACAAGGGCATTCCTTGACCTGAACAATGTTTAGAGGCAGACAGGAAATGGGAGAGGAAGAAAAAGGCACAGAAAGTGGTTTGCCTCAAGTCCTACATCACTGGCTTAAATTTCTAGGTTAAAACTCAGATCTACAAACTGCCATTGCAGCATGTTTACCATATCATGACCCACAAAGTGGATATTTAAGTTCATACAGTTGAGCAGGACACAAAACAACAACAAAAAAGGGCATGCAGCATTTCAGCTGCTACTTATGCTGGTCAAGAAACCTTTAGACCATAGTGAGTATTACTGACAAAGTAGAAATATAGTGCATTTCTCCTCCCCCCAAGTAGTCCTTCCAGGGGATTTGGATGCATTATGTATGTAATTTTCATTTATTCAGCACTTCAGGTTCTTATGCCAGCTACATTTTTAATTTCTGCTTGCTAAGGACTAGTGAACTGGCAGCTAATCAATAGTATAATTAAGGACAACCACTGTAAAGATTTGGCAATAATCATTGCACTGCTTGGGGACATTCTGTACAAATAACTTTGTAATTTAGAAATACCAAGCAAAGACTGGACAATAATATATGCTTTTATCAAGTATGACATGTTCATCAATTACAAGATATACACAGAGACCAAGGTGATTTCCCACAATCATGTCATAAGCTTTACTTATTTACCACCTTAGTTGTGCCATCTGGTGGTCTTATCACATTGGAAAAGAAGCCTAAATGCACTGGGCCAGTGGAGTTTGAGGTGTTGCCTTTCTGCAAGAGGTTATTCTCCCACAGCAGGATCAGGAGAAGGGAATGTGCCTGCTATGGGCTGCTCAGCCACTACTGCTCTTGTGTGAACTTAAGGTGAAATCACTGATGGTTCAAGCCAACAGCCCTGCTGTGAAACCTCACAGCACAGCCACAGAATGTCCTCACTGCCTCTCCCACCAAGCCAGTGCTGACTGCAGGGGGTGAAGAGCTGAGGCACTGACTGCAGCTGATACAAGATTAAACCAGACAATGAATAATGAAAATGAATGCACTGATATCAGTGAAGGTGGCTGAACCAATTCATTCTACCAAGAGTTGCCACTCTTGTGATTTGTAAATCAAGTGGCACTTGCTGAACACTGCTTGTCTCTGAGACTCACTAGAAAACAGTCAACCAAACAGGAATTCTGCAAGGAGCTCTGGGTACCTTTTGTTGGATCTCTTTATACATGAGGACACTAAATACAAACTCCTTATTATTTAACGTTCACAAAGGGATGATACAAAGTGTGCAGTTCTTTTCAGACCCAGAAGAAACAGTCCTGAAAGCCATTGCAACAAAAATTTTACTGCTCAGCTCTACAAGCAAGCCATCCTCTAGACAGCCCACCTCTCATTAGGGGGAACCATGAAAAGCAGCTCCTTGGGAAGGCACCAAAGGCTTCTGAGAATTCACTCACCTCTGATATGTAAACTAGAGATTTCTCATCTCCTCCATTCCTCTCTGTGACCCCAGAATCACGAATTCTCATTCTTCACAATTGTTTCCCAAGCCCAATATACTTTCAAACTGTTTTATCACTCCAGTATCTTCTCCCCTCCTCCTCAGTCTCTTTGCCAGCACCTCCTGACATTGCAGGTTAGGCATGGTGTAAAACCCAACATCAGAACTGGACCTTACAGCCTTGCTGTCAACAGCTCCCCTTCTTATTTTCATGTATCAAAAACTGGGGGATGAGAGTCTCATTAGAGTTGCAGGAATAAAAAAGAAGGCAGTTGCACAGCATTAATGTAACACAAGGTTTCACACTTTAAAAAGAAAATTTTTATCAAGACATAAGCCATTTGAAATGGAACTTAAACCTGTTAACTCCCTATAAGGCATCTAGAACAATGGCTCTGCATTTGACTGAGTCTCCTAAAAAATCCTGTAATATAAATAAGCATTGAATAATTACTGGAAAATAATCTCTCAGATACCAAGCCATGGATTGCCCCTTTTCTTTGAAAGTCTACTTGTCTGGGGGGAAAAAAAAAAGTAACCATAGTAACAGAAATATCAACTCCAGTAATCTCATTTTCTTTCAGAAAAATGCTGTATTCTAGAAATGAGTGACATAAATCAATGAGATGCAGGTACTACAGGAGGAAACTGTTCCTATACAATTAAGTACTCCCTTCATGTGAGCAGATAAAAATCAACCCCAAGCACATCATATTTTTAATTTTATCTGTAACTGCTATCCTTAGTCTCCTGGAATGTATTTGTTCCAAGAGCTACAAGAACTTGGGTTCAGAACAAGCTCGAGAAATACGTGAAATAAGTTAGCAGAAGTCTCAAGCTTCTTTCAGGCAGCCACACAAACCTCAACAGCTTTAAAATATGAAAAGGACACAGTAAAGTCACACTATTACCATAAGAAGTGGCACCAATAAGGGGGGTAGTAACAAGTAAACACCAGGAGGGGTGGGAAGGCAAAAAATCTCAAGAATACAACATGACTTGTTCTGGAAAGGTAATCAAAAAAATATGGTCTTAGTCCATAGTGTCAAAGCACACTGGTTGCTTGTGCTACTTTAATGTCTTTCTGCTTTGCTTTTGTTTTTTTCTGGCTGTGTGTAACTAAGATTGTCTGCTGGAAATCTACTTACGGCTGAGTGAGGTCGCGAGTTATGAAGTCTGAACTCTTGAAGAGGAGGAAGATGTCACTGAGAGCTTTACATTTCAGAGAGCTGTTCATTGCTATCCAGTAGGCATCCTAAAGAAACACAGAGATTACCTGAAACACACCTTTATTAGCAGGAGGGACTGCAAACTTCAAGACTGTCTAATTATGCAACGTCTGAAATACGCACAGGAAAGTATTTTTTTTATTTTGAGGAAAACTTCATCAGTGGTTAAAAGAGACAAAATAGTTACAATTTTTCTTATGAATACTCTTATAAAAGCAGTGCAAATTCATGTGCAAAAGTAAGTTTTTGCTTTACTGCCTCCAGGAACTTTCTTGCAATGCTTGCTTGAACACAATGTCTCTTGAGAACACAAAACAGTATTTGGGTGCACTCATCCTTATGGTATAGTTAAGAGTACCTAAAATTAACTGGAGGAAAGTTTATTATTGCCTTTTTTTGAAACTGTGGCACTTTTCATCTTTACACCAGGTTAAGTTTTCCTAGTATCCTGAACAAGAAGAGCCTGCCCATCACACAAC
The DNA here is from genome assembly GCA_013399915.1 of Illadopsis cleaveri. Lineage (NCBI taxonomy): Eukaryota > Metazoa > Chordata > Aves > Passeriformes > Timaliidae > Illadopsis > Illadopsis cleaveri. Next base: position 121,446 of record VXBB01004676.1, on the reverse strand, counting down.
CACCTGTGACCAGGATATAGGTTTTAGATAGGAAAGTCAGTGTTGCCATGCATCAGGCTCCCTAAAAATGCACCATCACCATCTAGTGATAGACAGGATTCCACTTAGATTAAAGAATCCACCACTTCACTGATATCTTGTGTATCACTTCTTCCTGCATCAGAACCACTAGTCTCTTCTTCTTTCCAAAGCATTGAGAGAAAACAAACACAAAACATTCTGTATGATAACATCTATTACAAGTTTTGTACAAGCATTCTTACCCTTGGGGCACTCCAGTTGAGTTTAGGAAAAACACTGCCACCCAAGGAACTTATTGCTTCCTGAACTTTAGCTGTGAACTCAGGAAATTCTGGTGCCTGAACAAAGAACAGCAGCAAAAAATATAAATTTTGATACATTTAATAGTGAATTTTAGCCATCTTCTAAATACTATTAGAAATACACATTGCATTAGAAATAAGTCCAAAATCAGTATGAACCCCAGAAACACAGCATACAATAAAATCACTTAAATAAATCATTTTATCAAATCCGTCATTCTTTCAATCAGAGAAAACTGAAAATGCTCCCAGTTCTAACTCTCATTACCAGCAAGTATCATGAACTTCAGGAGAAAACCCAAAATGTTGTAACAGTGACCACGAAATCTGCAACAGCTGGCAAAAATACAAGCCAAATAACCAAACCTTAAATCCTTACCTGTTCATATGCTATGGTAGATAATTGTATACAAATAAGATCCAGTAATATTTAAACTTCTGAAGACTGATTTTAGAATTAAACATATCTTTATCAATTCATAGGCAATTTGAGTGATAGCTGTTCATTTAAGCTCTAGTTTTATAAAATGTTAGTAATACTTTAATTAATCAGCTCTTAAATTAGGTCTTAAAATAGCTGCTTAACAATATATTGATTCAAAATAGAGGACACACTGCAAAGGTTGGACTAGAAAACTTTGCCTTGTAAAGAAAATTGAAAATGTAAGATTGAGGTAAAAAAAATCCCAACTCTTCAGGTTGCTCCAAACTCTACCCTGAATGTGGTGCTACAGAAAAATAACAGGTTGCTGACCTTTAAAATAATATGAAAAGATTTGAAGCATATGTCAAAGATTTTTCATGTGACAGGATTTATAGCAGGAAGTATATAGGAACACTGTTTCTGCTTATTTGTAAACTCAATTCAAAAGTAACTTCTAGGCTAAAGCTAATTGATGCCTCTTAAACGACAAAACCCTCACAGCCATACAAGTGAATTAAACAACTCAAACATTCTGGCATCTCCTCACTGCAGCTTCCCAAAATGCAAACACTTAAAAAAACCTTCTCACATTTTAGTGCAGTGACCTAGACTGAACTTCAAGCATTCTGAACCTTTCCTTCATACATTACCTAGTCTCCATGGGAAACTACACTTGGAAAACTCAAAAAAACCCACTTCTCTAATTTTATTTTTAGACTTTCAGTCGATTCTAGAGACTGTTACTGCAAGAAGTAAAACTCTTGATCCACTGCATTCTGATCCAAGCTTCTCTTGTTTTGACAGGAATCAGGAGTTCTACTATATATGTAATACCAGCACATACTAAGCCTCCTTGGGAAGATGTAACCAACGTGTCACTTGATTAACACAAGGGGATAAATATACACACAAGAGGAAAATTCTACAACTGCATAAACAAGCTGGACTCCATCATTTCCTGAATTTTGAATGCCTGGCCTTGGAACCATTAATATTAATGCAAGTTATTCTAAAACCAGAATTTTCTGCCTCTCCACTTCCCTCATGAGGAAACTGTAGACTTACCTAGATATACTAAAGTCATTTACCCTGTGCTCCTCTGACAGGTAAATACCTCTTAATTATGTATTTCCTTATTGTGTTCTACATTAGAACCTGATTCAAAACTCTGGTATTACTTACTTAGCATCATTATCATGAGCTTTGCAAACCATATGATGGATCCAAAAATCCTTGTTTTAAGTAATTTACAATTTAAGGAATCTAGGTTATCAAAGGTTAAATATTTGAACTGAAGGTTAATCAGTGTGCACAAATTTGCAATGTATTAGTTTTAAACTCTAGGCTATAAATTCTATGCTAGCAAAACCATCACTCAAAGCAGGGTTGTGATTATAAGGCACCTAATCCAACATGAGCAATTCCACACCCTGATGAACATTAGAGAGCTAAAGGACTGAAGTCACAGTATCAATGGCAGACAAGTGCCCTGAGTATTTTAACTCTGACAGTGACAGGGCAACAGCAAATGTCAAAAATAGATGTAAGAAAAAGATAAGAATGCCTGGTTTGCATCCATTATGATCTTGATTCCACATGCAAGGAGACCATAAACACAGGAAAAGAATAGAGAGACAGGTACTTAGAAGAAATAATGGCACATCAAGAGAAGAGCTGTGAAGACTGAGCTGCAGGGGCTTCGTTTCTCCTGCATCCAGTCTGATTAAATAATTTGGAAATACTCAAAGTGGTGAAAATGAAAGACAGCTATATTTAGAGCTGTACTGCAGCTCATTTCCTAGAGTCTAACAAGTGTATGATTGTCAAGGATGAAGAAAAAAGTGTTTTGTTTTAGCTAAATAAAATTAAGCCAGTAAAACTTTTTTTGAAGTTACAGACATCTACACTGCCATCCATCTAAAATGGTCTGAAAAATGTTAAATACAGCAAGAGATATCTCTAACCAGCAACAAATCTGTATCACAAGGCTGCAGAAAGGCAAACTGCTGACAAATCCACATTGGGCTTTTACAGGACCTTACCTTAAGTGTTGTAGTGTTCTCATCATCTGACCACTGTTCAAAATAAGAACAAACCAAAGGTTACCAGTTTCCTGAGCCATCCATTATAATTTATGAGAACATCAGAATTCATGCAGCCTTTTACAACATGTAGATCAAATCATTGCCCCAGACACCACAACATCACCATCCTGCAATTATTTTGGCTGTAAAATAAGACAGGAAAAACAGTGTATATTCAGCAGAAGTGCTACTCTGAAGTATTGATAAAAAGATACCTTTATATGTTTCAATTGTGATTTATATCAGAAAGATGGACATTTCAGACCTCAGTCTTCCCTATCTACAGCTTATCTCCAGCTCCAGCACTTCCATCCTTAGACCCATGATCCATTAGTTTCACTGTTATTTCTTTTTCATCTCCTTATTGTACCTTCTGTCACCTTGTACTTATAACATTTTCCAGTGTTTTCCCTCACTTAACTCAGAATGGCCTTCTGAGTTATTACAGCCTCAGAAACTTTCACTGTTTCTTGAAGTAACTACTCCAAATGTACTCCTAATTTTTCAGGGCATGAAACAGCACTGAGCTCAATTTCAACATTCCCCATTTGTTATTACAAATGCAATTATCAAGAAATGAAAAATAAAAAATGTCTTTGTGAAAGAGCATAGAAATATTTTAAACTTTCCCTGACTCCACAGCACAAGTGCTCACATTTCTCTGTTTTTCATGGCAACTACCACATGATAATTATTTTTGTGAAGTACTCTCTGCACCTACAAATTACACAGAAAAAGTAATAATTCATCTTTTTCTCAAGAGACTTGACATTAATTTGCATTTTACACTGACCTGTATCTCCTCTGCATCATCACTCCCCTCCTGAGCATGACTTGGTGGATCTTCTCTGAAAAATAAAATTAACAGGAAAAAAAAAAATTAAGCACAATTATCCATTACATTTCCACAGCATTTCCAGCTCTTGGTGTTAAAATGTTTTCATAAGGAGATTAAACCTCAAAATCCAGTCAGAGAAAAATCAGAGAAGCCAGTACTGAAAACTGAAGACCAAATAGCTGGCATTAGGCTTAGGTCCTACCCTGAACACTTTCCTTTTTCAAATTAGCAGATCAGTTTTTGCTCTAAAACACCATAACTGAAGCTTTTCAACACCCTGTTAATGATTCTTTTCCAACTTTACTGTACTCTGACACAAACACAATTTGAACTTTTTTTTTCAATAAGTTCAATTTAAATTGCGCTTTACCTCCATACTCCCTTTCCAAGTAAAAATTCATAAACCTTGAGTTTCAAATGCTGACCTATGAATTTCTGGCTCTGAAAAGAAAATGTCCTCACACTCAGCACACAGACAAAAGAAGATCCTATGGAAAGTGGAGAGTGTAGCAAACAGGGCAAGGTCAAATGAACATCCCTGCCAAAAGTCAGTTCTTAGCCAAGCTGAGTCTCTGCAGTCCCTCAATGCACTTCCATAGGGATGAAACCATCAATCCAGTTTTTGAGATCTAGAGGACAGACAGGGGTGCACAAGAAACAATCTTGGCCTTGACTGCAAGAAGATCACATTCACTTATAGCTAAGAAAATTCAGCTCAGAGAAGAAATGGTTTTTAAAAGGAATTTTAACTGCAAACATCTTTAAAATGTAATTTAAGTCAATCATACAGCTGTCCATTACTCCATTGAAGACAGCAAAATTGTAGAACACAGCTGTTAAGTCAAACCTTCAATGTCAGCTTTTCTGAGGGCTTATTAAAATAAACAGCTGCTGCTAAATAAATTACACAATTCTGCAGAAGCAGGTGACAATACTGCTTCTGATCCAAAATGGTTTAAAAACAATTCTAATTTTCTGGATACCTTTCAATAAGAAAAAGAATTTAGAAATTAAAAATTAAACCCTTTCATCTTTACAAGGCATTTAAACAGCTTTAATGTTCATGTAAATTGATACCTGATAAATCAGACCAAGCTCCCTTTCACTCACAGCCTCTCTGGTTGCTCTGCAAGGGGCAAACTACCAGTTAGGGAATCATGGAGTGAGGACTGATTTCTGAGTTTGATCATTAACAAGATGCATGCAGCAACCATTTCACAAGGAAACCACACAGTGAGATCCTAGGCAGAAACAAAGAGCAACAGTGTTCTTATCAACTGTTCCTGCCACCTACCCAACTCATTCTTCTCCATCCAAAATCCTGGTGTGGGTGTACACACAGGACATTCAGCTTTGTCATTTGCACGGATTACCCGTATGCAAATGAGTATATCAAATGTTACTAATTATTGAGTTTGTATATAGTTTATTTTATTGAAAATTAAGCTCAGGTAATGTCACTTCACCCCTGGACTGGCATGGGACAGGTCAAGCCTGTGAACTGCACCCAACCAGATCCAAAGAACCAAACACAAACCAGCAGCTGAGCATCCCAGAGACTGGTACAGCCCCCACAGAAAGGTGGAGAAAAAAATGGAAGGACTGTGTCCACTCAGTCCAGAATGAATTGTAGTTCATGGACTTCAGGATCTGCTTCAGGCACCAGCAAATCCAGCTGTACTAACAACAGTCAGCCCATTCACATGCTCACACAGTGTGAGGTTTACTGCAGTCACACTGGTCAAATTTAAAAACTCATTATGCTCAATACAATATGTATATACAAAATGGTGCTGTGAGTATAAAACAGTGTTAATACTTGGAAGCTGGGGAGAAAACACACTTTACCTTCCAGAAACCACCAGTGTTCCATCATCCAGCAAATATTCTTTCACATTCTCTGGCAGGGGAAGTATAACACTGGAAGAAATGTGCAAATCTCTTTAATACCTTATTATTACTTCAATAATAAAGTCCTAGTGGAATGAAAGAATTTGGTTTTTTCATAGCACATACCTCAACAATACTATGTTTTATTCTTTAACATTATGGAAGAAAATTCTCTTTTGCCCATCTTATCCCTCACTTTAAAAAGCAATGCCCATTTTCCTCCAGGAAAGTATAGGACAAAAATTTTAGATAAAATACACAGAAATGCCCCACTCCTTCAAAGCTCTATGAAATTCCAAGTAAAATTGTGTGCAGCTTGTGAGGAGACAACATGTCGCTCAAACTAAAGGTTTTCCTTCTGAAATTCAAATCAAAATTTGCCTATGCCATCCTAATGTTCCAAAAATGCAAGACTATCACTAAACTTACCAAAAATAAGCCTGTGTTAAATGCTAAGAAAGATAAAAGATGAAATGCTTTGATTACTACAAGCATGATGTCAGCACTTTTGGTCCAACAGGGCAGCTATTTCGACTTTCCTGAGCTACTGGTAGTTCTTGTAACTATCTCATGACCTGCAACAGCACCTTAGAAACTGCAGAATTTCCTGTGGCTTCCAGAAATACATAGAAACATCAAGCTGGCCCCTTGGGTTGGATCTATTCAGTCACAGTTTAAGTAGGAAAAGTAGGAACAGCAGGATTTGGATACTAGGAACAGTGTGGATATCTTCTGACACTCAGCATGGAGTCCCACAAGGAGAGCAGGGAGCACAGGGGTACCTGGCCTGCCCCAGGGCTTCCCAAAACACTCCCTTGGGATGTAGAGACAAGACCCCAGCTCCTGAGACTACAGCTGATGGCTCAAACAGTTCTTCACCACCTCTACCCCAGCTCTGCCCACACAGGTGCCCTCTATCTCACCCAACCCTGCCCCAACACAATCTCATTTTCACCCCAGCCCAGCCCCATGGAATCCCAGAATGGGTCAGGTTGGAAGGGACCATAGGGCTCATCTGCTCCCTGCTCAAGCATCCCAGAGCACACAGACACAGCAGTGTCCAGACAGTTCTGGAATATCTCTAGTGAGGGAGACTCCACAGCCTGTCTGGACAATCTGCTCCAGAGCTCGGTTACTGCACAGGACAGAAATTTTTCCTCATGCTCAGGTGGAACTCCCTGGGCATCAGTTTCTGCCCTTTGCCTTCTATGGCTGGGCACCACCAAGCAGAGCCTGGTCCATGCTCTGGCACCCCCTCTTTAGATATTTATATGCATTAATGAAGTCCCCTCTCAGTCATCTTTTTCCTTCCAGGACCTGAAGGGAACTTGCAGGAAAGATGGAGCAAGGCTATTTACAAGAGCTTGTAGTGACAGCACATGGGTTCAAATTGAGGGAGTGTTGGTTTAGACAGATATTAGGAAGAAATTATTTCTTGTGAGGGTGGTGAAGCCCTGGCACAGCTTGCCCAGAGAAGCTGTGGCTGCCCCATCCCTGGAGGTGCCCAAGGCTAGTTTGGAAGGAGCTTGGTGCAACCGGGTCTAGAGGAAGGTATCCNCCCCGCCGCCTCAGCGCTGCCCGGCGCCGGCCCCGCTCGGCGGCAGCGCCCCGGAGCCTCCCGCAGCGCTGCCTTCGCTCTGCCCCGCCCCGAGCTAAGGAAGAGCTGAGTAATGTGTTATCCTTTTAGGTTCTGCTGTCCTCCCTGTGCCCGCGTGTGCCCTGCATGGAGCTGTTTCATAGTCTCGTGGGATGTTAAGGGGTTGGCAGGGACCGTGAAGATCATCCTGTTCCAATCATTCCCTGCTATGGGCAGGGGCACTTCCCATGAGACCGGGTTGCTCAAGGCTTTGTCCAACCTGGCATCCACAGCTCACTGAGCAATCTGTTCTGGTGTCTCACCACCCCCACAGTAAACGATTTCTTCCTAATATCTCACCTAAATTTCCCCTCTTTCAATTCGTACCCATTACTCCTTGATCTCTTATTACAGTTCTGATGAATTGGCCCTCTCCAGCTTCCATGTGGCTCCTTC
>VXBB01004676.1:85966-113431 GCA_013399915.1 Illadopsis cleaveri | reverse complement strand
GATTTCTTCCTAATATCTCACCTAAATTTCCCCTCTTTCAATTCGTACCCATTACTCCTTGATCTCTTATTACAGTTCTGATGAATTGGCCCTCTCCAGCTTCCATGTGGCTCCTTCGGGTACTGGAAGATGCTCTGAGGTCCCCACACAACCTTCTCCAATTTTCTCAGCCTTTGTAGGAGAGTTGTTCCAGTCCCCTTATCAATTTCGTGGCCTCCTCTGGACTTGCTCCAGCAGTTCCATGTCCTTGTTATGTTGGGGACACAGAACTGTGCACGGTGCTCCAGGCGGGCTCTCACAAGGGCAGGGGAGAGGGGCAGAATCTGTGGATGCAGCCCAGGACCCCTTTGGCTTTCTGGGCTGTGAGCACGCATTGTCAGCTCGTGTTAAGTTTTTTGTCAACCACTATTTCATTTTGTTCAGTCCCAAGTGAGGCATTAACACAGTAGTAGGGGGGATTTTTAAGCCCCGTGGTTCAGCTGTTGTGTCTGTGCCTGTGTATCCCCTGCACGGCGTTGTTCCCATGTGGTGTATCCTCCCGTGCTCTCACCTCTGCACTTTGGGGATGTCCCCCGCAGCTGTGTGACACCTCAGCTGTTGGGAAGTTTGATAATGCCTTGGAGCTGCCTCTAACCCTCTTCTGCTGGTGTGAGATAATCCTTGTTTGCTCTGCAGTTACTTGTCCGTATTTTATTTGGCACTCAATGGGTCATCCATGCTTCTAGATACCATGATAAAAATGAAACATCCTCACCCTGCTTTTCTCCCTCCCCTCTACTTAATTGCTACTTAATTGATATTGTTTCTAGAATCATAGCACTAAAGTGCAAGTAACAAGTTTAAAGTGCCTTGGGAGTTTTTAATTATGTGTATCTTCGGCCGAGGTATCTGGGAATGCTGTTTGTTAAATCGTGCATAAAATGTTGCCAGTGTCTCTTTTGCACATTCTTTATAAGAAAATCTGTATTTTGTTTGACCTTGACCTTGAGTTTGCCATGGGACCCCCCCCCAGTACCGAGCTTCCATTAAATCTGGTTGCTGTCAGCTGGAATGTGTGTTTGGATCAGAGAATGTCTTCTGAAAAGTGATTTAAGAAAGCTAATCCATCTATCTAAGTATTAATATTGAAGTATAATTCTGATATCTTGACTTGTCTCTCGAACTGATTCACAGACCTCGGTTGGCTTAAGATTTTAACTGCTGGGAAGGATAATTTGGAAACTGTAGAATAGCTGGATGCTGCCTTGAAAGGAAGCCATTCAATGAAGGAATAAGCAATGGGAATGAAGTTACATGTTTTATAAATGGCATGGCTTTTTTAGGACGGAATTTGATCCCAGTTTGAAATAAATGGAAGAAGTGGCATGATTTGCTAGCAGTACACTAGGCACAAAAACTACCAGACAAGGTAGAAAACATTTATTTTTCCCCATAATTGATAGTTTGAGGGCTGTTGATTTGTGTTAAGGTAAATATGGGCACTTTGATATATTCGTAAGATTGCATTTATAACTATTTAAAATGTGTATTCTTAGAGCTCATGTGATCCTAAATCAGGTAGCCAGGCTCTCAGGCTGCTGTATCAGCTGCACTGAATTTTTAACTCAAATGAACTCATATTTATATGCAGAGGGAATTTTATGAGGTGGAAGAACTGCAAGACAAGGCATGTTCTGAAAGCTAAATAGGCCTTTAGAAACCTCACATTTTAGTGTTAAATTTAATTTTCAGTTGCAGCTAATTTTGTTTATGAACAAAAAATGCTGCCATCCTTGACAGCATGACTAACGTGAGATGCCAGAATTGCAGCCCTCATTTAACCAAATGGTATTTCAGCTTTCTAACAGCAGAAATTCTCACCTCTCTACTGCCAACTGGATCTGGACAAAAATACTGTTTTGGTGGAGCTTTTAAAAATGTCACTACACATAGAGTTACTGCTCCCACTTGTGGAGGAGACCCAAACTACAGAAGCTGGGATAGATCAGCGTTCCCCTCTCTTTGAGGTGTTCACCCATTTGAGGTTTTAGTGATAATTCAAACCACTGAAACTGTATTTTTGTTGTTGTTGTTTTAAGTAGCAAGTTACTGCTGAATTTCTCAGGAGAGAGCAAGCTGTTTTGAAAGCAGGTTCTGCCATGAGTAGAGATTCTAGTATTTTTTTTTTTCCATGCTACAACTGTGGTAATCCACATTTGAGAAAGATACACTGATGTCTGTGCAGAAGGATTAGTGTGATCAATGGAGCAGGATTTCCTGTGAGGGGAGAGTAAAAGAGGAGGACTTAGTCCAATCCAAAGACAACTTTAGCAAGGCTCTGGTTTACTCTCTACTCCTTTGATATATTTATATTGACAATGCAAAAGGCTCTAATTCTTTCCAAATGTAGGAGGTGAATTTGCTGTAGGTGGGTATGTAAGGTTTTTGTGCTTTGTGTTTTTAAAGACATCACACAGAGCCTCCTTTGACTGTTTTTCCTGGGCTGTGTTTATTTTGTGTGTTTGGTGGAAAGCTTGTTCTTGTCTTTGAGAGTCACAGCACGAGGCCATGGCCATTGTCCAGATAAAACTCTTCAATCCTGAGAGAAGGGAGTTCCAACCATTGGAACAGCTGAGTGAACTGCAGTGGGATAGAAACTGGAACATAAGCAACTGAACAGTTTTTCAAACAATTAGTGGTAAGGTAAATAATAAAACTATGTAATTTTGAAAAGGAGCTTCATTGCTTAAACATATTTTTGAAGGAACAGAATTTGGTTTAACAGGTCAGGGTTTCTTTTCAATAGTTATGTTACATAAAACCAATCTGCACGTTTGACCTCTATGACCTACTTCATCCAAAAACACTTTCTTAAGACTTAAAAAAGAGCCTGCCCTGTGTACAGACCAAGGAAATGGTTTCATGGACTTTAGTTTTACTCCTGCAGATAAACAGAAATATTTAGTCCTACCTGTTCCTTTTAACTACTTACTGCAAGTAAATGTCAATCCAGTGTGTAAGAAAGCTGATTATTGCTCTTTCATCTTTCACAAGTGTGCAGCAGATGTCACCATAAAAGGACAAAGATGAGGTAAAAAGTGAAAGTGCTAAAGTTGGGTGTGACAGAGAAGGTTTTCACACACTTTGGTACTGTTCATTGCTAGAGACCACACAGAGCCTTATTAATCCATAGCTGAAGTCAAGGAAAGATTCTTTTTGACTTCATGGAAAGTTTATGGCCATCAATGCTATGGATGATTGAGATCTTTAAGATTATCTCATCTCATCTCATCTCTCCTGGTGTGTAAACTGATTTGTTTATTTTCCCTGGCTTTTGCTTATGATGCATGATGATTTTCAGGACTCCAGTATTAAGTTAATATCAGAGATGGTTTCCCTGGAATGAGTTTCTGTGCTGAAAGTGCCCTGTAGTTCCACAGTGACACAGGGTCAGTCTCTAATACATTTTTTTCTGCTGCCTGCTGTGTCTAGGCTGGAACTGGATGGAGGGAGTGCATAATCTCACTTTCCTGGGGATGCAAACAGAGGCACTGAGGTGCAGGTGCAGAGCCTTGCTTTGGGCAGTTTTTAAGGAAAATGCTGCCTTTTGCATAGTGTGGGGCACATCATTCCCAGCAGCAGACTGACATGCCATGGTCACACCAGCCCCACGTGCTGCACAGACTTGCAACACATCTGTAGTTTTTTGACCTTGTTTTTTAGGGGAAGGATTGGGTCATTTACGTGTTTATTTGTGATGTAAGGTGAAGGTAGGTTGTAGTTCTGATTTTTAATAGCAAACAGTTTTTACTACTGAAATCCTTTTGGTAGGAGGTTTTTTTTGCACTTTCACAGGGGAGTGCACAGTCCTGTTGTCCAGACACTGTTTACAGAGCATTTCACCCAGATCAGAATGAAACAATTTGAAATGGATTAATTGTATGAGTGTCTGACACTTGAATAGTTAAGAAAAGTGTCTTCAGCCAGCATAGCTACCTGACAGCTGATAGAATATTAAAACTATGCAAGTCAGGGATTTGACCTGAATTTACATTTCTCCTTTGAATTATTCGACTCTGGAATCACTGGGTGGAGCTCAAAACACGAATTGAACTTGCCATCACACGTCTCTGACTTTCTCCAACATGCTATATTTGTTAATTTTCAGTGCAGAAATGAACCTTTTAACTTTACACTGAAAGCAAATATTGATTTTGTTTCATATATATCTGGACTTTGCACAGGAGGGGAAAACCCTGACATTCCTGAAAATGGCAGCTGAGACATCCACAGAAGTTACAAAACCAGCTAAACAATTCGTCCTTAAGGAAGAGGTACAGCATGCTTGGGTTTGACACTTTTTCTTGTTAAATAACAATTATTTGTAAGTTTGTGAGGGCAGAGTACAAAATCCTAGGGAGGCTCTATGTTCATAAAAACCTGTTCAATAGACAAAACACTTCCTCCTGATTGTCAGGGAGTTTATAACATGTGACATTCTTTCTTGAAATAATTATCCAAATTAGCAATGAGGAAAGAGAAATCTACAGTGTTGCATTATTTTAAGCTGCTGCTTTTTTCTTTTCTTTTTTTTTTGTTTTGTTTTGGTTTGGTTTGGTTTTTTTTGGTTTGGTTTTTTTTTTTAGATTTTGTATCTGTTTCTTGTGTTGTGTCTTCAGGAGGTTTTTCAAGCTGCTTCTCTTTTTTTTTTTTGTTAAGATTTTGTATCTGTTTCTTGTATTGTCTCTTCAGGAGGTTTTTCAGTGTTCAGAAATAACGCTGATATCTCTGAGAGAATTTACAACGTGGTGGGTTACGAAACTCAACAACAGTTGTCTCTTTCAAACAGTTTTCTGGTTTTTAAGGTGGTGAGCCACCAAGGGTTGCTTTAACATGTAGGATTGTACCACATTATATGTTTTCTGAAGGGATTTGAATTTAAAGATTTGAATTGCTGTTTCAAAGACATCATTAAGGAGGTAGGAAGAATAATATCAGTCCTAAGAAAGGATTCTGGAGGTACTTAATTCTCATTAGAAACACTTTCACCCTAAACTGCCTATGTTTGTTTCTGTTCCCTTTTAAGTGAACTCTTAAAAGTTAATCTTTGGTGTTAAGGCAGGTTTGGCAGAGTCCTGCTGTTGTTATAACACAAATGTGGTTTATTTTATTTGTTCCTCATGGAGTGAACACACACTTGTAATTTCTTCCGGGTATGAAGGTACAAGGAAAGAAGAGATTTGTTTGGATTATGTCTTTTCTCTGGGGCATTTTTTTAATATGAATATTTCACAAGCATAAAGGATTTCATTTTTTAAATCTTTTTGGCTTTTCTATTAAGAGCTGGGCTTTTTGCAGGCAACATTTTCATTTTAACCTCTTTTGGTTTGGTTTTGTATAGTTTTTTTATGGTTTTCTTTGGTTTGTTGTTGTTTGGGGTTTTTTTTGTAATGTTTCTTAGTTAATCTCTTTTAAAACTATGTAGTCTTTGGTATCACTGGAAATTTATAATTAGATCTTACATATTTTAAGCTATTTACTGTTTTCAATCATTTTGTGGGCTTAATGCAGAGAAGTGTTTACCCTCTTTCTGCCAGTGGCTCTTGTATCAGAAGTGGTTCTGTAACTGTGCAGTAACAGTGTTGTCTGATGCTGGAATATCTTCCATGAAAGTGGGAGTTGATCTGACTTCATTCTTCCTTTTTCTGGGAAGGCACATTCAGGCTGTTACAAGCAGATGTTTTTTGCCCATCAAAGTAATACACAAAGCAATAAAAATAACTCATTTTAAAACAAGTTACAGTAAAAGAAGCAAACGACTGGGCTAATATCTAGGGATTGTTCTCTTTTGAATGAATTACACGAAAGATGAGGAAACAACATAGGGAAAACAAACTCATTTAGCCCAGAGAAGACATTTGGTCACAGTGTTCATGCCAAGCACTCACTCAGCAGCTCTCAGAACCCTAAAGAGGCAGGTATAAATCACTCTCACAGCTGCAGAAAACAGCAGTTCCACAAGTACAGTCTGGGATCAGGGCAAGAAAAGTTTCAGGGTAGTTTGGGTTTCAGTCTTTCAGGCTCAGCTTTTGGGCTGTGCTCTCTGCTAAGGGGGCACTCGTGAGCACCGCTGTAGTTAAAGTCTGTGCAGCCCAGAGACCCTTTTGCAGCTGATATATTACCCCTGCAAAATCCCACTAAAAAATGAGGACTTTGCAGTACATAAAATCCCACTGAATTCATCAAAACTTGGTTATAAAACTCATGTTAAGAAAAGCTACTGTCTTGGGGATATTTTTTCTGTTCATACTCAAGAATTTAGAGTATTTTTTTTTTCTGTATTAGCAACAGGAATGCTGTTGCACATTCCTGCATGTGTTGTGGTGCTGAAATTTGTCTTCAAAAGAACCTAAAAATAGTTGTGTTGTTTCTCCCAGTTCTTTGGGATTAATTTCATAATGTATTTAACAAAGAATTCTTTATTTTAGGTAATTGTAGAAAGACAATGGTTGAAGCTTGCAGAAACTACTTACACTGATCCCTTTGGGAAAACCAGGTAATTGCCTCTCTGGTATTGCAGATTCCCAATTGTACAGACTGGCCCCAGGCTAGAGAACATGAGCATTACAAGCACATCACTCCACACAAGATGAGAGCTATTCATTGGGAGGTTCCTTCAGAGTTCCTGCTGTTCAGAGAAGAGAATCTTATTCCAGCAGATGTGCAAGCATTGGGATTGAATTCAGCTCCTAAATCCCTTTGGCACACTGGACCTGGATTGTGTTGCATTTCCAGTTCTTTAGAAAAATGCTGCACAGAAGTTCTGGTTGTGCAACTACTCTGTGACAGAGAGTCCATCCTGTGACTTTTCTGATTCTTCATTATGGGCTCCTTTTTCCCTGCTGGTGGTGCTGGATCTTGCATATTATTGACAAATTAATGTCCTCTTTATGTATGTTATCATTTCTGTCCAATCCTTTTGTACTCTTTAGTTTTGCTGTACTTATGTAGGTGTTACAGCGTGGCTTTAGTTCCCTCCCCTCAATGTGTTAGATTCTGTACTGATTGCTTTCTCTACTGCCTCCCAGTTCATCAGCAGTGTCCTCTGAAAATCAGCAAGATTGGATTTTCTGTGTAATTAAAATTAGCTATTTTCTCTTTCCCTCCTTTAGCAGGCAAAAGAAAACTATGCTATAGACATTTTATAGTGCCAGTGTATTACAGGGCCTGCTTATGGCCTGCTGCTTCTTACAAGACCTCACTGTGTGATGGTACATTTTGCTTTAAATGAAAGTAGCAAGGGTAGATGATGATTTATGTATTCATTTGTTCTTTTCTCTGTTTAAACAGAACTTGGGAAACTGTAAAACGTACTGGCAACAAAAAGGGAGTTACAGCTGATGGTAAGAATTGGTGGCTTTTTCTGTTTGCAGTTTTTTTCCTGTGAAAGTCCTTCTGATAAGCTGGCAATGCAGATTCTGAGCTGATCTGTTCCTGAATGAATGAGGATGTGGAACAGGTGGCTTGACAGAGCTGGCTATACCCCTGAGCTAATGAATGCTAACTAAAGGGCTGATGAATCAGAACCTTACTGGTGGGAGTGCCATCCCAAAATTATTGTGTTCACTTTAAAATGATGGAGCACTTCCAAAGACATCAGGGGTGCCCTGACACAGAGTAGCTCACAAACTGGTGACTGGGTCTGCTGTTAGGGGCCAAGGACTCAAGGGGCTCTTGGGACATGATTTAGGTATGGTGGGTGTAGTAGAGAGTTCCCTACAGAGGCTTTCAAGCAGTTTCTGTAGGCAGGAGAGCCCCTCCCTGAGGCTCAGTCTTGCCTGGTATGTGTGCCACTGGCTTGCTGGGGAGCTTTGAAGATCTCTCACCATGCATGATGTAAAGAGCTTAAATTCATAGTATAGGATTCTGGAGCAGGCAAAATGTATTTCAAAACACTGAATGCTCAGAGTAGCAGTGTGTGGGTTCCTTTCCAGATCTGGCACTCAAATCTCACTTGCTGCTACACTCACATTCCATGTCCTGGTGTCTCCCATGGCTGTGGCAGGTGTAGCAGTGATAGCAGTGCTGCAGAGAACCCTGCACTACGACTGCATTGTCCTGGTGAAACAGTTCAGGCCCCCAATCAATGGCTACTGCTTGGAATTTCCTGCAGGTAAGTGGCTGAAACACTGGGATGAGTCTCATATGGTTCAGTGTGTTTAGATGTGCTTGGAGGGTCAATCTTTATGTATTTTATAGGTTATATATATTTTATAGGTTAGACTTAATGATCTCCAAGGTCTGTTCCAACTTAATTGATTCTGTGATCTTAATGAAGCTCTAGCTGGAAAACCAATGCTGAGCTCCACATGCTATTCCAAAATAGGAATATTTGATAATGAAAAAGACAAAATAAGCGTGTTTTAGCAGATTGGAGAAAATTCCCTCCAGTTCTCCTTTCTCAAAGGCTTCTTTGCCTCATGAGAATATTATTGCCATTATTGGGGAAAGCAGCATGATTCTGTAGATAATTGGTTAAGGATGTTGGCAGCAGCATAATGAATCCAGGGACTGGAATCCTTCTTAACAGTTATCTCTCTGTAAAGACAGAGTAGTGAGGGTGTTTCCCCTCTTCCATAAAGCTTGATTAGATCTCAGGATGGATATTGCAGTTAAGTGGGAAGCTTTTAATTGTTTTTGTGTATTATGTATCTCCCAGGTCTCATTGAGGAAAACGAGTCAGCAGAAAGTGCTGCCCTTCGAGAGCTGAAGGAAGAAACAGGCTACAAGGGGGAAGTCGTTGAATGTACTCCAGGTCTTTGTTTTTTTTTATTTTTTCCCACCAAAGCTAATTCTGTCTTAATGGCTACTCTAAATGTCTGAAATGCTCTAAACCAAAGGGAAAACACAGGCAGCAAAGCCTATGCCTATGCAGATTAGCAGGGTAGCATCTCATGGCTGTGAAAGTGAAACTTTGGTCCTCGATGTGAATCAGTTGCTGAACTTCTGTCTGAAGTAAGTTTGATGTCTGTAGGGAGGAAATTGCTATTAATTAAGATCCTTTATACAAACCCCAATTATTCAAGCTGTGATTTGACATTTTACTGTAAAGGTCTAAATTGCTGGACTTCTGTGAACAGCATCTGTGAACTTAGACAAGAAGAGCTGCATGATGCAGAGGTCACCCTTCCATCAACCATGGGGAGGGGACAGTATTTGTGGGGAGGTGACAGTACTCGGGTTCTCCAGCTGGAAAGAAGAAAGGAGAGTAATTGGAGTAAATTCAGAGATCCTTTGGAATATGATTGTTCCAATCCTATGCTTCCTACATAAGATAAAATGAAGGCAAAATGAGGATCATAAATCAAACTCAAAAAGGTAAGTGAGGAAACTTAGGATTTTGAGGAAATGTCATTGCGGTTGAGTCTTGTCTCTCAGTTATTGGGTACAACTGCATGCTGGGGATTGGGATAGGTTGGAGATAGGTGATGGCAAAATTAGACTCCAAGAGACTGAGGAAGTCTATAAGGGATACTTTACAGTACATCTTTAGTCTATTGAATGGAAAGTAAATTTGGCTGTGAGAACAAGTCTTGCCAGAGATCTGTAAAAGGGCTGAGAGTTACAGAAACATTACTTCTAAGACTATGTAGACAAAGTTTTTGCTATTCTTACAGCACAAATGTCTGCCAAATATATACTCTCCTATTGTATCAGATACATTTCTGTGAAAGCTTTTGTTAAAATGTCAAGGTGCCTGACTCCTGCTCTGAACAATGAACCTCTCCATGTGCTCATTGGCAGCTCTGTGCTTAGACCCAGGAATGTCAAACAGCACAACACACATCGTGAGTGTCATCATCAATGGAGATGAGGCTGAGAACACAAGACCTAAGCAAAACCTTGGTGAGTTTTGTACCATTTATCTGAAAATTTTGAGAAGATAACAACGTGTTTAAAACAATTAACCTCACCACTGCATCTATCTGTCCTAGCTGATTTGGATACTGCACATCCTTCCAATCACATCCTGCAGTCCAGATGAGCAGAGAGTGTCTCTGCTGAATTCACTGGGGAAGCCCAGATGTGAAGTGTCAGCTGTTGGCAGACTCAGAATAAAACATTTTGGTGCCAAATTTCAGTGAGAGCCATCAGCACTTGTGAACCCAGATACTGCTCTCAGTTATAGCTTCACTCTGGAAGTAATTGCAGTGTCACTCACAGTCAGTCAGACATCAAATGCTTTTTAATTGTAAACTCTAGTGTATTTCAACCCCTTAACTCAGTACTTTTTTCACTTGCAGATGATGGAGGTACGTAATGTGACAGTGATCTCATTGACAATAAGGTCAAGCATGATTCTTCGTATGGCAAGTTTTACTTAGAAAAAGTCAGTTAAAGCTGGTTTTTGTTTGTGCTTGGGTAATCTCCTGACCCTAATCTAACATGCCTGAGGTTGACTTTGGCCTAGATGCAAATTCCTGTGGGGCATCATTGCGTCAATTATCTTTCCCAGTATTGCACCTATAGCACCAGGTGTAGTATTTCAGGAAATACAGATTACTGACCCCCCAACAGCTGTAGGTCAAGCCCTAAAGACAAGTAATTCAGAGACAGGGGAGGGGTAAACCAGCATAAATTCATCTTGAACAAACTCTTTGAGATGGTTTGGTCTTGAAATGCATCTCCAATCCATTTCTGTACCAGAAACAAGTTTTCTTCAATAGTGTATTNAACTCTTTGAGATGGTTTGGTCCTGAAATGCATCTCCAATCCATTTCTGTACCAGGAGAAGCCAGACAAGTTTCCTTCAATAGTGTAATTTTCATTCTTGAAAGGGAGGTTTCTCTTTTTGAGATTCTTATCCTTCATAGCTACCAGCTACACTTTTTTTCCCAGCTGTTTTTCCAGCTTCTGTCTGCCTAACATGTTTTTTAGTGACCCCAGTCACTGCCCTCCCCCATTTAATTGACCTTTTTTGATATATGAAAGCTTGTAACTTTTTGGATGGTGATGAGCATCCAGTCAGATTCTTCCCCCTTCTAAATTGCAAGAAACAGAAAACACAGGTAAATTTTTCTACTGTTCACTAATTTAAGGATGTGTAAACTTTCTTCTTCTCTCCTAGAATTTGTGGAAGTTGTTTCACTTCCAAAGAATGACCTACTGCAAAGGATTGATGGTAAGAGCTTTCTGACCCATTAAATGCACTAACATGGGCTTCAAGAATCCCTTCTCTTCTCAGGGCTCCTTGTGTCATTTCTCACCCAAGAATATACTGTATGTTAAGCAAAAAGCCGTGAGAGACCTGGCCAGGTATGAGAGTTAGTGATAGCAGGAGTTTGCAGTGTCTGGAATCCTACATACCTTCATTTTAGCAAGGACTCTGTAAAGGTGAGGTTTTAACAGCATCTCAATTTTTTACTTTTATTTTCAGAACTGGTAGCAGAGGAACATCTGGCAGTAGATGCCAGGGTTTACACTTACGCCTTGGCTCTGAAGCGCGCAGCAGAAACACCGCTCCAAGTTCCTTTTATGAAGTTCTAGAACTGGACAATGAGAAATTTAATTCAAAACTGCCCAAGCTGGATGGCTTAGAAGTACAACTCTTCTTGTAATCAAGGTCCTTTGCTTCACTTGTAGTGCAAAAAAAGTGTTTGTAGTAATGATTCTGGTATTTTTATTTGGAATTATGTAACTGACAAAAAGCATTTTTTTTCTAACTGCTCTATCAAGCCTTGACAGAACATCCATAATTAAAATACTGTTTAATTTTCAGAGTGGCTCATTTCTCACTAGATTCCTCTCTGCACTTAGAATTCAGTATAGGAAAGATGCTTAGGTAACCCTGGTTGGTGTTGTAACCCCATGGTTCCAAAGGAGGCAGAGGCAGAAGAGTGCAGGTCTCTCTCACTCCCACAGCACTCACAGAGCTCCCAACATCTGGAGGGGGAAAGCTCATGGTGGTCTGCAACTTCTTTATGATGGGTAGGAAATGATTTCTTCTCTCCAGTGACCAGTGATAGGACCTAAAGGAATGGCCTGAAGTTGTGTCAGGGACAGTTTAAGCTGGATATTGGGAAAGGGTTCTTCACCCAGAGGGCACTGGACCAGGCTCCTCATGGAAGAGGCCACTGCACTGAGCCTGACACAGTTCAAGATGTGTTTGGACAACACTCTTGGGCACATGGTGGGATTCTTGGGATGTCCTGCACAAGGCCAGGTGTTGGACTCAGTCTTGTGGGTCCCTTCCAACTCAAAAATCATAGAATTGTAGAATATCCTATTAAGTAGTAATTCTCTGTGACAGGAGCAGGGACCGCAGCACAGGAACACTGTGTGCATGCTCTGGCTGATGTAATTGAAATGGCAATTTTAAGAACCTCCTATTATGATTTAGACATGAAGATGATGTTTCCTTCTCCCAGCCCTAATTAAACTATGCAGAAAGAGAAAACTGGTTTGTTTAAATAATGATTATGACCACCAGCCACTGGTGCAAACCAGAACTGTACAGGCCCAGCCAGGATATCCTGCTGGTCACTTATGTACCCTGAGAGGGCACAGCCTTGCAGTTTTCCCTCTCCCCAGGACAGGTGTGTACCCAGGCTGCACCTTCATTCAGTCAAATCACTGCTAAAATCCCAAATAAACCTTCAGTGCACCTGCACACAGTGGGCTGCTAATTATATAAACTGGAGGGTCGGGATCTGAGAGTTTTAATAAACACACATCAAAATCAGTCTTGCCTCTGAAATAGATGAGAACAAGTGTGCATAATCAGGGAGACTTTCTGAAACAGAAAATTGCTTGGAAGTTTCTTACCTTCACAAACAACACAAAGTTACTTTCAAGTTAAGAGTGAGAGAAGACAGAAGAAATGTGACATCAAAGGGAAAAAGTGATTACAGCAGAGGGAGGAATCTTGGGATTTTTTTTAAATTGTGGCAGCTAAAAATTAACCTGAATTATATTCTAGAAAGAAAAAAATAGAGGAAAAAAGGGAGCCTTCTAGACTTACCTCCCTATCAAGGCATTGTAGAAATTACCAAAGAGTGCACATGAATTACAACCGGCAGAGACAAGGCACAGGAGAGAGTTTAATTAAATAAGTTTATTGTCTAACGCGTACATTTGTTACATCGCCGCTGTAAAGTGCGACAGATTTTCAGCAGGAACTCGCCGTTCCCCTTTTCCCTCCTATGAACTGCTTTAGGAACCAGGCCTCGTTCTGTACACTCACAAAAGCAAAGTGGACATGAAGTTTCAGTGGCACGGTTTTCACAAGTACATGGTTGAACAGAACTGCTGGGCTGGGCCCTGCCGGCGGCTGCCCCACGGGAGGCCCAGGGAAGGACCCGACTGGCCCCGCCGCAGCAGATCCAGCACAGGACCAGTTCACAGGTGAGATGAGTATCAGCCACAGGTAAATGTCTGCCTGCCCACCCTCAGAGCTCAGAGAAAGGTGCCCTGCTGGAGGCACCACAAAGGAATAAGGAGTGCTGAGTTCAGTGGTGGGGAAATGCAAGTTAAAAAAGTATAAAAAAATTAATGCAAAATACAGATACAAATAAATTTTGTCAGGAGTACTGGCATGTGGCAATCTGAACTCAGGTATCTTTTTCTCCTATTAGGGACAGGGAAATTAATTTATCACTTTACTGCTGTGTGCAAAAACCTTTACCGCTCTCCAACTGATACATTTTACCATCTCACTGTAGTGTCTGAACAGCAAGGTAGATGAATTGTTTCCAGCATTACAGGCAACACTAGATAATACTTAAACAAGATAATGTAAACTTTATTCTTAAGGCAGCTGGTACTAATGCTGCACACAGGCATCGCTCAATGCCCATTACAGTAATGGGACACGTAGCACTTGAAAACAAGTAAAAAGAAAATAGCATTATTGGACTAAATGACGCATGTTGTCAAAATACTTTCCCTTTCACACAAACCATAAAATATTTGGACATCTAGAAAAATAATGCACCTACTCCTCCAACTTCAGCCTGTTCTTTTACAAATATTTCAAAATACTGATAAATAATAGTGACTGCAAGCAGAATGCCAGTGCCAGAGCCAATGGCTCCTAGGAAGTCAGCGAGCACTGAAAGGGCACCAATGCACAAACCACCAAATGCAGCTGCTGTAGGGATGTATCTGTAAGAAAGGAAAAAACAGGAAAGAAGAAGGTGATAACCAAGGTATCTTTCACAAACATGGAAAAGATTCAACTCAAAAATGCTCATTATGTCACTTAAAAAAAAAAAGACAGTACAGGTTAATCTCTAATCTGCTGCTATAACTTTTTTTGCATATCTAACAAAGGCAACAGCTGAATGGGAAGAATCCTCCCTCTTGTAGTGGAAACAGGTATCAGATTCTTCTGACAATCTGTGCTCTAGTTGACACTTCCCCAGCACTCTTCACCATCCAGCTGAATGTCAGCATTTCCTTACCTGTTCAGCTCATGAACCATTGATGTATCCCTGTGGCCTCTCATCACCATTTGCTGTTCTTTGAGTTGCTTGGCAACCTGCAAAAACCATTATTTTATGAAACTGCTGCAGTGTTTCACAGTCATTTGATGATTACTGGGATAAACTCATCAGTCAGTAGCTGGTCAGTTCTAAACCAGAAGCACTGTTTGAAAAGGATTAAGGTAGAACACCTACATCTTTTGCTGATGAGCCAGACACCTCGATCCAAGTCTTGGAGAAGAATGCACAGGATCCCAACATAAATATTATATAAACTATTACATGGACAGGATCCTCAAATATTGCACCCATGGATTCTGGAGGGGACAAGTAGTAGCACAGGCCACCGACAGGGTAAGAGCGAGCAGGACCACCTCCACTGACATCCTGAGAGGGGAAGAAAAAGGCAATAAATTATTTTTCACAGACTTCCCACATTCCTATCTTGTATTAATAGAGGAATTCCTCTTTGATGTTTGAAACAGCTTTCATATACAAATGTTAAAAAGTAAGTATTCTGGTTGGTTAAATACCAAGGATTCACATCAAAGTAAAAATGCAAATAATTCTATGCAGGTAAAATGTGACAGAATACTCACTGCCCACTGCCCCAGTAAGTTCACCAAGAAGTTGCCACTGAAACGAACAGACAGCATCTGGGAAATGACATAGAGGTTTGACACTAAGGCAGACTGCAGAATGATGGGAATGTTGGAGGTGTAGAACAGCTTGATGGGATAGCTGCTGTACTGCCCACGGTATCGTGCAGATTTGATGGGTAAATCCACTCGGAAGCCCTGTGGGAAAGAACACAAATGCACCAGGGTTCCCTCCTGAGACACAAGGTATTCCCAGCGTGCCCCAAAGCTATTCCTGACCATGCAGTTCTTGCTAGATAAACAAGGACTGCAAGGTCTGTGATAGTAAAGCCCAAAGGCTTTCTGCTACAGTGTGGATTACAAATTTTAAGGATTTAAAAGTGTTACAGCTTGGTTGTATTACATTCTTCTCACATAAACATGGTTTCTCATCTGCTAACTGGTACTCCTGTAAAATACATTTTATAGATTAGGGGTTGATAAAAGCCTGTAATGGCTTCCAACTGAACTAGCCAGTTACCAGCAGACTCTTGTGTAGTAAGCCCAGGCTCTTGTGTAGTAGGGCAGGATCTTTTCTGAGTAGACTCAAGAAAAGCCACGTGAACTTGAAAACCTAGTCTTTTTTCTTCTTTTTCTTTTTTTTTCTTCCCAAAACTCAGACTCAACAACTTAACAAAAAATTTTTAAAGATCACATTTTAGCTGCCCCCCCCACCCCCAAAATCTCCATATAGATTCTCCTTTGGTGTCCATTTTAGCAGATACTTAAGATTTAAAAAGAAACACTAATTAAACATTTCAAGAAAATTAGGGAAAAACAGATAAGCTACACACCCCAAAGAAGCAAAGGCTTCTTCTCCAGGCTCTATCCAAAAGTATTCTTTTCAGTCAATGATAAATATTAAGAATATTATTGGTGCGATGCAACCGCTGCAGTACCAGAATCTGTTTTATTAAAAATATTCTCATAGTGTGTATGGCATTCAGTGGAATGTGAGATTACACAGTGAGTGCAAGTAAGCCTGGCTGTAAAATTTTACAGCTTTACTGTCACAGAGGTAACAGTTACAGAAATAACAACACTGGAACAAAAAGAGTTCATTACTCAAAGCTAAGATACTTCAGTTACTCTCGCTTAAACCTTCCCATCTTTTTCCAGTGACTGCAGAGTCCAGGGTCCACGTGCACTCCTACCTTTGCAGAGCTGCTCTGAGGAGTTTTACCTGGAAATAGATGACCACAGCAAACACAAACACTGTGGCAATCAGGTTCATGAGGTTGGGCAGATTCTGTCGGTAAAAGGCCTCGCGCAGAGCCCGGACTTTGTCAGTTCGTGTGGCCAGGAGGTGGAACAATGCAATCACAGCACCCTCAAACTCTGTTCCTGCATGAAGCAACAAAGTGAAAGAAAGGGTAATCTCCAAATTAAAAACATTTTTTTAAAAAGTAACTTTCTTTTGCAAATTTTAAGTATGACAAACAGAAAAACAGATACAATTGGACATGGATCCTGTTGTAAGAAATATGTCACAACATTGGACTCGTTTTTAGGTTATGGAATGTAGAATGATCTAAAAAACCATTATTCCTGGTTAGAAAAACAAAAATAAAAAAACCCCAACAAAGTCACACATGTGAAAGAATACTCTCTTCCTTTCTCTTCTGGGAGCAGGAGGATGTTCAGAAGGAAGAAGTAATAAATAAGGTGAAAAATAGCTTTTAGAAGAACAGTAATAAAAATGCAACAGAACTACTAAGAATTAAATTCAAATGAAAGCAAATTAAAAGCATGGCTCAGGATTTCAAATGAATGCAGTAAATGAGTTAATTTCTTGATGCTGTATCTTAAGGTGCTGTTTCAGGGGTCTCAGAACAACCAGATGTTATCAAAGCTTGGCTGAGGAATGAAGAGACTGCAGCCTCTGAAGAATCAAACCAGCTTAAAGTAATTCAGAGGCATCAACTACAAAAGCATCTATAGCCACAAACAACAGCTGGATCCCAAACAACTCCTCTGGATGTACAGCATTTCCTATCTTCTCTACTTCTTGGACTAAGTGATGCTAAAACATTTTCAGTGTGGAAATACAAAAATTTTCATTCAAGGGGCCTGAAGTTCCATTTTAACTGCTGCACTTCAAATCAGAAAACTTGTATTAATCTCCATCTAAGTCAGACATTTTCATCTTCAATGTTGACTGAACAGCTGACTTCAGAAGCCAATCACCACACATTGGAACTTTTTTTTTAAATGCCATCCAATAAACATCTGATAGTTTATGTGTGGTATACACCCACTGAAACAAGCTGTGACTGACTGTAACAGCACACATACCTCTGCCAGTGTTGATGGTAGTGGGACTGAAAGCTTTCCACACAATGGTTTCACAGATATTGGTAGCAATAAACAGGGAAATACCAGAGCCCAATCCATAACCTTTCTGTAACAGCTCATCTAGCAGCAACACAATCAAACCAGCCACGAACAGCTGTGAGAAAAGAAACAAAACTGAGCAGAAACAAGAATAAATCACGTCAAGAGTTGTGTTTTAATTTTCTGCATCAGTATTTTCATCATGTTGGAGAGTGATCAAGTCTTTCATCTAAATGTCATTCATGAAGTGTCTCTGCCCTCACATGCACCAAGGCCTGCACATCTCACCTGGCAATGAGCTCTGTGCCTCTTTTCAAGGCAGACACAACAAACAGATTATTCACTAATAATTCACTAATATTTTAAAAAAAACATGTTTAGGTTTGTGCATTTACTGTTTTGTTCTGCAGGAGAATGTCTCAAAGCTGCAGCTGTGCCATTTACTGAGAATTCCTCCACAGCATTGAAGAGCAGCTCTGTTTCCAAAGTCCACCAATTCCTGTATTTTCAATTAAGCACCACTCCTGAAATACTTTTGATATTAACTATCTCAGCATTCTCCTCCTTCATGGAATATTTAGAATTTCTCATATCTAGACAGATACAAATAATGATGCTTTGCAGCATTAAAAATAAATAAATTGAAGCCACCCAGACACAGAAAGGTTTTTCCTACCAGCTATACTGTCTCTAACCAGTCTCAGTTACACACAAAATAATTCTTTACAAACCTGAATTATAATAAGAAGACAAATTCCAGCACCCATTTCAGCAGGATCTCCATACATTCCAGTCATAACATACACAATGGCTTGCCCAATGGTAATAATCATCCCAAATACTAAAACAAGAGAGAAAGCAAATCCTTTAAAAAAAATCTGAAGTCACCTACCAAAGAAATTTCATATCTAATATCACTTAGGCAGGCTGCTTTCCCAAATACAAAAATACACTCAGTAATTTGAATTGGAACAGTGCTTACATTTCTGAGCTCCATTGAACAGGGCTCTGTCTTTTGGAGTATCACCAACTTCAATGATCTTTGCTCCTGCCAGGAGCTGCATGATCAAACCTGATGTCACAATGGGCGAGATACCCAATTCCATCAGAGTACCTAGGAAAGAAGAAAAATTAAAACAATTGCCATTCCAGCACCTCTCCTAAAGCATGAGGTCTCTTCAAAGGTTCCTGACCTAGAACAATTGTTTCTAATAATGCTTCCAATAATTCCTGTACAGGTGTGACAAAACAGTTGTGGGCCTCACAAAAGGCTGCTGTGTTAAAACCTGTAATTTTGAAGGCAGCAGGGAAAACCCATGTAGCTTTTAATTACAAATATTTTTGTGGAACCATGCTAACACTGAAGCTCAGCTTTTCTGGCATATCTTCAAGGAACCTTTCCCTGGACAGCATCTTGTCCCTGGTTGTTTATTCTGTCAGTGCTTCAATGTCACATTTTCCAAAAGTTTAATTTTGCAGACCACAAAAATATGCTGCAGATCCACAGTTTCTGAGAACACTGCCCTTGGAATCACTGGCTCTAGTTGAGAGTTTAGGATTAAATTAGTTCTTAACAAAACAAAGACTGTCATTAAGCTGCTCTTAACTCTGCCAACTCACTGGCACTGTGTCCCTGAGGAACCAACTCCCAAATGTATACAATTCAAAGAGGGAAAGCATTAATTATTGTAATTTGGTTCTTTCATACCTGTATCCTGGAGTTTCCATGTTAAATATTACATGACCTGTCATGGAAATCTCTATTCCTCCAGCAGCCAGAAAATTAGGATGTCAAAAACTTTAGCATTCACCTCACATCCTCCAATGACTTCTAGTCACTTGACTTAAGTGAAAACTCACTTTCCCACTCCTGCTTTTTATTGCTTTCAGTCTCTCTAGCCTTTTCTTGGCCACTGTTACTATTCTGTTTGGGTAGTGGACAGCATATTTAGTATCATACACTGCTAGGGACACACCAAATTCTGCAAACTCTGCAGGAGAATTTGAAGCAGGGAACTTCTTTACCTTACTATCCTCACTGGTGTAACAAAATTTGCTATTCCTAAGTAAGCAGTACCCTCACATTAGAGGGTTCCAGTCATTTTCTTACTTCCAGCCAATTTTCCAAGCTACAGATGAGATCAGTGCCCTCATTTAGAGTCAGGCATGACTGGTCACCCATCTTAAGTTTCAGACTTCTAGCATTAGTTTGAATCTTAGACATTTGGCTGTGTCCCACTTTACTCTTCTAAAATGCATTAGTTTGGTTTTGCTGAAGTTTATGTCTAATCATCTCTGCCTTTAGCTTTCCCACCTAGAAAATTACTCACCCATAACACTGCCAAACTATCATGAAGTGTAACTGACTTGCACAGCTGAGGCATTTCCTAATCAACACCCTCGTACTGCACATTAGTGCAGTTCCTAACTGGAAAGTCAAAAGATTCCCTGTCCCATATATTAGTTAGAAAGAGGCTGCTCTAAAATCCTGAATGGAATCATCCCAGAATTTGTGACTCAATATTAATCTCATCTGCATCGCAAAGAAATCCCTTTCCTAACATAAAGCACTGCTCAAGTACTGATTTTAATTCCATCTGTGTGAAGAACTTTACAAAGTGTTCCAACCTGACATTTAAGTGGTGTGGAATTTAACAGGCAACTGCTTTTCTCCTGGTCTGTTTATCCCAGTAGAGAAAGGAGTGAGCACCAACCTCTGTTTGATGCAAGAATGACTCGCATCCAATAGAAGGGGTCTGCAGAATCTGATGACATGATTCCAAACAAAGGGATCTGTCAAAGTGCACAACAGCATTAAACAGATACACACAATTAGCATGCATTAATACAAAATTTTAACATGTAATGATTCAACTGTTACATTGTTTAAATTTTTTTTATTAAACTAGCGGTATTGACGCCATCTCTTTTAATCCTCTAATTAATCCTGGGGCATAACTCAGAGGACTAAACTAGGAGCCCACAGTAAAAAGCAGAAACTCCTAGAAAGAAGTTTAAATATTGAAATTCTAGAGACAGNTACACACAATTAGCATGCATGAATACAAAATTTTAACATGTAATGATTCAACTGTTACATTGTTTAAATTTTTTTTTATTAAACTAGAGGTATTGACATCATCTCTTTTAATCCTCCAATTAATCAGAGGACTAAACTAGGAGCCCACAGTAAAAAGCAGAAACTCCTAGAAAGAAGTTTAAATATTGAAATTCTAGAGACAGAAATATGTTTTGAAATATCCCACATGGAGCTGTCAGTACTAGACATGTTCATACAAAATTTCCAATATTCTGTATGTCAATATTGAGGCATTTTGAGCTCTTTATAACTCTTCCTAATCACCAAAACAGTGGAGTAGGAATCCAGACAATCTTAGAGATCAGTTTCTGAAAACTCTACTCTGCATCATCTGTTTTCCTTATTCAACTACTATAGTCTCTCATAGAGATGCAAAATTCTAATAATGCATACAGCCAGCTGCTAGTAAACCCAGATAAACGACATGTTCTTCTAGCTCTAGTATCATTCCCACTTCCCCCTTCCAAAAAACAGACAGGTACAAGAGCTGGGTTTTAGCCTTTAAACAGTCCTTCAGAGCTGAAAACAAAAACTATTAAACTACTGCTCTGCAGTGTGGAATGGCTGCATTAATAAACATAAGCTAAAAACCCTGGTTCTGAAATGTACAGTTCATTTTGAATCTTCCAAAAAGTCTGAAAGTTCTAAAAAATGTCTATTGAGTAATACATGGATTCTCATTTTCTTCAGTATCCAGGTATTCTTTAAAGAAAAACACAAAAAGCTTCCACTGTTAAAAGCCAAGCACAGGTTCTAGGAACGCCTACAACTATGAGTAATGAAGATCACATAAATGTTTACAAAGACAGGCATTTTGGAAGAGTTTTAGCAAACAATTTTACCAAGATACTCACAAAAAAACTCTAAATGTCAACTTAAACACTTCACAAAAAACATTTTCCTGCAATCTTTACAATCCATCACTTTGTTGAAAAGGAAATTGGTAAAAAGTCACTTGTTTTCACACTTGTCAGTGCTAAAATTTAAGTGTAGCCATGAACAGAGGGTAAACAATGCATTTTTGAATTGCTTGGTTTGTTTATGCTGCTCAATAAATAATTACCTTGGCTGTTTACCCTGTAGCCACTATCATCATTTGATAGAACCTTTGTATCAAGAAAAAAAGGTTATGTATTTCTGACTAAATATAAAGCAATCGTTTCAAAAAACATCTATGCTCAACACAAAAGACTATTTCAGAGAACCACGTTTTTTGAACTGAACTCTAAATACTTTAACATAAAAATAAAAGCTGAAACTGTTAGAGCAACATGAAACAAGAACATCTCATGCTTTCAGGGTACTTTTAATGTAAAGAACACACATTCTCTGACCACAGACAACATGGATACCTACCTGGCAGCACACTAAGAAAATGAAGAGTGTGATGGCTGTCCATAGTACCTTCTCTCTGAACTGGATCTGCAGGACAGAGTGGAGACACAAACATGTTCACTGTATGTAGAACTCCCACTGCACTCTCACAACAGTACTAAATCAGCCAGAATTCAATGCAAAGATACTGAACCAGAAAGCATCACTCCTCACTGGAATTTATTTTTAATACCATTTCAGACTAAGGTAACTTCTGTGGGACTGGCAGACAGTCAGTCACTAGAATATATTTTATCTACACTATTCTAATACAGTGGGTATTTACAGAAGAGCAACAGCATGACTAAAATCATGGACTTATCAGAGCAAACACAAAAGATTAATGCAAAAAACTTATCTTCAGTACTTAGAGCTCTAGGCTTCAACAGAAGTTTTGTAAGGCTGGAAGTTTAATTAAACTAAAGCACTATGAAGGTTTTAGAGGGATTGAACTGTTGTGAAGACACGTGATTAAAACCAGAAGAACCTTAAGTTTTTGACAGCAATTCAAACTATTTAGAATTAAGTTCTTCAAAGGGTGTTAGAGGAAGCTTTAAATTCATCATTATGTTCATGGATATACACCACAAAATTATCATTAAATATTCTTTGTTTGTATCAAGAATATTTTTATTGATGTAGGTTATATATTACTTTAAAAAGAAAGTCAGACCAATGAGCCCTAGTCATTAATTCATTGAAGAGAATCTCAGAGGCACAACATTTGAGGTGCCTGTAATTAGTGCCAGGTGCAAGAAGAGAAGAATCACAAGATTTAAGTTTGAGCCAGAGGATTACTGAAAGCATGAGACAGAAAGAAATGCACTTGAGGAGGGCAGAGAGAGCTGAGATGCAGGGTTATGTTCATGTTCCCACCTCTGCTCCAGGGACTGTAAACCTGAGGGTTAAGTGTGCTCACTGCAGACAAGTGAGCAGCTACTAAAACATGACATGAACTAACACATAAGAGAGATACAGCAGAAATGGTTGGAGCTCTCTGCCTCCAACCACTGAATGTGCCCGTGGAGAAGTAGCAAGGATTAGTGTCTGGTTTAAGAGATACTGAACACCCACAAATGAGAAATTACAAACCAGTGCAGCAGCAGCACAGGTCCTCAAGCAAAAGAAAACCCAGTCTACATCTTTATAAGTGAAACTATGCACTTAGAAGCAAAATAATCCAGGTAACTTAATTTATTTCCTGCTACTGCCTCACTCTTAAAAGAGGACAGATGCTAAAAATACTTACAGCACAGAGTTATAAAAAGGAAAACAGTGACAGCAGCAAATAAATCCAAACAATACCTTGTGTTAGACTATGCAGTGCTGACCCACTTTACCAAGTCTGAACTCCACAATTCAGATTTTAAGCACAGGCTTCTAAAGCCAAAAATGCTTAACCAAATTATCTCTACAGCCTCACAGTTAAACTTGGCTTCAGAGGCATCAGTGGAGGCCTAAAGGTGCTCTGGTTCTCTCTGTAACTGTGGTGAATATGAGCATTACAGGAAATCTCCATCACCAAATCACAGTTATTCACAAGGAAAACAGTCTCTATGAGTCAAGACAACAAAAAAGAAAAAGGAGTCATCCCAATCCATATGCCAGGAATGGCAAAATACAGAGTGGTACCAAAACATTCCAGCCACAAATGCTAACAAGAACAGGCACAGTAAATTTCACCATCTGATCTGATTCAATTGGACATTTTCTTCCTTTGACATTTTTCTTAAATCATGTGAAAAGGAAGGGACTTGAGCATTATCATCTTGGTGCTTGAACAGTGTGTTCTACTTAGCAAATCTGTGCATGAGAGAAATGTGAGCCCATTCTAGTAACTACAAAAGTAGCAATCACTTTTGCTAATCAAGTTGGCCAAAACACAAAAGCAACACTCCCCAGAGACAGAAGAAACCACTTTCCTCATCAACAAGAATGGCAAAATGATTCAGTGAGAGCCCAACTGAATCAAAACATCATCTTCACTTAACAATCAATACATGCTTAATGAAAATGAATCTCCTTTTCTATTTGGTTATCTAAATTTCTTATCCTGGCCTTAAACCAATTCACTAAAACCATTACTGGTCATATCTGCCCGTGACAGCTTGCAAGAAAACAATAAATGACAGAGAATTAGCATTACATGGAATGACCTAAATCACTTGATAAATGACACAGAAGCAAGGAACGTGACTGAAAATGGTCAAAGGGCTCCTCAGCCTAGGAAAGATGTTCCCAATTCCATTTTCACTTTAAATTTGTACAAAGCTGGCAAGTGGCAGCCATTGTCTAGACAGCGACCTAAATAGCAGTAAAGACAAAGTGACCCAAATAGACAGGACAGGAATCTTGGCACCTCTCTGAGCATCCTTCATGTGCTGGTGGACAACAAGGACAGATCAAGCCCCTCTTCCTCTCTGGCAAATCACATCTGCCAGTGAGCTCTACAGAAACATCAGTGTCTGTAGGTTTGTGTCAGCTTTCTCTGCTCACTCACAAGACAAAAATGAGCTGGCTGTAACCAAGTAATCACAGATGTGCAATAAATCAGCACCAAAAGATTGCACCAAGGTTCCCCACTGCAGAAACAAAGATGGGCACCTGCCAACCAGACCTGCTGCATCCAAGCCTTAGCATGGGGGTCTGGTTCTGGAGATTCCTGCTCTGAAAACACCTTTTTCTAACCTAAATAATTTGTTTAGAAACCTGTCCCAAAGCTGAAAGATGCTGGAAAGCAACTAAACGGAGCAAAGAGCCAGGGGGTAAATCCTAGCCTTTTTAAAGAATCAATTTCAGAGGGCCAAAAATCATATTTTTTTACTGTATCTTCCCCATTCAACAGCAGGCTCAGCTATGGTCACTGGCACAAACACCTCTGCATCCAGTCCTAACCTCTGGGAACCTCTCATTAACCAAAGAGGATTCTCTGAGGTGGTATCATGCTCCCAGTTAAGCTTTCCCTTTTAAGAATATAAAAATCAACATTTAGCTCTTAAGGAATTTTCATGGAAGTCATGACAATAGCCATGAAAAGTCAATTTGTTACTAAAATTAGATTGTCACGTGGGCAATATGTGCTTGCTTGAGTTTTGAAAGCAAAAATAGTGTTTGGTTGGGTTTTTTTTTGGACAAGGCAGGTGTCTTTCTGATCTTTAGAAATTACCTATTTTTTCACCTAGAAAATGTGCTAAGAAATGGGAGGAGTTTCAAGGGCTAGAGGACAAGAGAGATCAGCTGTTTGTGAACTGAGTTCATTGATTTCAGATCAAAGAGAAACGTCCCATCCAGAAGGTGAACAGGGCAATTACCTGAACTGTACCACAGATCATTCTCCCATCTCAGCAAGGTCAGTCATGGCTATGGGTGGAGGAAATACTTTGTGGGAAGGGGAGAATTAAATTTGTGTTTCCTGATCTACAGAACAATCCTTTTCCAAGTAATATACAAGCCAGCTCAAAGCCAACAGTGGGATCCACAGAAAAACAAAGACTCTGTCCTAGTATATTAAAATAGATCACATGGAGCTCAAAATAAATCAACTTAGTCTAGAATTAAGATTTTTTTAAAAAAATGAGTTAGCATAATTACCAAAGGGAACAACTTACCAGAAGGGTGCTCAGAATTCATCATCACAGTAATGTTTTACCTTAACATGGGTTCCCCCCTGCTTCAAAGAATATGTTCTACTTCAGGGCCCACTGCCTATATCTGTATTGGAGAATATCACAATATTCCCACCTCTGTGAACTAATAAAAGTAAGAACATAATGTGGCACTCACTTTTCTTTCCGGTTTCTGGATTTCGGGTAACACTGCACAGAATGGCTTAATAACTTCTAAAAATTTTACTGTTCCAGAAAAAAACACACACACACACACACAAAAAAAAAAAGACAGAAAAATGTATTAACAAACATTTATGAATTTATAAAACTTCACAGAACTTTATCTAGCTTCCAAAAGTGTCTGAAAACTAATACCGTCTTCTTGAAACAGCTGAAAACCGGGGAAAAATGTGAAATAGAATTCTTGTTCTAACCAGATTTGGCCCATTCTTTTTCCACAGCTGGAATAATTTTAGAGAAGTGGTGCTGTGTGTATCACCAGGAGTGAACTGAATTGTATTCCATCTAAAAAAAAATGACCTAGTATCACTCTGTGCTAGTTAAACACAGAACGATACTGACATCAAAAGGTATCCATGCAGAGATTAGAATTTTGTGTCTACTGAAGTATTTAGCTAAAAAAACAATTCAATCACTAAAATATGTTGAGAAATTGTAATTTAAATGAGTGGAACACCTATTCTGATTGGAATTTCACGGGATTTCATTTCAGCATTTAATACATCTCCCTTCACAGCTTCCCCTTTAAAAACACAGAGAAGCTCAACAGTTTGAGCTCTTTTTATGGGGGAAAAAAATCAAATTATTTTAGGAAAAAAAAATCAAAGCATATGTGCTTGGTGGGGACTTAGCCCTCCAAAACTTGAACATTATGTCCAGCCCCAACACATTGTGACAAAAAAACCACCATTGGTTTCTTTTCAAAGAGAATGCATTTATTACACTGTAAGTAACATTTTGGTTGTAGTGCCATGTTTACATTTACACTCTCACGTGACATATGTCTCCTCTATTTATCCCAAGCCCTCACACAGCTTGTTGAAAGGTTGCCCTCACTCCACTGAGGAGGGCACAGCTCTGCCGTGAATAAGATCCCAGAGCATCGTGGAATGGCTCAGGCTGGAAGGGACCACAGGGCTCATCTGCTCCCACCTCCCTACTCAAGCAGGGCCATCCCAGAGCACCTGGCACACGGCTGTGTCCAGGCAGTTCTGGAATATCTCTAGTGAGGGAGACTCCACAGCCTCTCTGCACAACCTGTTCCAGTGCTCGGTCACCGCACAGGACAGAAGTTCTTCCTCATGTCCAGGTGGAACTTCCAGTGCATCAGTTTCTGCCCGCTGCCTCTTGTCCTCTAGGGTGGCATCACTGGGCAGAGCCTGATCCATCCTCTTGACAACCGCCCTTTAGACTCTTATACACATGTGTGTATATACAGGGTATATATGCTACATACCTATATATGGTGCATATATATATAGTAGGGCTAGAGTGGAACAGGACACCCCACCACGAACCAGTGCCCGGCCTCACGCCGTGCCCGGCAGCACTGACCCTGTGCGGGGAGCGGTGCTCGGCACGCCGGCCCTGCCTGCGGCAGCACCCGGAGCACGGCGCCCCATCACCGGCCACGGGCCACCGGCCACGTCCTGCCCGCGCTGCCGGGGCCGCTGTCCCCCAGCCCGGGTCCCAGCCCGCTCCCTCCCGGCTCCGTCCGCACTCACTGCCCATGGCGGTGGCGGCCCGGCCGCGGTCCCAGCGCTGTCACCGTCTCTGTCGCCGCCGTCACGTGACGCGCGCTGCGGACGGGCCGTCCCTCCCCGCCCGGGGGGACACGACGGTACCGCCCTCACGGAGCGCCCCCCGCGCCCTTCCCCAGGCGAGGGGAGCCGGATCGGCGGGGTCGGCGGGGGGGGGGGGGGGCCGCG
>VXBB01004676.1:64044-85928 GCA_013399915.1 Illadopsis cleaveri | reverse complement strand
CAGGCTGAGGCCGGGCAGCCGCCGCGGCGAAGGAGCGCACTCCCGGAGTGCTCCGCGCGGCGCGAGGGGCGGGCACGGCCCCTCACCGCCACACCTCAGCCCGGCCCGAGCGCGGGAAACTCCCCGCCCCTCACTCGCTCACGCTGCGGGGGATTTGACGTTTCTGTGATGTTGTTGGTACTGCAGTGCCAGGTGAAAAGCACAGGTAGACGGGTGGTACAGAAGTG
This sequence comes from Illadopsis cleaveri, assembly GCA_013399915.1. Lineage (NCBI taxonomy): Eukaryota > Metazoa > Chordata > Aves > Passeriformes > Timaliidae > Illadopsis > Illadopsis cleaveri. The sequence goes on along the minus strand of VXBB01004676.1, from coordinate 85,701 downwards.
TTTTGTTAACAGCCCAATCCACCCGTACTGACAGATGGATGCGATAATTTCACGGGGTGAAAGGACATTGGGACATTGGAGCGTGTCCAAAGAAGGGCAACAGAGCTGGGAAAGGGTCTGAAGCACAAGTCCCATGAGGAAGAGCTGAGGAAGTTGAGATTGTTCATCCTGGAGAAAAGGAGGCTCGGGCTGACCTTCTCACTCTCTACAACTCCCTGACAGGAGATTGTAGCCAGGTGAGGCTCAGGCTCTGCTCCTGGCTAACCAGCGACAGGATGAGAGGACATGGCCTCAAGCTGCACCAGGGGAGGTTTAGGTTGGGCAGGAATTGGCAGGAATTTCTTCACAAAAAGGATGATTAGACAGACATTGGAATGGGCTGCTCAGGGAGGTGGTGAAGTCACTATCCCTGTGGGTGTGTAAGGAAAATCTGGATGTGGCACTCAGTGCCATCATGTGGTTGACAAGGTGGTGATCAGTCATAAGTTGGACTCAACGGTTTGGGGAGGTCTTTTCCAGCCTAATTGATTTTGTGATCCTGTGATTCTCTGAAGTGAACCTGAAAACCTATTCCAATATCATCCCACAATCGCCAAAACAGGTATCACACCTACAGAGCTCTCAGTTGCAACAGCCAGTGGTCTATAAAATTAGAATCATCAGAATTTACTGTAAGATTTAGATATGACAATTAAAAATAGGATTTATTCTTTCTGAATAACTGATCTGATGCACAAGCTTGAATTCTTCCTAAGTTACCAGACGAGAACACAAAATGTGTGAAGAAGTAGGACTCCTCCAAAACTTTGAATCTGTATTTTGGATTGCACCCTGCATTTCTTAAGAAATCCTCTTAATCAAGACCTTGCTACAATACCTGAACAACTTTGTTCAATAGCTTCCCTTTTCTGAAATCACTTAGAATTTTTCTTCTTCCAGTTTTATGTACTCATAATTTAACAAATCCTAATGAGCAACTCCACAGCAATTACTTTCACTTAAGAGTTTTGTACAGTCTGACATATGCCCATAATTAATGGGCCTGGCAGTGTACTTGTAGATCATAATCTCCAAATAATAGCTGGGTTAGTAGCTAAGGTCAGGAGGTTACTTGTAATCACCCTTCATTCAGATTTTTAGCCATACTTATTTGAGAAGTTCATTAAATTACAGGTTTTGTTAGCAACCCCTCCTGTCTCTAAGTAACTGGCCACTGTTTTGGTAATTGATAAAAAGTCCAGGAGGTTTCTTCAGTCCATACTGACAAAGATGCTCCACTTCAGGTGTGCTGAACAAATGTTTCTATGTCACCTTCTTCCCTGACAAAAGCAAAACAATAAAAATGCAGTACGGTTTTCCTTGCTTATTCAAAATACTACTGTGTTCAGAACTTTCCATTTTCAAAGTTCAGACTGTATTTTTTAAATCTAAACTAACATCACTGTTACTAAAATACTTGTTTTAATATGTTTGTTTTCCTGGTGTGTTTTCTTTCTGAGACCTTTTGCTGCCTTTAATGAACTGCTTAACCTAACAGCTCATTCCTTCAATGTCTTTACTTTTTTTCCTTCTAGTCTTGCACTTCTCTCTGCAAATCCTGACACACCACAATGCACAAATGCTGTAACTCTCTAGTTGGCTCCTCGCTATCTAACAGCACATAAAAACTCACTTCTTGTTAATGACCCACAGAATTTCCTGTCCACGGACTGGGACCTGCTGTTACCCACTCACTCAACCTATGCAGCATCTCAGGCACATGGTGTGGCACTTGGGCTGTCCTCTGCAAGGCCACGAGCTGGACTCAATGATCCTTGTGGGTCCCTTCCAGCTCAGGATATTCCACAATTCTATTCTAATTTCTGCTTCTCTTTTCCCCAAAGCAGAAGCAATCCAGCACTGTGCAGGGATGTCCCAGCCAGCATGCAGAGAAGAGCAAGGTGCACAGATGGAAAGCAGCCTCGTGTGCATCCAAAATTGCTGGGAGAAACAGCGTTAGCCCCTCAGTCAGCGAGCACTTTGCGTTGCTCCTGGGATCTGTTATCCATCACGCAAGAGCAGTGTTCTGCAGGCAGTCTGCATCAGCTGGCTGAGGAAAGCTGTGCTCAAGCTCTCCCTTCCTACCCCAGGATCCCTGGGATCCTCCCAGTGGGGCTGGGGGCATTGAGCTGAGCAGCCCTACAGAAACAGCTTTGTCTCCCACCAGGAGGATCAAACAGGGTTGGAACACTTGAGCATCCTTTCTGTGGTTGGATAACCAGATCTGCACAGCCTGTGGGGGAATGGTGTGTAACAAGGTCAGCTTTGGGCTACGTGAAACTCAACACACGGGGTCTGGTCTTCCCTGGTGTGCACTGTCACAGTGGAAAAACTGTGGGTTTATGTAATCATCAGTGTGCAGTCAAGGCTGGTAATTGTGCTCTACAACTTCCTTGGCTACAGCTGCAGCCAAAGCAATGTTACTCTTCAGCCTCCTTTTTCTAGTTATCAGCAGAAATTTAAAGCAGAATATGCCTTGATTAGATAAAGCTGTTCAGGATGTACAGGAGGTTGTGCAGTTTGCTAGAGCAAAGTGGGAGAAACATGATTTCATGTTGCTGTGATGGATGCACTAAAGCAGTGATGTGAAACATCACAGAACAGAGGTTACAGACGTAACTTCTGGGTCCTATGGAGTTAATGAATGAATGGATATGTGAATTAACTAGGATGAAATACTAAAGCAGGCTTCAGAGATGATTTTGGGAGCTGTCTCCCCAGGTGAATGCACTTGATCTTGCCTGTGATCTGCTTTTTCTCACCTACCATGACTTTCCATCTGCAAGTGCTGGATTTGGTTAAACCCCACTTGTTTCTTTTCAGAAATGTCTCTGCCTCACAGTGAGTTTGGATTACTTAAGCACTGCTTGCACAGGTAATTGAAAAGAGCAAGGAGGTGCCAACTTCACCCTGAAACCAGGAAAGGAAGAATGCTGGGAGAAACCCTGTGGTGGCAGGAATGCTGCTGTGGGGCAGTCAACACTGGGGTCAGCCTGGGATGCCTGTCTTCCATTTGGCTTCATTATCCTCTCACTTAACCTCAATGTTTTGGTCCTTTATCCTTTGTTTCCCAATAAAGACTGAGATTTCCTTTCTCCAGATGACAGCTATGCTGAAACCATCCCTTGGGATTTCTCACCCTCTGGGTGAGAAAAACAATGGTGCCTGAAGCCTTCAGGAGCCATCCTGCGTGGTCCCCCCATGGAAATCCTGCTTTAACAACTCATGCACTGAGAAGGGCACCAACAGCCACAACAGATTGCATTCCTGACCCTCCAGAAAAGAAAAGAGATAATCCACAACATTCTGCTATAGAAATGGCTCATTCCCAGGCATGGGGAAACATTTATTTGCTCAAGCAGTACTAACACTTCAGTGGAAACAGAAGAAACAGAACCTGTTTCCACACATGCACCATCCCAGGAAAACTGTCAAGTGCAAATAAGCAGCATGATACAAGGTATTCCACAGTCACCTCACCAATATGTCCATCCCTTGGACTGGATTTTTAACTTTTTATAAAGACATTTAGTAGAAAATTGTATAAGAGGACAAGAAGTATCAGGAGTAACAGGCACTTGTCATTGTTAGGTATTCCCTAGCATGAAAAAATTGCTTCATCATTACCAAACTTATTCCACCTTTTTTTTTTCCCATTGTGGAGAACTAAGTGTCTTAAGGATCTGGCTTTTGTTCTTCACAGGAGGAGGCACTAAACATGACTGACATCAGGAGCAGTCCATCCACTGAAAACTTAGATAAATGTGTGGGTCAGAACATCTTCCTGCTGTTTGTTGTGGAGGGTTCCAATGCCAACTGCTGGGGCTGGTAGAGGAGGTCTGCTCACAAGACGGAGCTGAAATTTGAGTTGTGGGGAAATGATTAATGAAGGACAGAAACACATCTCGAGGTCCTGATGCCACAGGGATCTCTGCTGTCAGATAACTGGGCAGTCCCAACTGCAAGTAATGCAGGAAGTTATCCTGCATCTCCCAAAGACTATGGCTCCAAGGACATCATAGTGCATGATCTGCCAGAGCAAATGACACCTTTGCATTCTCCTCCTACTCTCCTACCTGGGATCTTTCGTTATTCTATCTGCTTTGACTGAACACCATGTAAAATAAAGCTCCAGTCCTGCTCTTCACCAATGGTGCTATGAAGAGCAGAAGTGGATGAAATTAGAACACACATTTGTTTTAGGCATCAGGATTAGATTTTTTGTTGTAAGCACCATAGAATCTTGCATTCAAGGAGAACTTCTAACTTCATTTCAAAGACTAAAACACCCTGGGGACACCTTACCTTAAGCCCCAGCTGCTTTTCAAACCGTGGAGACACAAAGGACCATGGACCCATGTTCTGTGGTTCTTCCTGACTCCAGATGAAGACTAAAGGAAGGATAAGGGTACACAACAAACATACATATTTAACTTTTCAGCAGAGAAAGAAAAACAGGTTTTTGTTTTTGTAGCACCTCCATTTTTTTTGTCTTGGCACTACCTTTGAAATGAAGGCATGCCACACTCAATTCCCTTGCAGGTCAGAACTGAATTCAAACCCAAAGTATGTCCACCATTAGGGTATAACTGTGTGTATATTCTGCTTTTCTACTGCTGTTTTCAAAAGCTACTAAAAGGACTGGACTGCAAAGACCAATACAAAAAATATCTCAAATGGTTTTCTCTGATTTTCAGTGCTGCTTGTTGGAAGCTAACAATAGCAGAGAAAAGAGTTCTTTCAACACAAGTGATAAACATTTCTGAAACATCCCACTCCAGAAACACTTGGATGTATGAGGGGGAGAACAAAGATGAAAAAGCCACTACAGCTCTTCATCTTAAAAGACAGGCAACAGATTTAGTTCAGTACCTCAAAGAGACTAGAAACACAGAGGTAGAAGCCTGGCTGACCTTTTGCATGGCTGTATTTGCTCAACTCTTGCTGTAGAGCTTCCAGGGGGAAAGGACAGAGCTCTTCAAGTCTCAGAATAGCTGTGCTGTGCTGCTTCTCTCCCAGTGTTTCTCTTTGCTTCACCAGAGCATAGTAATGCTTTCCAGAACACAGCACCACTTGGGTGACACTAAAAAAAAATAAGAATGTTTCCAAGTTTAGTGTTTTACAGAAACTTGATGCAGAACAGCTTCACACTTCCAACCAAAAAAAAACCAGTCAAACATCAAAGACAACTTCATAAAGCTAAATTGTTTGCCTAGACCATTTTTTCTCTTCTTTGCCTTCCCTCTCCTCCAACAGTTGGCAAACTAACCTTTGGGCACAGTATGACAGAGGTCCTGTTTCTTCAGTAATTCTGGGAAAGTTACCTTACAATGGGATTGATCTCTCTTAGTTTTGACTATTAAAAATTAAACACCCAGCCAAAGCTAGTCATCTCTGCATTCTCTGTAGAAAATAAACCAGAGGGAGAAAAGTCCCTCCAGAGGACAATTCTCTGCCATGCCAAAGCAGGACTGCCTGCTGGAGAGACACCACACCCTCCTGCAGTCACAGAGGTCTTGGCTGCCAAATCTTACTGGAAAAAGCAACGAGATAAACTACACCCTTTGTGCCTCACCATCACACTTTAAAAACCCAAGATGCTAAGGTACTTCCAGGCTTTTGATTGGGGGTCAGGAAGTGAAGAGGAAGGAGGCTCAGACTTGAGGCAAGGGGCAGATAAGGGGATAAAAAATTAAGGCTGAATTGGTTGTTGTGAACAGGGTTCACTGTAATATCTAAGGGAGAGAGATATACACACAATTTATTATTGCCCCACCACATCAGCTCAGGCATTCCAGCCCCAGAACAAAAATTTCTGGATTCAGTTTTGGGCCACTCATGACTAGAAAGACATTGAGGTGCTGGAGCCTGTCCAGAGAACGGAATGGAGCTGGTGAAAGGTCTGGAGCACAAGTCTTGTGAGAAGCAGCTGAGGGAGCTGGGGAGCTCAGCTTGGGGAAAAGGAGGCTGAACAGGTGCCTTTTCACTCTCTACAACTCCCTGAGTGTAGCCAGGTGGGAGTTCATCTCTTCTCTCAGGTAACACACAATAGAACCAGAGGAAACAGCTTCAAGTTGCATCAGAGGAAGTTTAGATTGGATGTTGGGGAAAATTTCTTCATTGAAAGGGTCAAGCACTTGAACAGGCCTCCCAGGGCAGTGGTGGAGTCACCATCCTGGAGGTATTTAAATGTCTAGATGTGACACTTGGGACATGGTTTAGTGGTGGACTTGGCAGTGCTGGGCTAAGATTGGACTTGATGATCTTAAGGGTCTTTTCCAACCTAAACAAATCTATGATTCTATGATTCATGTCACAGCTGCTCCAGTGACTGTCACCTAATGGACATGGTGCAGAATAGGACCCATCAGGTTGGTACCTACAGTCACAAACTCCCTGTGAGGCCAAGGAAGCCTGTGAAGCCTAAACACTTCACTGTTTTGCAGACAGATGTGGTAACTACCAACAATTACCAGAGGAAAAGAAGAGGAAGTAAAACTAACCACAGTCACCCACCATAAAACATTTTCCCCTCAAAGTCACTTCTTTCATATCACGACAAATTTGAGCTGTTGGGTAGGAGAAAGGAACAGGACATTTCTTTTGAGCTTCTCCTCTAAGAAAGCAGAGCTACCTTTTAGGATCTACTGAGGAGTCACCAATGACAGGCTTGAATGTTGTCCCTGGGGCCATTTCTTCAAAACTTGATACAGCAGCCTACATGGGGGAAAAGTTGGAAGTTACCAAATCTTGCTGCTTTTCCCGCAGGCCAGAGTCAGACAGAATGCTGAGAAAGGGTTTTGGTAAGTACAACATACACAGTCTTCCCTCTCCCTCATATTCCTATTCCCAGTGAAAAGTGGGATGATAAGTTTCCCAAGGACACCATCATGCCAGAAATGAACCCTACTTCTAGGTCACCTCCACCCAGCTTTTATCCTCAACCTGTTTGGCCCCAAACAGGCAAAATTCCACTGATTTGACCCCAAAACAGCAATCAGAGAACACAGAGGAAAAAGAAAGAGGAGAAAAGAACACAAAAGGGGATAAAGAGGGANAAAAAAAAAGGAAAAAAAAAAAAAAAAGGGGAAAAAGAGGGAAAAAAAAAAAAAAAAGAGGAAGAACATTTTTCAGCTTACTGGGAGCCTGAGTAACACTTTGGGAGAAGCAACAATGAGAGGTTTCCTGAAGTTTCGGACCATTTGCCGCCGGAGTAAATGGAAATACTGTGCTGGGGTGGTGGGATGCACAACTGACATGTTGACCTGGTCACCATCAACTCCCTCTTCTGAGCTGTCACACATCTGTGCAGGGGGAACACAGCAACACCTTGTCAAAAGCAAGCAGTGAGACCAATATGAAAGAAAGAATCCAGGCACAGGAGGCACACTGACCTGTACAGAACAGATTAGTAAATATCCTAATTCAAGAGAGGAACAACTTCAGAGAAGAAATGGGTTTAGCATTTAACTGATGAGATGGTGTCTGAACTGCCTCCTTTGAGCACACTGCAGCACAACTCCCAGAGCACTGAGTGCCAGTGCCAGTGCTGTGCTGGGGATGTGTGGCCCTGAGGGTTGTGGTGGGTACCTGTAAGAACCGTTCCATCCGGCACGACGAGTGCTCAGGCCCTGCACCATCATAGCCGTGGGGAAGGAGAATTACTATCCCACTCTGCAGAAGCCATTTAGCCTCACCTGGAAACACAGAATGAGGAGGAAGGAAAGGATGATTTCCACAGAACATAAAGCCACAGAACACATTACTTTGCACAAACTACTCAGGAAAAAGAACAGCTGATTTCCACATCATTAAATACAAGCCTGAAACATGCTGCTGGCATTTTGCCCTGAGGTTCATTACATTGAAGTTAACACATGTAAAGTGATCTGATGTTTCTGAAATCATCAAGTAGCTCTGGGCTCCCAGAAGACTTAAGTCTCCACATGGATCACATGACACAGTGAAATTTTAAAACTTCATCTCTGCAGGTGTGATCCCAGCATTATCCTGTGAGCCAGTCCTGGCTAAATCAGCAGTGCTTGTTCCACTGAGCTCTGCCAAACCTCCTGCACTATACAAGAGCTTACAGTCAAATCCAGAAGGTAATTCATCCCAGCTTCATGTGGGTGGGATAAGAGGGCCCCTGAATTTCCATCTGTGACTACAGAGGTTTTATATCTGAGCACTCAGAAAACACGTTAGAGACAAATGTAGTAAGGTGTTGTTGTGGGGTTTTTTGTTTGTTTCTTTTAAATAATGACTATTTTCCTTCTCTATTGCTTCAGGAAATTTTCAGATGCTTCATGAAGGGAAGGTACAGCCTATAAAGCTATCAACCATACATACACACAGTAAAATACATATGGAGGAAGAAAGGACATTATTATAATTAATTGTCCTTTTGTAATGACTGCCAAGGAATCTTTCATTTTAGATGTACTGTCTTTAGAGAAAAGCTGCACAGAAGTCAGGACCTCACAGGCAAGCTCATAGGACTCCTTGAGAAAACAGAATTCTTTGCACAACATGTTGCCCTTTTACTTAAAAGAGGAAGGATTTTCTAAAAATGTGCATAATACAAATGATTAATTCTTAAATATATTAGTTCCTTGTACACTCACCTCCAGAGATGAAAGTGTCAAATATTATCTGGGCTCCATTAAAGAAATCTCCAAACTGAGCTTCCCAAATTGGCAGTAACTTAGGGCTCTCAATACTCATTCCATATTCAAAACCAAGCACAGCTTCTTCAGACAAGGGACTGTTACTCACCTAACAAAAGGAAATTGTTGGGAGGGGTGGATGAGGAAGAAGACAACCAAAGGTTAAGAAGCATTGGAACCAGGCAATCAGTGCTGAGGACACACACTTCTAAAGGCAATTGATAGGCACTGATTTTTTGCTTTTGAATGAAGGCACTGAAGGGGAAAAGAATAATATTTGATCTCTCAAGGAAAAGCAAACCCCCTTGTTAAAGCTGTAACTTGTAACAAAAAAGAATAGGGATGCCCTGACAGTTTTTATGTCCCTGTATCTGGGGTCTGCCAGAACATATGCCTACATATGTCTCAGCAGCTTTAAAAAATGCATTGTTTCAGCACAATTTGAAGAAGGTGGTCTTGTGGGCCACAGAACCTACCTCTAGGAAACCCTTCTGGTCTGGGGACATGTGATTCAGAGGAATGTAGGTATCATCTGTCTCTTGGCAAACCAACATCGCGTGTCGCTGGCTAAAGGTTCCTCTGCCAACATCTTGTCCACTTAGTCTGATATTAAACCCTTGGCAAGCAATAAACACAACACCAGATCAGCAAGTCATGTAAAAAGAGAACATGCAGGAAATAATTCTACCTCTTGTTATATCCCTTTTTGGATTTCCCCTTATCAGCAACATCAAATCTGAGATGCAATTCTTAACCAGCAACAGCTCCAACTCTCAAGCTCACAGATGCTCTGACATTATTTTGGGTAAAATGGTTCAATTTGCTGAAGCAAACTGCAAAAAAATGTGCATTCTGTATCATATGTAAATGGAGATTTGAATTCAGGCTAGGGAGGAGGGAGAAGAAATAGTAGCATAAAGCATGCAAAGTACTTGGGAGCTCCACTGATGTCAGCTGCACTGCTCTTGTGCTCAGCTCTATGCACAAATGTTTCTGGGGACTTAGAGGCAGCTACAGTTCTGTGAAGATATTTAAGACTCAATCTACAAATATTAGTGACACATAGGATTCATATTTACCTTCTCTTAGACCATGCAAATTGTCAAATTTATACATCATTGCAATCTTTTTACTTAAAAACACCTAAGAAATCTAATGTTATCCTTTACTGACATTAAAGCAAAAATTTCACTGTCTGCTGTCTAGTTGCCTCTTACCTTGGCTCAGCAGAGAACCAAATGCTAAAGTTTCAGCTGTTGCCCAGTCCAGCTTTTTTCCTTCCTCCATTTTTTGAACTCTTGACTAAGCAAATAAAGAACAAGAAAAAATTACTATTTTGTCTTTTTCCATCTGTAGCTCTTTTGGTGGCACAGACTAATATTAGAAGCCAGGAAAAAACCAACACACTACAGAGAGAAATGCTATATTCCTGCAGCCAGCTTAGGCTGGATTAGAATACAGTCTTGTTTCAGCACATCCTGAAGAAGGTTGCCTGAGGACCACAGAACCATAAGTGATCCCTGTGTTCACCTCCCAGTCAACAAACTGTGGACTGATGAATTAGTCCTAGTCTGAAAATATTGAAAATTTTAGCAGAGCACAGAGTGTAGTCTTGACAGACTTCTGGTCTGTCTGGTTAGCAGCGATGAAAGATACCAGGTGTAAGTATTTCAGTCTCCAGAACTCTTCCCTGTTCTGGCCTGCAGAACTGCAGGCTAATGATCAAACTGAGCTGTGGAGTTCTTGCCTTGGGCTGGGAAGACAAAAACATCAGTCTTTTGAAATACTCAACTCACAGCCTCTCTCTGGCTGCCAAGCAGACACCTGCACATACTCATCATCCATCAAAGGGAAATAAATATTCACAAACCCCAAACTGATCCAAACCAAACACCAACTTAGGAGCTATCAAACCTTGACTGTCAAACTTGGCCACATGGTGCCTAGTGTTTATATATATAAATCATAAAACATTCACTACTGGCTTTAGAAACTGTGTACACTATTTCCAGGTTCCTGAGTCATTCCTTCACAAAGCACTCATTCTAATTACCAACTATATAAATGTTAGTAAGTTATCATAATAGTTTCTTTCTATTTGTAAGAATAATAAATTGTATTTTCTATAAGTTTTTTTCTTCATTGCAATAAAATATTGTTGAAATAACAAACATGGTCAGACTTGGGGGAAGAACTCTTCAAAATTGGAGGAAAAATGGCATCATCTCAGCCTTGCAACAGTGACCTGTTTTTCCTAGAGAATACCGAGCTATTCCCTAACTGGCAAGCCTGCTGTGTTTATTTAGACCTTTTTCCTGTAACAGGCTGTACCTTTGAGCCATGGGATCAGAAGTATCATGGTGCTCTGCTCACCTGTGCATAGGTCTTCAGGAGATGGCTGTGCATCTGGAGCTCTTCAGGCACCTCCACAGACTTGACCCCAATGAACTGCAGGAGAGGCACGGGCATCCCTGTGTCCCAGGTGGTGATTTGGGCAGAAGGCTCCACAAAGCCTTCCCAGTGAGCCTGCAGGTTGGTGGGAGGTGGGTTGTACGAAGTCATGTTGGCAAGGTGATCGTTCAGCTTAGAATAGCACGTGGTCTTTATCTCAGACACTTCAGCCTCAGTCATGAGCCCAGCAGCCGTGAGGTGCTCTGCATATGTGTCCGGGATACTCTTACGGGATCTGCCAGGGAGGGAATCAAACCACACAGATTTAAACCTAAAAACTGTCACAGGAGAGCAAGGAAATATCACCTTACTACAGTCAGGTACCATGGAAAACTCATATAAATGGTGTCCTGGTGCATTGTACTTATTTGCATGAAGTTCACTTTCCTGGCATTTTCAGAAAGGTAACAGTTCTCTTAGAGATGTGTTTTATAGTCCTTTATTAAAAAAGTAAAATAAAAAGTGCTATAGTTGGCAGTTACAGGTTAAAACAAGTCAAAACTCCCTCTGTGCTATCATGCATATTTTCTTCAGAGAAATTCACAGTAGGATTTCCACACTGGAGAGAATCAAGGCAACCATTCCATAAACACTTCACCAGAATACCAGAATTCACTGGCAAGTGAAATTTTGTGTGTTTTTCTTTAGGAATAAGGATGGAATCTGAATACATTTAAATGCTAATAAAGATGAATCCCCACTGGAAGCAGCAGGACCAGGCAGACAGGACAAATATCACACTGGCTTCCTGCCCATTCTCCCACATCATGCACACTTCCCCTTGGCACACAGAAGGCAACTTTGCCCTCTGATTACCAGTGGTCACGAATTTGAAATCCAAGAGCTATGTCCAAGATTGTCCTCCAAAAAGCACCAAGCCACACATTCAAGAGCCAACAGTAATGATTGCTCATTGATATCTAATTATCAGACCCACATTGTAGTCATGGGCTGCTGACAGTGTAGCTGCACCTTACATAAAGACCTGTGGATATGTCAAAGGATCTCACACAGAGATTTCTATTGCAGCAGCAAGACTTCAGATGGTGCAGACATATTGTGGTGGTACACCTCTTACCTGATGATTTTGTACATGCTGGGGTTGGTGAAGAAGGGCTCATCAAGCTCATTGTGGCCCCACTGCCTGTAGCACAGCAAGTCCACGATGACATCCCTGCGGAACTGGCGCTGGTACTCCACAGCCAGTCGTGTGGCACGGACAACTTCCTCAGGATCATCCCCGTTCACATGGATAACTGCACACCCAATGATTTTCCCTGCCCAGGGATTCAAAACACAACAGCAGTCACACCCAACCCCTTCTAAAGAAAGCAGGCACACACCTGCTCTGATGAAACTACAGACAACCCATGTCTGAAGTAAGTATAATAAAACTAAATAAAAAAAATATGTTCTTTGTGATGAGAGCTGGGGTAAGAAGAGGAGTCTTCCCTGAGAAAACATGCAATTAGCCCAACCCTTTGTATTTGTCAGTCTGAGCACAACTTCTTTACAAGCACTTTGTTCCCAGAGGACTTTTTATGCACAGTTCCTGCATCATATTAATCTGGTAGTGTACAGGAACTGGGAGAGAACTACTTGATTGCTTCTCTTTCAAACAGAAATTGAGTTTTATTTCCTTCTCATCCTAAGCTATTCATACAGGCCAAAAGCAACTTTCTCCCTTATTAGAACGGAGTATCATTCTGTCCACTGCTCCTCCAGGCAGAAAAATCTCTTCATTAAACAGAACACTGTAAAATTTCAGTATCTTAACACCCTCTCCTGTATGACAATTTGGCTGCAAGCAACAGTGCTCCCTTTGTACTTTATCTGTCCAAATTCTGGGAAACTAAGATACTTCAGCCATTCCTGGCTCGTGTCAAGTTTCCCTCCCTAGCAAAATTCTAAAGCTCAGCTACATAACAGCCCCTCCTCGCTGACAGGTAAGAAGAAAGGAAAACTAAGGATGGAGGCAAAAAAACAAACCCAAACAAAAACAATTCACAACACACAAAACCAGCCCAGGGAAAACAGTAATAACATATGCCATCTACCTTAGCAGATTTAATGAATCTACTTGATTGGTTTGATGAAAGCATAAGACAAACACTTGATGTTAGGTCAAAAGCATACAAAAGTATATTTTTACTTATAGGAGACACATCCAAGATAACTAATTACTATGTCTCTGATCTTACTGATAATACATCTGTTTATCACTAAGAATGATCAGTCCAAAACTAAGCTTCTAGTCAAGGTCTTGAGCTTCATCTTTAAACTGAAAGCTCAACAGGCTCACATGACAACAAACAAAACAGCAAAAAATGGAGGAGTATCTGACTAAAAATCTTGCTCTGAAAACACACTGGGATGATTTTCATGAAATTTAACAAGATATATTAAAATAAATCTATTATATATTTTATTGCAATACCTTTTTAAAACTGTCAATAATATGACAGAAACTGAGTTATAAAGACTTCACAGAAATCTTGCAATTATTTTATCACATCCTGTAAAAATATGACAAGATTTTCCCTTGATGTTTAGTCTTTGCCATAAAGCAGATAGGGGAGGGCATATTTTTAGCATCTGAATTGTTGCTAGTAGGAGGGAATAATAATAATAATAATAGTAGTAGTAATAATAATAATTCCAACTCTACCATGAAACTGGAGTTATAATAATCTCTGCCTAGAGCTGACAGGCAGTTGCTATAAAAAGTCCATTGCACAGCTTACACTGGAGTTAAAAATCCTTTCTGATACAACAGGCAATCTTCCCTGTGCTTCAACCCTACCTACCAATGTCACTGCAGTACAGAGATGACCTTCCTCGCTCTGGAGGGGTGGTATAGCCCAGCTGGTTATTAACAATCAAATGGATGCTCCCACCAACTCTGAAATGTGGTAGGTTAGAGAGGGTCAGTGTTTCAGGAACAATCCCTTGCCCAGAAAAAGCAGCATCGCCATGAACCTGCATCAGGGAAGAAGATGGAAAAGCCTCATTAGGAAACGTTGGAGGAACAGCAAAATCAAAACCATAACTCATTAAGTAAGACCTTCTAAATTGGGTACATGGAACAGATACAGTTCCACCTGGACCCACTTCTCAATCCCTCTCAGAATACTGTTTCCATGACTTGACAGTTTATGTAGCCTTATCACTAACACAAGGTCATATCAGCCAATGTATGTACATGAATGCCTGATGTAATCCCTACCTAGAACTGACCTATAATCTCTTAAAACTGACCCACCAGTGTCCAGGTGACTGCAAGTTTCCTGGCTATGGCAAAGCTGCAGCAGTCAGAGGCAAGCCACTAACCCCTGAACAAAGGGAGCTACTCAGCACAGCATCCACTATTTGCTGAAGCCAAATGCTGGTGAACTGGGGCTTGTGCCCATTTCCACCTTACCAAACAGACAAGAACAGAAAAACAAGTGGAAAATGAACCAAATGGAAGCACTCAAAAACAAAGAAAAACTTTCAGAAGGAAATAAAACCTAAATTCTCAGTTACATTGCAGAATAGCAATAGCAAATAAATGTTGTCAATTAAAAAAATAGATTGGAAGGGGAATGGTTCCCTCCTGGTTTCTTCTGCTGCCTAAGAAGGCTACATATCTCAGTGATAGCATTTGAGTAAAGAGCCTAAAACATCTGAGAAAACTTTATGGCCTTTAGCACATCCCAAAGCATTAAAGCCTAAAGACAGTGTGACTATCCAACTACACAAGACTGTTCATATGCATCTCAAACCCCAGAGGACTCAATTCCTGTGGTGCAGGTAGGATTTTACTCATTCTGCCAAAAAGATGGAGACAGTTTTTGCTAGGGCACATTTTTCTCTGGGCTGCATCAGCAAAAAGCTAAAAGCAAGGTCATCATCAAGTTTAATTCACCAAACAGTGACACTAAGAGTGGAATTTATTTCTGGGAGATCTTACTCTCAGATTTCATTTCAAATCATAAATATCAGTAGTTGCCTGATGTCCAGGAAGTGGAGTTAAGGTATGTGAGAAGGTGAAAAATAAACCACTCTCCAGCAGAGATGGACAATTAAATACTGCAGAGATGTCCATGGTAGTTAACCAAGGAGAGTTTTATAAACCTTATGAATTCTGAGTACACTGAAATTCCAGAAAAGAAGACCTTCAGACCCTGGACAATGAAGCTCACCATTGACAATGGCACCTTAACTGATCTTTACATTCTCCCCTCAAGCTCTGGTACTGAGGCTTGTGGAAGAAGAGAAAAAATGAATAAAATAAACCTCAATTCAGAGTTCAGAGTGTCTACACTTATATTTCTCAAGAGAAAGCACTGTAAAAACAGAAAGATCAAAGACTAACTCCCAAACCCAAGATTCTGAAACACAAAGTGCCTGCATTCATCTCTTTCTTCTCAATTAGCTGAATGAGAGCAGTTAACAATTACAACTGAAAATTTGCCTATTTTCAGTCTCACTTGTGTACCTCTTAAAGACACAATCACAAGTAAGGACAGTGAGGTTACATGACACATTTTCTTCCTTTTAGGAATACTTTGAATCAGTTTACTAACATGGAAGTGTTTAGCACAGAATCAAATGTTTCTCTTCTCTGCTATGCAATCCTCCCTGCCATTTACCCCCACAAAACCTAAGAAATGAAATTTTTCTTGGACAGGGAGAGTCCATTTATTCTGAAGAACCTTTATTTAAAGAGTTATAGTACTTTCATTACTATATAGTGAAGATTTACCATCACGAGAAAGAAACAATAGTATCTTCTCAAACTAAGATGTAACTGCACTGAAAGATGGAGACGGACTGGGCACCAAAGTTGGCTGCACTTGCAAGCTCTAAAGGCTTTTTTAAAATAAAAAACTAAGAACCCCAACTTGCCCAGAATTTTTTGTATTTTCATGTCTGTTTTTTCACAATATCTGCACTCTTCCAGAAGCAAGCAAAACATTTTTTAAACTGAAATATATTTGACTCCTACATGTAACTTCCTCTGTGTTTGTTACACTTTACAGAACATTTCTGCCCAACTTGTTTTTACTCCTGGCTTTAAAATGTTACAAGTTCAACTCACTTGTTTTTCTAAGTTAAAGTCAATGCAAGAGAAGAAAATTTATCAAGGAACTATTCAGGATTGCTTCTACAGCTATACAAGTCAAGGAGTAAAAACTAATTCCAGCAGAGTCTTCAGCAGTACCATGACTAAATAACAAAATTCTAAATCCTCCTGAACATTTTGCAGCCTTGTTGACAGCTCTTCTCCAAACCCATTAATTTGAAAGAAGGCTTCCAGTGGCAGTTTAAATGCAAAAGTGAGGAAGGGCACACATGGCTCTCAATGCAGAATATTATTAAAATAAAGGGAGGTATCAGAATCAGTTATTCAAAATCTTAGAAGTGAAATTATTTAAATGCCAGCATCATCACAAATGCCACCTGGAAATCTTCTTTCCCCATAAAGAAGATCCCAGTTCTTGACATCATACATTAACTCAGTTTTGTTTGATATTTCTATGTACACTCCTGTTCACACTCTAGTCCAGCAAGTCGTACAAATATAAATTACAACATGTGAGCAAAATACCTGCAGGCAAATAACTTTGTCCCCAGGCTGTGCAGAACTCTCTGGGGAGTAATCGCCGTCGAGCAGAGTCTGTTGCCTGGCTCGTGTCTTGCCTACAGCCACTGGGTTGATGGCTTCTAAGTGTGAGGGGTTGGGGAGCAAGGTGACGTGCACAGGTCTGTGGGAGCCAAAGTCCAGATCTACAGAAGACGTCAGGTGGGAGAGAACGTCCCCAATGGCTGCTGAATTCTCTGGAAACTCACTCAAACCACGCATCTTGCGGAACATGAGCTGCATGGAAGCAGATCTGGTTAAAGCCCTTTTCTGATTCACTGACATGTTGAAAGAAAAACACTCTCCCACTCCAGAAATTGCAAGGATGCTTCTAAGTAACAGCACATAAAACCCTTCATTAGAGTTCTTTTAACAGTCTCCTGCAGAGAGTTCACTGAAGTATTCATAGGAAAGGAGAACACTCTCACACAGGAAACATTTTATTGCTCCAGCATTTACAACATGGCCAACTTCTGAGGGCTTATTTTACTGCAAATAAACCAGGCAACTGCCCATGGGACTATAAATCTCTTACCTCAGGAGGGAGCTGAAGCAAGCCAGCGAGTAGATTAAGCCTTCCCCGATGAGGCATTCCAATGACGACATCCGTGACCCCGCTGTAGGCGCACGCCTTGAACAGCTCATGGAAGAAGCCCATCATGCTCTCTGCTCCCTCACCACCGTATCGCTTCACTGTGGCAAACTTGGTGGCCAAGAAGTGATCAAATTCCTGTTAAAAACAGGACAGCTTCAGTATTAGGTTATTTTAAGCAGCAGCCTTCTGTTTGTAAAATTCAAATATAATTTATGTTTATACCCTTGAGGTGTACAAATCTAAACATACCCCTAGAAAGTCTCAGCTCACTCTTCACCTACACAGTCTGAGACCAGAAGCTATGACGACTATAAAAAATCAGTTCTTATCTCCTCCTAAGCAGAAAAATGTTGCATTGAGGACCAAACATTCTCTGTCTCACATGGAACGTGCTTCAAGAAGAACTGTAACACCAGGCTGACTTACAAATTCCTTGGTAGTTTACCTGTTTTATGTGGAAATTTAGGAATGGTGTTCTTTTACAGTACAAACCATAATGATCTTGAGATACAAAGTACTAGCAAAGCAGAGTTTCATTTTGATTTACACCAGGAACAGTCCTTATTACATAGGTAGAATGCTTGAGAGAAGAAAAATAAATCAATCTGTATTTACTTCATTTTCTTCTCACTTCACTCCATTCACCTCCTCCTAGAAAGCTCTAATAAGGAATCAAGTTTTGGAAGCACTGGAAATTTCTTTAGTTTTTGCAACTGAAGACAGAAACTAAACTAAGTCTAACTGAGAAGGGAAGACTAAGCCACACCCAAAGAACTGAGCCAACTGCTAGGTGAGCAATATTCAGTTCTAAGGAATAATGTACACAAAACTCATCACATATAAAAGCAGTATTTTTCTGTCAGGGTTAAATTCTATACTCTTTGTATAGTTCTGGTCATACTGAAATTAAAGTAGAGCACATCAGGGTCCCAATATCAACCTTTTGTGTCACCATCAATTTCCTCTAACTGTCAAGGAGGAGATAAAAAATAAAAAGTGGGCCATATACTTCCATTTAGTCATTGGTAAATATTACATTTAACACTCCTCCCACTTGGAAAACTGGAAACAGGGACACTTTCACTCTTCTACCTTTCCAACCTTCACAGATCCTGCTCCTCTACCTTTCAATCCTTCTGGATAACATGGGCAGAAAAGGGGAAAAAAATTAAAACTTTTCACAGTACAGAAGTATTTGAATAAATTTTCTCTATACATCTCAAAAGTGCATAAATATTTTACCTCCTTATAGAAGGCATTGAACAAAGGTTCCTTGCTGAAAAGCACCATATCTGCCAGTACTATATGATAACACCTCAGTCCAACTCTGATTTGTTATTCCAAAACCCTGAGGGGCAGCATACTTTAAGGACAGTAAAACAGATCAGCATGAGGGTGAAAGGAAAACAGAACAGCTAAGCCAGAGCACAAGATTTCACAGAGCTCTGCTCAACATTGTGCTCCCATCAGTAACATTTAGTATGAGCTGTCAGATCACTAATCTCAGAGTATCTCACTTTTGAAGACTGATTATTCATGGGTTTATAGCATCATTACTTCAGTAATGGCTGGTAAGTAAATTCAGCAACAAACTCCAATGAGATTCCTGCATTGCACTGCTTCAGGCAAAACCTTGTACTTCTTCCTGCTGCACACTGTCAAAGCTTTTCAGGACAGTGATTGTTCTTTTTCTGCATGAATCATGTCCAGAATAGTAAAGGATCTATGACAGACTCCATGACTTACAATCCAGTAGCAGGGAACAAAGTACCTGGGACTCCAGCATCAGTTTGCACAAGTGCTTTTTCTCTTCAGGTGTAAATGCTTCTTGCTTTAGCTCTTCAAACTTTTTAGCAAACCATTCTCTTTCCTCCAAAGTTGGGAGCTGGCTTGTTTCTATGGAAATATGCCCACAGTATATATGGTCCAGATAAGCCATCACATCCTCTACAGAAGCTTCCTCTTTTCCCATGTTTATAAGTCCTAGGAAATAAATGTTATTAGTCACTTTGGGGGAGGAGGGGGAAGCACTAAGGCCTGTTTTGGAGAAAATAAAGCAATGAGAGAGACTCTCCTTTATTTAAGGCTGCAGCAAGGCTCTAAGAGAGTCAAGAAAAGACAATTCTTGACTTCTGCCCCTGTACTTTCAAACCTTCACTACCGTGTTAAGTATTATGGTAAATCATAGAATGTTACAGTAAAACAAGAAATTAATGTTTAAACTCAGTAGTTGTAAGAACAAGTACAAATTTTCACGGTTTCCAAAGATGCTAAAAGGCAGCCTCTCACTGCACTTTGATTTCTGCAACAGACATATGTATGCTGAAGTTGACAATTTTCTGTCTGACAGTTTTCATCACTGATTGAGCCACCACTCAGTATCTGACTCTTCCACAGAGGCCACAGCCCCTCAATAAATCACCCACGAACAGAATTTACTGTGATAAGGCTGTGGACTCACCTGTAGTAACGAGAGGACCCTGAAGAACTTCAGCCAGCTGTTGGATTTCAGGTACCACGTTCATAACAGCTCTGCCGGCAAACAGTGGGTTTATTTTGGCTGCTTTGTGGCCATGTTCAGCATAGGCAGTTATTAAACGAGCAAGAGCATGGTCAACTAAAACCAAAAAGAAAGCAGAACAGTATCACACATATGCTCAGATTAAATCCACTTACAGGATCAACACAAGAATGTTTTGTCTGCTGGCAATCATCAAGGTTCTGGCTGGAAAGGCAGCTTTTCTATGCAGTTGTTTCCACCTTATTACCCCACAACAGCTCCCATCAGCAAACTGCTAAATCTGCTCCCCCACCCAATTTTCAAGCAAGTACACTCTAGATTTCCCCCACAGTTCCCTTCATAGGTTAGGCTCCTGTAAACATATGCAAAACTAGTTCATTTTGCTTTGAATCTCTTTACAACAGTGGCAAACCAAAACCACTACAAACAGGTACATCCAAGTCAAGATCAGCACATTACCACTGTATAGTCTTATTTCCTAAACCAACTCAATCCTATCACTTCCTTGTTCCTTGCTGGAATGACAGGAGGATTCGGTCTTACAAATAATCCAGGTCCCATGACTTCAAAAAAAACAAAATCTGTCTGCAGGTGCCAAGAGCATGTGCTGAGCCAAATGTGGTAAAATTTATCCACATGAGCAGAATTTGACCAGCTGAGAGGTCACACACATGTTACTGTCACTGAGCACAGCCACAGACCAGGCTGATAAACTGCAAACAATAAAACATACTGCAAGCACAACCTGCTACAAATTAATAGCATGAACCAGCTTATAAAGCATTCCTAATGTAGAGGGGTTTTTCATCCTGCTAAAAACGCAGCACTGACAGTAGTCAGGTCTGAAGGCTTTTGTTTTCCAAAAATAAGTCCTACTCAGACCATATCGCAACCATATCACAAGGTTATTTCTCTGACACTTGTATTTCTATTGCCAACACTGCTCCAGCCATCACAATCACACAGCCCATTCAAAACAGGCCCTTTTCTCTACTGGGTTCTACAACAGAAGGACATAACTCAGACATAAGGCTAACACTGCCCACAATGCTCCCAGCAAGGAGGCCTTTAAAAGCAATTTTTAAAATGTTACAAAAAATATGTTAATCATTAACAAGGAGGCTACTTTGTGACTGGCCTCGGTGTCCAGGAGCTACAAACTGGTTTCACTCTGGCTTCTGGGCAAAGGGTTTAATTCCTACCAGAGTCGCCAAAGGAAAGTTAATGCAAGGACCACACTCCTACCTAGATGAGCTTTCTGCTTGAAATCACATCTCTGGACTGTAAAACGAAGCTAAAAGCAACACAGGATTGCTACAGGAGAGAGTTACCTGTACTTAATCATGGAATCCTAGAATGTTAAAGGGTTGGAAGGGACCTTATAGAGCATTCCGTCCCAATCCCCCTGCCGTGGGCAGGGACACCTCCCACTAAACCAAAGCTGTTCAAAGTTTTTATCCCATCTGGCTTTGAACACCGTCAGGGTGGGGGCATCCACTACCTCCCTGGACAACCTATTCAGTGTCTCACCACCCTCAGTTCGGCTACTTCAAGCACCATGATATAAAAGCAAAATGACAGGCGCGTAGCAGAGATACTTCCACAAGCAGCAGAACTCTCCGAGAGCCCATCGCTGAGGAAACTTCAGCAGTCGGTGCTCTCACAACCGCTTCAGCCCTTGGAGCGGAGCCAGGCACCCCAGGCTTGCAGAAACCACAGCCAAGAGCTCTCGGAGCGAGTTTGCTCCGCGCTCTGTCCC
>VXBB01004676.1:0-55574 GCA_013399915.1 Illadopsis cleaveri | reverse complement strand
GCACTGGAACAGGTTCCACAGGGCAGTGGTCACAGCACCGAGCCTGTCTGAACTCAAGAAGTGTTTGGACGATGCTCTCAGGAACATGGTGTGACTCTTGGGGTGTCCTGTGCAGTGTCAGTAGTTGGACTTTGATGATCCTTATGGGTCCTTTCCAAGTCAGGATATTCTGTGAACCTTCCCTGCTGCTGTGTGGGGGACTTCTCTCTCTCTCTCTGCACTGCGGTTTTGGTTTTTTTTCTGTGTGCTGTGTCTCATCTTCCAAAACTTGTAAAGTTTATTTTCTCCTCACTGATCTGGGTATTTTTCTTATGCACCTTCCCTTGCATTAAGAGAATTTTAATGGTATTTCCGTTTTTGAAACTTAAAAATCTTCTAGTGTTCTGATAACTAGTGATGGAGTAGTTTGTTGCTCTTTGAGATTTTTCAGCCCGTCAGAGGTGGGACATCTTGCCTACTTTCGTTATCTCCCGTATCTCTTTTGTGCTAAGAGTAGCTGCAAAAAGGACTCTTTATGTAATCCGTTTAACTTCTAGTGAAAAATCTATGAGTCTGGCGTTAAATAGAACGGTATTTCCTTCCCTCGTACTTGTGTTTGTGAGGATGGGGATTCTGGATCATGTTACTCCAGGCTTTAACAGTAGACTGTTTTTATTGACTTGAGAGGTTTGCTTTGAGGGCCAAGGTGTTGATGTTTATTCTTTTATTCTGAATTGTGAGTGGATTCATGATGCAGAATACCTTGTATTACTCTCTGCTTTTCTCAAGAGTAAGTACACAGATGATTTTTCTTAAATGTTACTTCTGTATTTCAAGACTATTTCTTAAGTCTCTCAGCTCAGAGTATCATGAACCCAGTGCCATGCTTTCAAATTCCAAGATAATTGTTAAAAAAAAGTAGAAACTTAAGTAGAATAACAATTGACTTCACTGCAAATGAGTCAATGTACATCAAATATTGAAAAATTAAGATAAATAGTTCCCTCTAAAAACATATTACCTGTAGGTGCTGGAACTGAGAAGGAGTGTTAAAGCATATGAGTGTCACTACAGAAACGGGCTGCCAAGGGTCCAAAGGTATAGGGGTGTTTGTCTTGTCTCTTTTCTCTGTCCTTCCTAATTTTCTAGTGTGAGTGCTGGTTTGCTTATGCAGTTCATGTCATTATTACTCCTTTTCATCAGTACATTCATGTAAAGGTGAGATATTAAATAGAATAAAATTTCTCCTAAACTTTCCATGCCATCTTCAGCCTTGTTTCCTATGGAAATGAGGCCCAGGTGAGCCAGCTGTTTTTCCCTGCTTACCAGAACTTCTGGGAAAGTTGCTTGTGGAACAGTTCCGCTTGTCACAGAGGCTCTGCCCCGGCTGAGAGCTCAGCCCGTGTGTGGAGCTCCGCCGGGTCAGCCCGGCGGTAACTTGGAGGCAGCGGCCGCACCTCCTCCTCCTGCCCCCGGGCGTTTGGTGTCACACAAACCAGCTGGCAGAGCCATCGGAAAGGTTTGGGAGATAAGGAGCTGTACGCGTTGCAGGTAGTGAGAAGTATTGCAACAGACCTGTTCTGTGATACAAAACAGAAACCTATTGTAAAACGAGATTTTTGGTGGGTTTTTTTTGACTCCAGTGTTCACCGGGAAAAAGTGGATAATACTGCCTTGTGGTCAAAGCCATAATGTGCCCAATTATGCTCCATCTCTTTTCTCTTTATCCCATCTTCTCTGGTTTGCTTTTATACAAGCAAACATTAGATACATCTTTAAAACAGAATTCTGAGTTCCTCAATTTAGTAAGAGCTCAAGTACCATAGTGGTTGTGGTAAATGGCCATGTTGTTAAAAGCTACATGTGTAGCTGGATATTTTGTTCAGAGTATTGGAAATGTGACATGCTGTTCCAGCATTTCTTTAAACATAGGCAACCCGTTCCCTCTTTGGTTAAGTACTGATTTCATAACAATACTGTTTTCAGATCAGTGTTTTTTGAATTCAAGTAGTTCTGCGATCTTGAGATCTGAAGTTTTATAGTTGTAGGCATGCATTGGGGAGCTGAATGTGCTACTGCTTGTTTAAGCAATGCTGTTTTGATTTCCATAAATCAGTGTCAGAGACATTTCTCCCTTGGAGCTGTTGCCAGTTGCTGCCAGAGGTCAAGTCATGAATAGGTTCCCCACTGGTAAATTGTCACTGCCCAGATATGAATACTGATACTGTAAATTTTTGCACACCATTTTTTCTTCAGAAGTCCTGGACCAACACCTTAAAAATTGTAATACAAAGTTTCATTTGGGTGGGTTAGACAGGATATGAATCTGTCATTTTATTGTTTGGGAGATGGCAGAGGCAATGTGCAATGCTTATTAAGAAACATACCTTCTTTATTGTGAAGTCTTATTTATAAACATACTTCAAAATAGTTAAAATTAATATCAGAAGCACTCTATATTAGATTGGAATATAGCTGTCTCACTATCCACTTTGAGTAGATGCAGGGAATTGGTGAATACATCATCCAGTGTGAAATGTTGGAAAGACAAAAGTAGGAGTGGCCATTGGGAATGAAACTGGTGTTACTAATAAAAACAAAGTGATGGCTCTTCAGAAAGCATCCCATGCCATGGTGTCCTATCAGTCCCAGCTCTACATACATTTAACTTGAAGCATGTAAAAAGGTAAAAATTATTTTTTGTTTTAAGAAATTAATTTAGCCTGAAGTAAAAACCCAGGTGGTTTTAGTTGCCTCTTGTGGTCCTGCCTGGCCCACCTGACCCTCACTTGAGTCAGCAGAATCCTCTTGCATTCTAGGCTGTAGTACCAGGAGTTAACTTAAGGCTGAAGAAGGTGAGTCTGTCCCCTCTGCTCAGTATTTACCACATCCAGGTGTGGGTTCTCTGTTCCCAAGAAAGGCATTGACACACTGAAATAAGTGGTGGAAGATCACCAAGCACTCAGGGAGGCTGGAGAACATGATATCTGAAGAGAAATGGAGAGAACTGGCTTCTTGATCTGTAAGAAGAGGGGGAAATCTTGTTACTGTCTTAGAACAACCTAGTGGGAGAGCATAGTGAAGATGAAGCTGGCTTCTCAAAGCTGTGCAAGGATGGGATGAAAAGAAACACACTGTGGGGCATGGCAGTTTCCAGGTTGAAATTAGGAAAAGCTTGTTCTCAGTGTGCCCAGAGGGGGCCGTTGCTTCTCTGTTCCTGGACATACTAAAGCCTTAGCCAAGCCTCTGATCTGCTTGGATCTCCTTGGAGCAGGGGCTGAAGTAGGTGCTCGTCACAGTTTCCTAATCAAAACTGTCCTGTGATTTTACCCTTTTGTGTTCAGTGTGTGTTACCTTTTGTGTCCTTAGCCAAATGAAACCAAAGCTTAGAGGGCTGGAAACTCCAAAGATGCTAAAGCTCCTACAAAATTGTTGGTTGAGTAGAAGGAGAGAGAAATTGTAGCTTTTGATAAGTCTTGCTAATTGCAGCCTTTCTGATATTATTTCCGTTTGCTCTGCTGGCAGGGAGGTTTGTGCTACAGCTTAGTCAGCACTGCTCACTCTTCAGCTGCTGCTTGTGCTGAGTGCTGGAGATGCTGGGGAAACCTGGGGAGGGGTGAGGAAGGAAGCAGCAAATTGATGCTTTTTCACAGTGAGGATAATCCAGCGTTGGAGCAGGTTGGCCAGAGGGGTTGTGCAGTTTCTTCCCTTGACACTCTTCAAGACTGGGACAGTCTTGTCTGAACTCATTACAGACCCTGCAACTCATTACTGACCCTGCTTTGAGCAGGAGGTTGAATTAGTTGAGGTCCCATCTAACCTGCATTATCCTATGATCCTAAGTAGTGGTAATGGAAGGGGGAGTATTCTTAGGAGATGTGTAGAAAGGTCAGTGAGGTGCAGATGCATGCTGATGTATCAAGCATGGACTTATTTTTAAGTTGGAAGTACTTTGTTTTCATCAGTGTTGAATTTTTTTTTTTTTCAGATGGACTTGTTTATGTTCAAGATCTTACATTCCTTGGGTTGTAGAAACTTCAAGATGCTTTTATTTCACAATTCATGCTGAAGACAGCTTTTCACAACCACATGCTTACAAAATTAATAGTTTTTACCTGTCAGGTCCATTCCTTTGTTCAAGAAAATGTAAACCTTTATTCTGATGATTCATGCATTTGTGAGTTAAGTGAATATAGGTGGGCTGTGAAAAATGACTAAAATATCAACAGCAATTTAAAAGTACTTCTTTTCCTGTGGTTCTGCAGGTTTGCCTGGGTAACACAATGCCAGCTGAGCGCAAAAAGCCAGCAAATATGGAAGAAAAAGAACCTCAGTTAAATAATAAGGAAAAAGAATTTAGTGAAAGGCGACCAGTGAGCACCAGGGAGAAGCCAAAAGAAGATGTGAAGGTTGGCATGAAGAGAGAGACTTTAAAGGTTCCTGAAGATAAAAAGAAAAAAATGGAAGAGGATAAAAGAAAGAAGGAAGACAAGGAGAGGAAGAAAAAAGAAGAGGATAAAGTAAAGGCAGAAGAGGAGCAAAAAAAGAAAGAAGAAGAAGAAAAAAAGAAACTTGAAGAAGAGGAGAAAAAGAAACAGGAGGAGGAAGAGAAAAAGAAACAAGAAGAAGAAGCTGCTCAACTGAAGTAAGTTATCTTTTAAAGGTTTAATTGTGCCAAATGTGGAGTTCTTTTATCAGGATTGTGGTCAGAGTTGTAAAAGATGAAGTGTTGGACTTACTTTTAATAAGTTGCATGTAGTGTTACCATTTTTACATGCCTATGTCTTCTAAGAGGTTTTGAGTTTTCACTTGTGACCTCTGTTAGTTTGGTCTCTGTTATGGGGGTTTGATAATGTTCTGCATGTGATGACCATGGAGAGCACAACTGTGCTTCAGTAAATGTTGTGATTAAACCCCAGCTGGCATCAGCCCCACACAGCTGCTCCCTCCCCTCAACAGGATGGGGAAGAGAATCAGAAGAGTAAAAGTGAGAAATCTCATGGGTTGACATAAAGACGGTTCAGTGGGTAAAGCAGAAGCTGTGCAGGCAAGCAAACCAAAATAAGGAATTCATTCCTCACTTTCCCAGCAATCCCCAGGAGAGCAGGGCTCTGTTAAATGTAGCAGTGACTTGGGAAGACAAATGCCATCACTCCTGTCATCCCTCCCCGTCCTTCTTCCCCCAGATTTATATGTTGACCATGATGTCATATGGACTGGGATATTCCTTGGGTCGGTTGGGGTCAGCTGTCTTGGCTGTGTTCCCTCCCAATTCCTTGTGCAGCCCCAGACTGGTCCTGGGTGGGGTGGGCTGAGGAGCAGAAAAGGCCTTGACTGTGTGAAGCCCATCCCAGCAACAGTGAGAGCACTCCTGTGTTAGCAGTACTGATTCCAGCACAAATCCAAAACACAGCCCCATAAAGGATACTCTGAAGAAAATTAATTCTGTCCTAGCCCAAACCAGAACAATAAAGAAACACAGATGCATTTAAGATGAAGTGTTGTTGTCCAAAAATTTGGAATACAGACTCCTAACAGGTCTACAGGCCATACATAACAGGAGCAAATCTGATGTGAGAAATGTAATTTCTTTTAATGAGTGGCAGAAAACTGATCCCTGGATGGCAAACTCAGAATGTAACCTGGCAGTTTAATATGTGATATTACCAAGACCACTTCTCTTAGTTTGTTATCCAGCAGTCATACAGTGTTGAAGGTGGCATCTTTTGACCAGTAAAGCTGAGATTCTGGCCATTCTGAGGTCTGAAATACTTAATTTTTAAGATTTAGGCAATGTCGTAGTCAAATTCTAGCTGGGACAGATATATTTTACCTATTCCAAATTTTCTGTGTAATTTCAGTTGTCTGGCAGTAAAAGCTTTTCCTTAAATGTATAATACAGTAACCTGTTGAAAGGCTGTTTCCTCTTCTGTCAGAACTTCATCTCCGTCTAGTAAATGGAGTTTTGTGTTTATATTTTCGAAATCTGTTGGGATTGATGTGTTCTGCCTAGAAATATTTGAGAAATTTTGTTTTGTAGTAAGTAGTACTTGCCCTTTGTAACACAAAAATTAAACAGAGTTCCTGAAGCAGATGCTTTAGCTTTCTAGGATTAGCTTAGTAGATACTTGAGAAGAGAGTAAGGTGAAGTTGTGTTAGAAGTCTTGAAGGTTTTCCAACTACGACCATTTTTTCTTTGAACTGATACCCTGAGATAAAGGCTTCAGAACAAAAATGACTAATTTTTATGTCTCATAGGGAGAAAGAGGAGGCACATCAGCTCCATCAGGAGGCCTGGGAGCGCCACCAGGCAAGGAAAGAGCTCCGCAGCAAAAACCAGAACGCGCCGGAGAGTCGTCCGGAGGAAAACTTCTTCAGCAGGCTGGACTCCAGTCTGAAGAAGAACACGGCTTTTGTTAAGAAGCTAAAAACCATTACAGAGCAACAAAGGGACTCCTTGTCCCATGACTTTAATAGCCTGAATTTAAGCAAATACATTGCAGAAGCAGTAGCTTCTATTGTGGAGGCCAAACTGAAAATATCAGACGTGAACTGCGCTGTGCACTTGTGTTCCCTCTTTCACCAGCGATACGCTGATTTTGCTCCTTCGTTACTTCAGGCTTGGAAAAAACATTTTGAAGCAAGGAAAGAAGAGAAGACTCCCAACATTACCAAGTTAAGAACTGATCTGCGTTTCATTGCAGAATTGACAATAGTTGGGATTTTCACTGACAAGGAAGGTTTGTCTTTAATCTATGAGCAGCTTAAAAATATTATTAACGCCGATCGAGAATCCCACACTCACGTTTCTGTGGTTATCAGCTTTTGTCGGCACTGTGGAGATGACATTGCTGGTTTGGTACCAAGGAAAGTAAAAACTGTTGCAGAGAAGTTTAACTTGAGCTTTCCTCCTAGTGAGATAATTAGCCCAGAGAAACAGCAGCCCTTCCAGAATTTGTTGAAGGAATACTTTACATCTTTGACCAAACACCTGAAAAGGGACCACAGGGAGCTACAAAATATTGAAAGACAAAACAGGTGACAATTGAATGTTGCTTTTTACTTATGAATAAAAATTAGTTTATTTATGAAGTGCCTAGATTTGTTGCAGTATTTATGGACAACGTCTGTTAGCAGTGTGTAGAAGATAAGTGTGTTCTGCAATGGTTCTAAAAAAAGTTCTAAATTTGTTCTGAATACTTAAAAAGCAGAGACAAAACAGACTCTTTGAGTATCTTTTAAAGGAAAGGGAAGTTGACCTTTAGCTGTAATTCTCTACTCTATTTGATGCTGTTTCATTATCAGCGTGAGAGCAATTCTGCTTTCCCTGCTGGTACTGTCCTTTTCCAGTTGGCACGATCTGATTTCTCCCTTTCCACCCACGTGGATCTAACAAAGCATATGCCACTATTGCTTTGGCTTGTTTACTTTTTCTAGTGTACCAGGATGAAGGAAAAAGTAGGTTAAATTGAGAAGGTATCTGTTACACTCCAAGTGGACAAATATATATTAAATAAATGTATTAAAATGTTGGAGGGCATAGACAATTTGATAAAAGTCCTTCTAAATATTTATATGTAGTACTAATATTTCAGGGTATGAATATGGCAGACCTTGAGACCTGAAAAATTTTATTTCTGCCATGTTCACATTGTTTAATAATTGTTGGCTTTAAAGCATCCTGAATTCTCATTATTGGAACCAGCATGAACCCAAATGCTATTCTTAAAACAGTCATTCTTTATTTCTTCTGGAAGCATTTCAGTCCAATAGAAATGAGCACATTACTGTGTATAGACACATACTTCAGCTAAAAGGCTGGAACATCTCTGGACGTCCATCCAGAGTCAAATGTATGCTTGGAATGCATTAAAATTTTATGTTTCCAAAGCAAGAATCCATTGTGCTGATGGGTTTTGTGCTGCAGTTCTATCTCGTCTCAGCTAAGTGTTGAATTTCACAGGATCATAAACTGACTTTTGAAGTACTGTTATTTCTGCAAGTACCTTACTAGTTCAAAGTGCATTACTGACTTAGATGTAATTTTTTCAAAGTGAGTGAATATGAACCTTTATACTTCCACAATTATCATTGGTTCTGAGCACAGTGGTTCTGGCTGGCATTTCAATGAGTGGGGTGTTACAAAGTCTGTATGATAGAAAATAGAGGGGGAAAGGTTCTGAGAGGTATAAAATATGTTCAGAAACCAAGAAGCAGAAAGAATGTAAATGATCTGGGAGAGAGGAATATACTTTAATATTTACTTGTGCAACTGGATACAAATGAGTGGACAGAGCCTGAGCAGCCTGGTCTGACCTCATCACTGAGCCTGCTTTGAGTCAATCAGACAAGGGCAGATGAGGGACCTCTGAGCACCTTGTCATCTGAATTATCCCTGTGAACTTGGGTGCAAAGCTTTGTTTTGGGTGAGGAATGTGAAGAGCTTTCATTTATCACTGGATTAAGAGAACTCTATTATTTCTCTTTCTGAACTTTAAGGTGTTTCTTTTAACTCCTGAATAAAAGTTGAGGAGTAAGGTTTGTTAAATAAGACATCAAAAAGCTTTCCTACCAGATTTTCTGTTTACAACATCTGTAACAGATCCATGGCATTTGCTTCCTATGGAAGTGCAAGACATAAGGAGGGCAGGGCAGAAATTTGCTGAGTAAGAAGTTTGTGAGAATTACAGAAATCTTCCTCAACTGTGGAATTTGGAAAAGTGTAAAGGCAGTTAATTCCTTACTTTTTGAATTTTTGAATTTTTTTTATGTGGGTGGCAATTTTTAAGCGTGTTTTTGTTTGGTTGGGTTGGTTTTGGTTTTTATAGGAAAAAACCAAATTGGATAAAGCAGTTCCCTGTGTATTAAAAATCTGATCCATTTTGCTGTAGTTTTCATTCATAGTGTCATTCCACAATCAATGGAGTGAATAGGGAGTGAACTGTTCCCTTTTGTGCATCAACTGCATCACATGTTTAGGTTATGATATTTTGTCAGGTAAATAACTCATCACTTTATCTTTGTCAGGAGAATGACCGTGAAATAATTTAAGCTGTATAATTTAGTTGAATTAATTGAAAATTGCTATGCTAAATTAACAGTGCTTTAGTGCTGTGTTACCTGTGGAATCATTTAGGTAAAATTAAAGCAGACTCAAGCATTGCTGGTTAAGTGGATAGTTAGGAGAAGCACCTTGAGTTACAGACCTGGTGGTCATTTGGTTACACAGCTGAGGGCACAACAAATCTTGTCAGGCTGTGTCGTTGGAAGGAAACACCTTGATTCCCAAATTCTGGAGAGAGTTTTCAAAGAAAGGTGTTAACTATGGAAGGAACTTATTTTGTCTAAATTAAGGATGTTTTTAAGATGTGCTGGACTTGCCTTGTGCTTTGAAGAGATGTAAAGCAAGACAAGTACTGTGTGCTGTACTTGTAATTGTATTCAGAGGTGAATACATGCTTTTTACAGTTTGCTTCATTTGCTTTAGCTTCTTTGAATTTGTTAACACTTGTCTTCTTGGAACTGAAATTAAGAACTGAAAGTCTTGTACCATTGTTACAGCACTTTGCCTTTTTTGGTTTTTAATAATAGCACAGAGCTTCAGTGCTCATGTTTATAAAGCTGCTGGTTTAAAATATGTATGCAATGGACAGTGGTTTCCATGGAAAAGCTGTGAATTGACACTTAATGTGTTTTCTGTATCCAAACTGAACTGCACTTCCCAAATAGTCAGTGGTTATTTAATTTGTTAATTTTTCTTTGCTGTACTTTGCAGGAGTAGGCAATACATGTTAAATAAGTGTGTTTTGTCAGAGAAATAGAACTTTTGCCAGCATTAATGCTTCTTGCTCTTTGGCCAGACACCTGTATCCACTTCTGGTTCTGAGCAAGGATTTTGTTGCTCGCCCTGTGGATGTGTACAAAGAAGAGTTTTGTTTTACAATTAATCTGAAATGAGAAGACTGATATCCCTCAACTTACATTGCTTTAACTATTTCAGAATTCTTATGCCACAAAATGCTTGTGTCTTTTGGCAAGACTGTGACTGTTTGCCTATTGCATAATAAAAGCCTAATGGTAATGGAATCCTACAGATGATAATGTAATGATACAACCTGCTTTGGGAATTGTGGCATTTGCACCTTTTTTTGGACTTCTGATGCTTTCATTTCAGAGGTCAGTGGTTCCAGCACTTGTAAACAGTGATTAGGTTCCTTCAAATGCCACTTACTCTTGACAGCAGATTTCAATTTTCAAAATTATTATTTGAAACAAGTATGAATAGTTTTGTAAAAGAAAATAAAGAGCAGCTGAAGAAACAAATGTAACTGCTCATAGTTTGGACTGATAGCCCTGAAATAGGTTGGTTGGTTGGAAAGTCAGTGGGCTGCTTGCAAATATTTTGACCCTCCTGGTGGTAATAGCTCATGTAATCATTTAAAGAATAGGATATGGGTTGTTACAGGTGCAAAGCAACTTTTATCTAGCTTGTTGATAAAGTTGAATATTTTATTTTACTATGTAAGTCTTCTTATGACTGTTACAGCCTAATTGTGGCAGAGAGTAAGTGTGCCTTTCTCTTTGGACATGGAAGCTGGAGCTTCTGTGACTGTACTGTCCTCAGTGGGATCAAAGCTGGAAATTCAGTGTGGTTTGGAAAAATAATAGTGTCACTTAAATGCTTGCTGTTGGGGTCTAAAATTGTTACAGTTCCCTCAAAGAGGGCAGGTTAGCTTTGCTCAGAGAAATGCCTAATGGTTCAGCATAGCTCAGATATATTTTAAGGACAAAGGTGGTCTTATTGTAAGTTTGGTTTTTGTAGACGCATTCTCCACTCCAAAGGAGAGCTGAGTGAAGATCGCCACAAGCAATATGAGGAATTTGCAATGTCGTATCAGAAGCTGTTGGCAAATTCTCAGTCTCTGGCTGATCTTTTGGATGAGAACATGCCTGACCTCCCCCAAGAGAAACCAACACCTGAGGGTAAGCCAGATTCTAAAGCAGGTCAACAGAACCCTGGAGTCAGCTGGGATGTGGTGGAAAAACGAACCAAACCCTCTAACCATTGTGTTCTTTCTGCTGGTTTCATTTCATTCAGCCTCTCCCCCTGAAGGATATCAGTTAATGAATAATACATTTATTTTTTTAAATTAAAGTAATTATGCCTAATATGTAACCACAACTATTGTATATTCTGTGTAGTTATGGAAATGTAAGTAGTATCTCTTTAGGTTTGTTTCTGGGGATAAAGTAATAAATGGAAAATTAAAAATGTTTTTAACCTGATCCTTTTCTTTAATATTATGCAGTTTTTAGTATTTAAAAACTGTTAGGGTTTTAAAAGCTGATACTGTTAAAAAACACGTTTGAAGTCTATTTTGGGTCATGATGTCATGGGCAGGAACATATTGTTAAGCCAGATAAGTCACTAGGTGTGGCTGTCTGGCCTCCTGAGCAGAAGGGCAGCTTTCAATGCCTTTAAATCTAAACTCTGAGGTTCATTGAGATGTTGAAATCATGAGTAACTTTTGCCTTAAATTATCTTGAACTTAAAAGAGCTGTATTTCTTGAATGCCTCTAAATATTAAATTATTCTTTTTAAACTTCATTCTTAAAACTCAGTGGGATACAGTTCATCATACTCAAAGTGATTACTTTAAATGCTAATGTTATTGAAGTCTGTTACAACTTTCTAATACCATATAATGTGCTGCTTACTTTTTCTTGATTTGACTTCTTCTGATTCTGTTTTTTCAATCAAAATGAAATTTAGGATTTTAAGATAGTTTCGTGATATATCTAATACTAAGACTGAATTGTTAAAAACACTTTAAAGTATGTGTTGAAATATTTAGGTGAAAATAGAGGTAGTAATAGATAGTTTAACACTTTCCTAAAAGGACTCTTAATCTCTAAGGTGCCTCCCCATAGAAGATTGTAAATTTGTGTAAATAACTTTTTTATGGTTTCACTGTTTTTGCAGAACATGGACCTGGTATTGATATTTTCACACCAGGAAAGCCTGGAGAATATGACCTGGAGGGGGGTATCTGGGAAGATGAAGATGCTAGAAACTTCTATGAGAATCTCATTGACTTGAAGGCTTTTGTGCCAGCAATTTTGTTTAAAGATAATGAAAAATATTCCCAGAACAAGGATTCCAGCAAAGATGAATCAAAAGGTAGGATGCTTAGACGACTGTTTTCTTCAACATATCTTGTCCAACTGATAAACAAACTTGATGGAAGTAATGAGTCTCTAATGAAATAATTTGTGGTAATCAGGACAGTACAGCAGTTTGCATGAATTTTTAGGGAATAAACTAGGTGAGGTAGGGGTTATATCTGGTTATTAAGGAAGAAAAAAAGTAAGTGCATTTTAATATTGTTAGAATTGTAAATTTCAAGTAATTGGAGGTTAACCAGAGTGAATAAATACCAACTTTTCTGTGAGAAATGGGAAGTTTTCCCTTTTTTGCAGTTGTTGGTGTTTGGGGTTTTTTTTCCACTGTTATTTTCTTAATAAATTATTAATGGTAGGTGACTTTGTCAGCATAAAATTTCACTAGATTAGAAGGCCTGGGTGGTTTCTCACTTCTGACACAGCTCTCAGTTCACAACCAGGCATGTGCAGACTTCAGGTGCAATGGGATAAAAAGTCACCATCCCTGGGTCAAAGTGTAAAAGAAGATGCATGTTTGGAAAATTCTGACCTTTCCCTGTAATGATCTGTAGATATTGGAGCAGCTTGTCCAGGGAGGCTGGAATCTCTGTCTTGCTATTTTAAAATAACTGGAAAAGTAGCTGAGAAATCTGGTGTGAACAGTGTTCATTTACTTTGACCAAAAGGTTGAACTGGAAATCACCAAAGTCCATTCCAGACTAATTTCGTCTGTGATTCTAAACATGTTACTTTGTTTGTGAGTCTGTATTTCCCTATGATGTGTGCACTGTTGAGAAGTTTTCACACTCAGCTTTGAAAAATTTTAGAATTTTAATAAACTTATCTGCCACGAAATTTATTTTTTCTTAAAATGAAGCATAGTCTGCAAATGCGGTTGGAAGGAGGCTTGAAAAAACAGTAAAATTCTGTAGGTGGTAATCTCTTGGGAAAATGTTCAGTGTTGGACCAGTGTTGTGGTCCAAGAAAAATATTAACTGTTCTTTTCTGATTTTTTATCAGATTCAGACATTGTGTTCAAGGAAACTAATCTTTATTTGATCTTTTATACAGCATGTTATTTCATCAACACCTTCCTCCTGTTCTGCTTTTTCCTTTCTTTTCTTCATCTGTGTGAAAGATTTTCCATTAAAACACTAAAGAGATGTAGGTTTAGCAGCATTAATCTTCCTGTATTCTATAATGACTGTGTATATTTAAGAGTTTGTTAGTATTTATTTGGTATTTCTACTTCACTTGTAAATAGATTCAAAAGATGCCAAAGATAATAAGGAAGCAGCTGGGAATGAGGATCTGGAATTGGAGCTGGAGAACCTGGATATAAATGATGATGCACTGGAGTTGGACTGTGGAGATGAGGCAGAAGATCTTACAAAGAAGCTTCTTGATGAGCAAGGTAAAAAGAGTTGGTTTTAAGAATTCTTTTTCTTACTGATTTGTTTTTTTAACTTGATGGTTTTAGTTTGTGGATTTGTAGAGTGCATTCAGGGCAATTTATTTCTTTGTTTATTTATTTATGAAACTAATAGCTAGAAACTACTAGGATTGTGATAAATGTTTTTGTAGCAAGTCATTCAGATACAAGTGAGAATTATTTTAAAGATGTTTATGTAATGAAAGTTATCAGTTCCTTCACACAACTTCTAAAAGTTAGCAAATGTAAAGGCAGTTGCCTGAAAAGTGACTACAAAGAGGAATGAATACTTAACAACTAGGCATTACAAATGCACTGTTTGGAGAATGTGTTTGTAAATGATTATATTTCATAGCTTAAAGATGTCTACTGCTTGTTTATTTCCCTCTTTTAGAACAAGAAGATGAAGAAGCCAGTACTGGATCTCATTTAAAACTCATAGTAGATGCTTTTCTTCAGCAGCTTCCAAACTGTGTCAACAGAGACCTCATAGACAAGGTACGGTCATAGTTTCAGTTTTTTGCACTCTTAAAAGCCACCATGCTTGATCAGATAGGGAATAAAGATTTTAAACTTTGAAGTCGGACAATAGCTGAATTAATTTTTAATCAGTCTGTATTCCTCTCAGTGGACATGTTTTCTATGCCAGTTCTAGCCAAAACTGAAGAATTTTTTTTATGGTTATTTTTAAAGCAGTTGCATGTAGTAGGAGTAGCTCTGTAAAAGCTGTGCTTAAGCATCATTTTCTGTTGCTTTCTTGAAAACCCACTGCATTAAAGTGAAGTATTGCATTAACTTTCCTCTCTATAGGCAGCAATGGATTTTTGCATGAATATGAATACAAAAGCCAACAGAAGAAAACTGGTACGAGCACTTTTCATAGTTCCTAGACAAAGGTAAGAACAGAAGGGGACCAAGCTGGATCCACACATTTATTATTTAATTTAGCATGTGCATATATTTTTTAAAACCAGTGTATCATCCATTTTTTTATTCCTCATGTGCACTTTTGAAGTGGCTTATGCTGAAGCATATGAAATATTTAGAATCAATGATTCACACCACGATATTTTGTCAAAGATTAAAGGTTTTAATAAGGATTGTATTTTCTGGTACTTGTTGTTTACAGCAGATCTCTTTTCATTACTTTTTTAAACTGTGAAAATAACAGCAAAACCTACCTGATACCAAAAAGGGAGGATTTATATAATTCAGGACAACTTGCACTTTTTTGTGTTAGAGCCTGTGGACAGTTAGTTTGGAAGGAGGATTTCTTGTGATTTGTTAATTCTGTTACAATACATGGCCATTCGAACAGCCTTGTGCCTTCTGCAACAGCCACTTCGAGGCCAGCCCCTTTGAGCCTGCCCTCTTTTGTCTGTGTACATCTGCCTGTGTAAATTTCTTGCTCTTTCTCCTTGCCTCCGTGTAAGGAAATTTCCTGCACTTACAGGAAGAGCCCTACTTCCAAAAATGATTGCAAATATTCAAATAAAAGCACTGAATTCATTGGAGGAATAGTATATTTCTCTGTTCTGTAGTAGACTTGAACCTCAAATAAGTGAAATTATGAAGAAGTTGCTTTTCTTGCTTCACCTTGCCCCGTTTCTCATGATGAGCTGTTTTGATGCTGAATTTAATTTAAAGTGAACATGGTCATCTTGGAATTCTTGTTAAGAGTTTACACTGCTTTGATTCCATTACCTTTTAACCCTGGGGGGAAAAACCATAGCTTTGAGTATCTGTTTTGTCTCAACACATGTGTAGACTGGCTTTGAATAAACAGACTTTGGTGCTTTGTTTTCCTTAAGTTTAATCACGGCTTGCACTGTGTTATCAACCTTAATTCAGCCTATTTCTACATCCCATCTGTAATAAGCATCTGCTGTGCTAATTACCCTGTTCTCTTGCTGTGTGCAAACCAATGGTTTGTTTGCTGACTGAGGCATTAACCTGACTCCACGGTGAAGCAGTGCACATAATCTTTCATTCTCTTGTGTATTCTTGCCGCTAAAACTTCGGGGTTTGACCTCAGTGTTTGGAGGCTTTGACAGAGGCCTGATGGTGCCTAACATGTGAATTAATGACAGAGGCGGCAGGCAACTGATGATCTTCTGTGTTAGATGTAACAAGGTGCTCTTCAGCCCAAATGTAGGTTGCAGAGGAAGTAACATTTCTGTTTCTCAGCCTGCTGGTAATCATGAAATGCATCAAAACACAATGTGAGAAGAATTTGTTTTTCACAGCTCAGAACATCTACAGCAATGTAAATCAGCAGCACGTAGACTTTTGTCTTCAGCTCTGCCAAAGTAGAGAACTTTTCATACTTGTAAAATGGAAGTGGCTTTTTGGCTGGTCTGTGACCATACAGTAATGTTTGTACCACTGTCCTGTGTTGTTTCCTGGTGCTGTAGGTTCCAGATTGCTGAAATTGATTATTAACTCTTGGAACCTCTTTGAAAATCCTTTATTCTCTTTGCATAATCTGCTAAATTGTGCTAGGTGACAGTGAGGTGACTGGAGGAACTTGTAGATGTGCACAGTGAAAGGAGGTGCTTTGAAACAGGTACAGTAGGATAAGGCTTGTAAATTCAGCAGTGTGATTTCACACATGGCATGAAAGCAAAAGTTAAAGTCCTGATATATTGCACTGTTAAAAAATGTGTCTGTGATCAGGCTGTACTATAAACAGAGTTAAGAAACTCCTGGAAGCATATATGTTTTCTGGATTGCCATTGATTTGCCATCTTCCCAGTAGTATTCCATTGCCCTACAGATTTGTATTAAAAGCAATAATAATTTTTAAAGTATTAACTTTTCTGATAGAATTCAACAGAGCAGGGTAGATGGTGGGGTTGCCTCGAGGAGCTGTTACTTTTGTGACAGTTCTGGTCTCCAGTAGTAGGAACTAACATTGAAATGAATGGCTCAGCTGATCTTCTCACTGTTGGTCTTTAATTATAAATATGAATTTTTCCTAATATTAAGAAGCACTAACATTTAATATACAAATTTTTTTTAGTTCCTTTTCCTGCTGTCTGCTCTGGGACCTACTTGACTAATGAATGCTCAAGCTACCTTGGTTTTTTTTAAGACCTTTTAGTTCAGTTGTGTTTATGTGTCTGTGTTGGTAACCCCATCTCTGGGCTACTCAGCTGGAGAAACAGGATGTTGACTGAGCTGCTTGTTCTGAACACAAGCAGTTGAAATGTAAATACCAGCTGAACTGCCCATAGATGCAGACAATTTGAAAGGGCAACCTATCCCAATATTTAAGTAAACTGTATTGCTGCAGTTGGTAAAAGAGCAGTTCTGCTGTGTGTCTTCAAGTCAACATTCATAATCCTTTCTGATGTAGAAAATTCTGTATATTCTGTAAGACACTGCTTCAAGGCTTTGTGTACTGTGCATTTACAATGATTTTGCTCTGTGTATCGCTTCACTGAGCCATAATGATATGGTTTTACTTTCCATTGTTGTTGTTCCATATTTGTTTTTACTAATCCAGGAATTTTTTGCAATATCTCTCTGGGATACTCTGGGGGAAGAGTGCTTGTTATGCTAGTGTTTTTGAGGAGGGTTTTTTGTGAAAGCTTCAGCGGGGCAATGTCCTTGAGGATGCAGATAAAGCACTATGTTTTCCAAAAGCATTTCATTTCCAAGCATATCAGTTAATGCTGTTTATGTTTAGCTGCTTTATTTGCAGCCATAATGAAGTATTTCAATGACAGAATAAGTTCTCTTTCTTCTCCTGACATCACTTTTGGGAAATGTGCAGGCACAACAGTTTCATCAAGAACGTGTAAAACTTCTTTTGTTTGAGGTATAAAACAGACACTGTGAAATCAAAGTCATTATGTAGTGTTGCCAGTGAGCTTTCTTGCTGCCACTAGGGTTGGATAGATTGGGACAAATCAGGATTCTTTAGGACATAAAACCTAATTTGACAAAAAAGGCTGTTTCTTCCTCAACTCACTGTACATCAGTGTTAGAATACATCTTTGCCCTGCTCTGTTGAATACTGATGAGCGGATCACATTTACATTTTCAGCTGTGATTTGAACCTCCAACCCAACAGAACAGAAGGCCTTTTAAAAAGATTTTTCAATGCCAGTATACGAGTGGCTTTCACATTTGCATTGGAGGATTGATTTAAAACTAAATATTAGCCTTTTAATCCAGGCCTGCAGACAGTGATTTAACCACACACTGCCCACAACTTTAGGACTTTTATGTGGTTTTTTGCTGCCTAACTGAACTATCATCCTCTACACAGAATTATTTAGGTTTACCAGAATACTGCAATTCTGTAAATGATTTTCTTTTACTTCAATAGGAGAAGTCTGAAATATTTTCTTTGGCTTTAAATTCCAAACGATTCTAGATAAATGTTAAGCCGTATATAGGAGGCTGTTGTGGCTTATGATATTTTTTGATGTTCCCATCTGTGGTGATCTGTGAATTTGCAAGTTACCTGCAGTAAGAGATCAGTTATTCATGTGGAGGTTTTTCGTGTTATTATTGGTAGTTCTTAATTCAGAAGTTAGCTGATTCTTAAGTGCTAACTAGCTGTGCACTTTTTAACTCAAAAGCTGCAAGCCTCCAGTGTATTTACTGTCAGCTTTTCATCCTGAGACTTCTCTGTACCAAGGTCCTTTTTGTTCAGTTGAACTTAGCAGTGTTTCAGTGGCCTGTTTCAGTTAAGGATAAAATTGAGGAATGCGCTTGAGATCAAGGAGTTTTATGTTCTGGTGAAGAAATAAAGGCCAAAAGTGCTTCCCTGGTAACATTCCAATTCCACATCATCCTTCTCTTCCACTGAGCAGTGTGGGTGGCACTTAGTACCTGTTCAGGCCCTGTGAATGCACTGCTTTTATGCATTATGATTATGCTGGTGAGGCAGGAGTTCTGGCTCCATTGCTTCATTCTTTAACCTGTCTTGTAGAATCACAGAAATTAGGAAATGTACAAAATGCCCCCTTCACTCTTCCAGGGCATAAAATTCTGGATGCATCCATTTTAGAGAGATTGCAATTACGACTTTGAGAAAAGCTTTTCTCTAAGTTGGTTTATGATTGGTTTTGTTTGTTTGGGCTTTTTTTAATAAACTGACATTTTAAATAATAGAAAAAGATATGCTCTTAGATATTTTACTAATGTGTTGCTCATGTGAGCCTGAGAGCCAGAATTGACTAGATTTCAGTCCATGCTGTGTGGTCTAAAGGACAATGGTCAGAAGTGGTGCTTTTTACTGTGATGGTGAATATCCAGGGTGCTTAACATGGACTTCAGAGAGTGACTGACTCATCCCTGATGCCAGATCTTGCTTCATAATCAGAAGAGCAGGAACAGAAAGGGTTTATGGGGTTTAGTTAAGTTCTTCCCCCCTTCTCAAGGGAAAGAAATGCTTTTGGAGGGAACAAAGCACTGCATGTACCAGTAGATGGTGCCACCGATACTGGAATGTCTGCACTGCTGAACATGAATTTTTGTCTCTCCTGAGAGGGAATTAACTCAATCTCTGATTGCCAATTTCAGCATAATTAACCCAAGGCTTTTCCTTATTATATTTCACCTATTTAGAAATACACAGTCTTAGTTTGCTTCCCCGTGAAGAAACCTTTTGTGTCCTGCAAGGGAATAACAACAATGTGCTCTAAGACTTTAATTTTCCCCCAGGTATACTCAGTTTACAGAGATGAAATTATTAGCTCTCAGCAGGCAGGTACTTGTTGAGATCAGAATAAAACTTTCTGGTATTTGTCTTAAAAGAGTTGCCATCCAGAAATCCCCTCAATTAAAGACACCCTCTTAGTTGAGCCATAGTCCTCTCTTAGTTTAGCTTTTGTGGATGGATGTGAAGTAGTGAGACTTTCACTTCTCTTAGAGTTAATGGCTAAATGCTTAATAGCATGGTAGTAGTTTGCTGTGGCTAGTCAGCCTTGACTGTGTGTTCCAACAAGCTTGAAAAATGTAAATACTGTTTCAGTTATTGATTAACAAAAGAGATAAAAACTGTTAAATAGGTAACTGAGAGACCCACAATGTTTCACCAGGAGTCTTGTGGGTTATCAGGAGGCTGCCTGGTTTTGCTTTTCGGGGGAGTATATTTTGATGCTTCTAACCCACAATTTAAATAAATACATAATTGTCTCTTTTTCTGTGAGTGGATATTAAATGTCTTGGAAATGGGCTCCAGTGACACAGAATCAGAAAGAAGAAAGAAAGCAGTTGTGTTGGCTTTGTTTTGGTGTTTTTGTCTTGATGCTTTGTGCAAGGACAAGCTCTGTGTATCAACTGTGCTTTTGGATTTTTTTTGTCAGCATATTTTTTCTTTTCCTTTCCTGAGCAGTAGGGAAAACCTTAATCCTTCATAAAGTCTAAACTCAAGATGCATTTTTCCCTTACAGGCAATTTCTCACTAGAAGCATGCAAATTAGGATGTTCCTCTCCACTTACTTTGGCTTGTTCTAGAGTTCATCTGTTTACTACATTCACTTAACATTCTGAAAATAAACTGAAAATACTTCCTTCAGCTTGTTAAATGATATTATGAGGCCTCAGAGTGCAGTTGGATTCTCTGCATTTAAAACTGATATATACACAGCTGGTTTGCATAAATGTGCAAAGGAAATGGGTGTGAAGGCATGTAATTAAGGCAAGAGAGAAGGAAATAAGGGAATTCTATAGAAAACTTGGAAATATTATCATTTGTGGGAGTACTAGCAGAGTTTTTGGGAAAAGGGTGACCACATCACTTCTGCTCAGCTTTGTTTATGTAATAACTACTACATTGATTTAGAAGTTTCCCACCTTAAAAGTACAGATATTTTCTACCTTCCTGGTTATGTCTGCTGCTTTTCAGAAAAAATATTAATACCTTGCCATAACCCGTGGTCTTGTCTGCAAGAACCTTTTTTTGCATGTTGGAATGGATCTGAAGTTTGTTTCTATTTGGTAATTTATTGAAGGTCAAATTCTGTAGCTGATGGTATTCAGCATTTTACCTATGGCAGGAGTTAAAGAGGAAATGAACTGTGACATATTCTAACAGGATATGGTGGTTTGCCTTCTTGTATTGTTTTTGAATAACACTGCATTCTGAAGTGGGCCAAAAAAATTGCATATATGTAGTTCTGTCAGTGCTTTGATTCTTTTCACAAGTAAAATGGTACCCATATGTGTACACATACATACATTTTTGTGTGTAAATAGTCTGTTTTATCCTCTCCTTTGTTTGCAGATTGGATTTGCTGCCATTTTATGCAAGACTGGTTGCCACATTGCATCCCTGTATGTCTGATGTAGCAGAGGATC
Source organism: Illadopsis cleaveri (assembly GCA_013399915.1). Classification (NCBI taxonomy): domain Eukaryota; kingdom Metazoa; phylum Chordata; class Aves; order Passeriformes; family Timaliidae; genus Illadopsis; species Illadopsis cleaveri. The sequence goes on along the minus strand of VXBB01004676.1, from coordinate 34,684 downwards.
TCTGTTCCATGCTGAAAGGGGATTTCAGGTTCCATGTATGTTTTGGTGATTTCGTTTTTCACTAAAACCAGATTATCCAATCTCATAAATCATCTTTTGGGGAAAAAGCCCCATTTTGTATTGTGTAGATACTACTTCTAAAATTCAGTTAATGTTTCTCTGTCAGCTCAGCAGCTCTAGAAAAAAGAGGAGAAATTTTTGTAACTTTGTAAGTCCTTGTAAAAGAGAAGTTTTTGCAATGTTCCATATATGCTTACATATTTATATAAATGAACTGTACAACAGAAGTTACAAAAATTAGAAACTCTGCTCCATCTGTGGTAAGAGTTTCCTGTAAATTAATAACTTGCTTTTGAAATGAGACCTGAACTACTCTAACATTTCCCACTACAAGGCTACTATTGTCTGATCACAATTATCATAGAGTATTTAATTCCAGTTAGATTTTATAATTTTTAATCTCAAAATTTTCCACACAAATATATTTTTGTGTTGTTTCCTTCACTTTCTTTTAAGTGTTATAATCAAACTTGTTATGAGGCACAGTGATGATTCCTTCAGCATTTTCTGAGTTTTATGGCACAGATATCAATTTTTTTTCCAATATTGACATTAAAGATGTGTATAAATTGCTCAGACTTACTTGAATCTTAACTATGTTAAGTTAACTTTCTCAGAAAAACCTCTTTCTGTTGGGGAAATACAATTTTCTATTTTACAGATTATGGTTAGAAGTAGATATATATTTGTGTTTTGTTCTTAAATTTATGCTGAATATCAGTAATTTTAAAAGTCTGCACATTACTCAATCTGACTTGAAAAAGCTATCAATGTTTAATATTTCCTTGAGAACAGTACAAGTGGCCCTATTCACATAGAGACTTCTTACTGATTCTGAAAATACAGAATCTAAAATTCTTTATCACTATTTCACTGTGGCAAAGGAGGAGGATTTATGGCTGTAGGTATGTTAGAGGAATTAATTGTTTTCGGGAGTGGGGAGATGGTGAAAAGAATTGAAAATCTTCTGAAGAAACAAGGGCATAGGGAGAGTTTTAGGAAACCCAGTGAGAAGTAAAGGTGGAGCTTGAGGGACCAAACAGATACCAAAACCTGCTGAATTCCCAAGTGTATTTTGTGCATGTTCAGATCAAAGTAATTCAGAAGAAGTGGGTATTTTTGAGGGCCTACAATCAATTTTTGGTTGTTTTTTAGGTAAGAAAAAAGGACCAGATCAACATTGAAACAAAGAATAAAACTGTGAGATTTATTGGTGAGCTTACCAAGTTTAAGATGTTCTCCAAAAATGATACTCTCCACTGTTTAAAGGTTGGTGTTGTGATAGTCCTGTACTCCTGTGTTTGCTGATAATGTGTCTCCGTCCTGTTCCTCTTCACTTACCTGCCTCTGATGTTACCTGAATTTATTACATGGGGTGTTTTAAACCCTGGTGTCTGTGGCTGCTGTGTATGAGGAGACTTTTATAGGTGCTGTAGAAGTTAGAATGTTTTACCTCTTCTAATGGGAGGAATATATTAAAATCAACTTCTACATTTGGACATAAGCAAACTGCTCATAATTTTCTTTGTAAGTAAGGCAGACATTGCTAATTTATCTGATGTAAATTGCAAAACTTCCATAATGTTGATTTCAATGAATGTTTTTGAGGAGAAAATAACAGTAAGGGAGAGGAGGCAAAAGCATTCTAGTGGTACAAGCAGAGGCTTTTATGCCATTTTAGTAGGTGCTTTTGTTTTCTGAGGAACAAAACATCTCTGGAAAGCATTAATCTCTAGGCACATAGTCTCACTTTGCATGCTGATAAGCATGCAAACCTTGATGTCAAGTCCCAAATTAAAAATAGGTTTTTAAAAATAAAAGTGCCTTTAATAAAAGATGCTTGAGACTCAGAGCTTAATGTCCCTTTCTATGTGAATGGTTTCTATTCATTGACTTGTTAGATATCAATGCTGAATTCCTAAAGAAACATAATCACTCATAATTTCACTTCTCTTGTCTATAAAATGCTGTAAAATGCAAAGCTGTAGTAATTATGGTTATTGCTTAACTTAAAACAGTGGAATTAGGTGTGCTCTGAGGTTACTGTGCCCTTGTGCAGTATTATTGGGTAGTTTGGGTGGGGGTTTTCTGCCAGTCTTTCAAAACATCCTGTTCTTCTGAAGCCTAAATTTGGGGTCTGTAGACTATTACGAGAATTTCAAAATGAGATTAACCTTTTGAATATTCATAAAATGATTTGGGTTGAATGGGACCTTAAAGATCATCTGGTTCCAACCCCCTGTCTTGGACAGGGACACTTCTCACCTAGACCTGATTGCTGAGAGCTCCATCCAACCTGGCCTTGAACACTTCCAGGGATGGGGCATCTACACCTTCTTTGGGCAGCCTGTGCCAGGGCCTTGCCAATCCCAACATCTGATCAGTGAAATCCATTTGCATTTATTCTGCAAAAGACTTAGAACACCAGCATAGTGTCCAGTCTGGTAGATAAATAAAACTTAATGTTTTGTGCAGCTGAAAAAAATGTTTAACAAGCTGTGCTCTTATGTAAATACATACCAGATGCTTCTGTCAGACTTCTCCCATCACCATATTGAAATGGCATGTACCTTGCTGGAAACCTGTGGAAGATTCCTCTTCAGATCACCAGAATCTCACTTAAGAACCAGCGTTCTTTTGGTAAGAGAAAACTTGTTGTCTTATGGGGGAGGGTGTTGTGTTCTGACTTAAAGCAGTTGCTTCTTTTTGAAACTATTCTCAAAAACTCCAGTTGACCTAAAAACTTCTTCATGACTTGAAAGAAAATGTAAAAAAAAAGAATTCAATTTCTAAAGTAAAAAGCTATTGCTTTTGTAATTCAGAGACAGGGCAAACCCAGAGGATGAGGTTGAACGAATATTGTAGCTGTGCCTGAACATGCCTGAAATAGTGTTTGAGGGGGAAAAATAGTGGTGAATGGAACCAGACATGATTTCAACTGGAAGTGAAGATATTTGTGCAAGAGGTGGTTTCTGTGTCCTGTGTAATGATCTGGGGTTCTAAATGTGAAAAAAAAAAAGTTTATGAAGACACTAAGAGAAGCAGTTTTAGAAACAGAGATTGGGAATTAAAATAAGATTAGAATTGGGATCTGTAAGTCTGGAGAAGTACTAGCAAAGACTTATAAATAACAAGAACTGAATAAAAAATAACAAGAACTGAATAATATATTTACTGACTTGGGAGACAATCCTAAAACTCTGTGTCCAGGGCAAGAGACTAAGTCAGACATGGTTGAAGAAGACCTTCAAAGATAGATTCACTTTCTCCTTAATCAGTAGTCTCTCTTCTTGTGCTCTAGTTAATGGAGAAGCAGTTGCATACTTGAGTTTGTTGTTGTACAATTTCTGTCCACAAAATACTGTTTTTTTCTGAACCTCTTTGAATGTCAGAACATCTGTTGAGGTGGTACAGTCATGAGAGGAAAGAGATGGGCAAGTTAAAACAAGCAAATTAACTGCCAGTTCCTTGGCTCTTGCTTTTTGTAGCAGTGTACTTTGTCTCTTGAAAGGTTTGAGTCTCAATTTTCTAAAGGTTTGCCAACTGATGTGTTGTATTGTGAAATATATTCCTTTTCATAATCAAGTATTTTTCCCTTGAAAACCCCGTTCCATTCTCTTTAAAAGACATTTCACTCGTGGCTATCACTTTTTTGTAGTTAATAAAAATTTTAGAAGTCAGGAAAAATTAAATACTTATCCCAGAACTGGTTTTGTAAGTGACTGCTTCCAGAGTTATGCACTTCAAAAATGCTGACTGTTATCTGGGTTGCTGGAATCTGCTGGATGAATGCTAAACATGGCTTAACTGTGAAGTGCAAGACAAACCACAAACCCTGTTTGAATTACTGAGGCTTCAAGCCTCACAAGGTTTTGGATAAGTAGTCTTTTCTTATGCATTGAGGAACCAGGAGAAGGTGGAAGATGGCAAATAAGTGTGGAATATCTATTTATTAAGATGTAAAATAGGCTAAATAGATTTATATCCTGTATGCATCTTAACAGCTGCATCCTCTAACATTCCCCTACAAAACCTACAGAGATTCATTTTGACTTAAATAGTCTTACACAAATTGGATCATAGTCCTATGGTACAAGTTAGTGTGAACTGTGGAAAAGATTTCTCCCCAAGCAAGCTGATGAAAATCTTATGTTAAAAATCTAAGCAATTGTAAAGCTGATCTACTCTTATGGGTAAAATTAAGGCCTGTTGATCCTCTAAATAATAATTGCTCCTAATCTTTTCTGCTGACAATGTATTTTGTATTTAGATTCCAAACAGGCTGTATGTCTCCTGTTAAAGACAATGGTGCTTTGTCCTGGTGTGAAAGAAAGTCATAGTTAAGAATGGATTTTAAAAGTAATTAAGGGAAAATTACTTGTTGAGAAGTAAAGTGTTCTATAAGGGCATCACAAATTTAGTGGCAATAAGTAACTTTTTCTAGAGAAACATTTAGTGATCATGTTCTGGTTTTGTGGAAGTACTTCATGTTTTGCAAATTATTTAAAGATGCTTCTTTTATTAGGACAATGTTTATTTCTAGTAATGGTCTTCTTGGCAAATACTTCAAATTCAGTATCCTTTATGTAATTTAAAATACTAATGTAAAACTAGATTGGCTTTAGGATTGATCAGTTGATACATGAATTATTTGAATTAGCTTATTTGAATTGGAGCTTTGAAAGGAAGATCAGCTTTATCTTGATCTATGTTTCTGTAACATAAACAAGTTAAAATGTCAAGTTCTTGTTTTATACTGTTGCGGTCTGGCTGAAGGAATATTTGAATTTCTGGTGTTAAAAGCTTCCTGATGCATCTTTAATCATTTAACTTAGAAATTGTCTTAAGCTTAAGGGCCAGATCACTTGTGTTGATAAATACACAGAACTTAAGCTGCATGGTGACTTCCTTCTTGGTATGACTGCTTTTACTGCTGGTGTTGAAACTGTGGGAGATATTGTTTGTACAGGTAGAGGCTGTGGTAAAGTAAATGCAGTTCATGTAGAACTGTGTTAATTCACTATAGCAATAACGTGCTTCCAGGAAATTAAAAATTCCCATTTTGAACTGTCGGAATGAGTGGCAGGGCAGAGCAGTGCAGGTATTTAAGGCAAGAAGGAGCTGAACAGTTTCAGTATCTTGCTATAATCTGATATTTCAATGTCAGCCATGCTGAAATGCTTTCCAAAATTGGAATTCTCATGCTTAGGTTTTGGTTAGTTACTTCTTTCTTTTTTTTTCTCCTAATGGTCACCAGATTTTCTTTTGAAATGCTTCTGCAATACACTACGTGGAGAGAGATTTTGCTACTCACCAAGAAGAAAAACACAAACAGTTTTAATATTTTAACATGGATACTTTAATGTTGTTTGTGGTCTGTTCTTATCAAAGGAAAGACAGAAATCTAATCCTCAAATGTAATGCTTTACCTGTGTAGTTCTTCATTTCAGCCTAGTAAAACAAGGACCTAAAGTAGCTGATGAGCTTAAAGCACTTTGGACTGCAGGTCTTGCTTTTTTCTTCTGAATTGCATCAAGGTTTTGTTACTACAAACAGTGTGGTATTATGATTTCTCTTTCTTGTCTGTCTGTCTGATGCCTTAGCTGAAAATGGTCTGAAACAGTTTCTTGAAATGCTGAAGATTTTTAATAAGTAGAGATTAAGACTAATATAATCCACTTACAGATAGAACACACACTTGGGACTGCTCAAAACCCAATAAATTACAGTGATGTTGGGACTTCAGGTAGTGCATATTTTCTCTCCTGGAAAAAAACATTTTAATTATAAACTATGATTTACAGTATAATGTACAATTTTTGTAACAGGAAAATAAACGAATTACATTGGTTTAGGGGTTTAAAATGTTATTTGCAAGCCCTTCTGCCATTTCCTCTGTTCTGCTTCACTTTGACCCACTGCATTTTTCAGTTTATAGTACAGCATGATCAATGCCTTTAAGGCAGCAAAGGTGTATTTTCTCTTGATCTATCTGGAAAAGGTGAGAAGTTTTCAAAGGTAACATTAACATATATGACATGGTAAAGTTTGGGAATTTTCTACTTGTAAAACAATTTATGTACTCAGTTGTTAAGTGCTGTGCATCTGTGAGGTGCCAGTAGGAAAATGTGCTGCTACTGACAGAAATTTCCTATTTGGAAAGGAACAGTCTCTCAGGGAATCAAAGGAAAGACCATTTGTGTCGTGGAAAAGGTTAAGAATAAAATGCCTTAGGGTTGGTGTCAGATGGAGACCTTCCTGGTGATAGATGACTAAAATCCAGGAAGAAAATGACATTATTTGTTGGGTTACTATGTTACACAAAGCTACTCTTCCTCATTGAATTAGCAGCTGAAACTCTGGGTAAAGGAGCTGTTTGAGTACATTGACATTTCAGCTGAACTGAATCACTGCCTTGTAAAAGAAATTTTAAATTATTCAGGTTTACTGGAAAGGCCACCAGCATGAAAAATAAGTGCTTTCTCACCAATAATCAAAGGAGGTTTAAACTCTTGGTTGGTTTACTGGACTGCCTGAATGGATATACTAACATTTGTGTGGGGACAAAACAATACTTACAATATTAATTTTGTTTATCTGTTTAAAGTTTTAAATTACTGTGTAGCCATCCTCTTGTAAATAATAAAGTTTAAACAAGTGCAGTTTCCTGATGAACCACCATAGAGTGATTTAGAATATATAGGATCATAGGATATACATCAAAATTTCATGCAGAATTACATCTGTATACAGATGTGTGTAAACACACAGATACATACTAAAAAGTATTTAATAATGGAATTAAGTTCATCCTCAGCTGTAAAAATCTGCAAATTAGATCTGCTATTTTAGTTCTTGTACAGAATTTTTAGATAAAAGAAATTTTTAACCCCGCAATAAACTTCAATTTACATATTTTTTTAGGGTTTTTAAACCCCAATAAACTTTAATTTACATAGCTAAAATGATGTATGGAGAAAAGACTGTATTGAGTGAGTAAAATCAGGACAATCCTGACAATTAAGCACAGTAATTAGTGTTGACTCTTACTTGTCTGATTTTTCCTGAAACATTATTTTATGGTAGATACTACTTTTCTTACAGTTGATTCTGCTTGACTAAACCGCAGTAATGGAGCATGGAATAAGGAAAATTCTGTTGTCTAAATCTCTGGAAATTTATATGAAACCATCAAAAACTCTGTGGAGTTACATGATGATGTAAAAAGTAGATTGCCAGTCTTACCATGGTTCACTGTGTTTGTGCCAAGACATCAGTTTTTCAGCTACTTTAGTTAAATAAAATCTAGTTAAATAATATTTTAGACAGAGTTCCTAGTAGTCTTATGAACCATTCATCTGAACAGTAGCATTAAGATTTTGAGTTAAATCTTAAATACTTTTCCGAAACCACAGGTGAACCATTATAAAAATAGGGATCATGAAGAAAAATGACCATGGAAAGAGCAGCACAGAACCATGTATATGTACTTTGTCTTTTTTTCTCTCTGCCCAAGCTTTTAACTTACTTTTCTGCAACCTTTCATGTTTACTGTATCCCAGATGTAACTCTAAAAGCCTTTGGCTTGAAAATGTGGTATGTCAGCATCTCTAACTGGTCATTTGCATTTGTTTCCAGGAACAAATGATGAGGAAAAAACAAGCAATGCATCTTGATGCACGCTATGTTACAATGGTAGAAAATGCCTATTACTACTGTAATCCCCCTCCAGCTGAAAAAACTGTGAAGAAAAAACGTCCTCCTTTGCAGGAATATATCCGAAAGCTTCTTTACAAGGATCTCTCCAAGGTCACCACAGAGAAGGTAAATCCTTTCAAAATCTTTCATGCAGTTTTTACTGAAAGTGGAGTAGTGGTAAATTGGGAAAAGGTTTGGGGAGGGCTGTGGTTTTTTCAGTCACAAGGAAGAGGGGTCATTTTTGCATTCATGAATAAAGTGGTTTAATTTCTTTCATTGGAACACGTAGAAGCTCCAGTTGTGGACCTGTGTTCTCAACAGCATCAAATGCTGAACAAAGGGAGAGTGAGATGGGAATCATTGTGTTGGGAGAGTAAGGGACAAAAGGCTTCAGTTAAACACAGACTGTAAGAGCAAGGAAATTATGGAACCGCCTTGGACAGCTTGATCAGTAACTCAAGGACAGGAGTTGGGTTGTGTACATAAAGCCTTCCATAGCCACTGCAGGTCTGGAGGATGCCTCTAGGAAGAACGAGGTTGTTTGCAGGTGCTTAAAGGGATTTCATTCCAACCAGGAGAGAGGGGGGATGACAGGGAGCATTTTGATATTTTACCTTCTAAAATGTGAAGCTTGTCTTAAAATTTGGTTTAGGTCCTGAGACAGATGCGCAAGCTGCCTTGGCAGGATGCAGAAGTTAAGGACTATGTTATATGCTGTATGATCAACATCTGGAATGTGAAATATAATAGTATTCACTGTGTAGCCAACCTCTTAGCAGGGTTGGTCCTTTACCAGGAAGATGTTGGAATTCATGTTGTGGATGGAGTGCTAGAGGATATTCGACTAGGAATGGAGGTAAACTATCAGTATTCTTGCTAAGCTATACCCATTTACTTATGTTGAAAGGAAGATGAAAATAATTGTGCTTACAGAAAGGAATCCTTGAGTTCTCTTTTTTTTTGTCTGATGACTTTTCTACCTCAATTATTTGCTTTGTATAGGTTTATTTCAATTAATAGAATAACTGTACCAAAAAAAACCCCAACAAAAGCAAACTAACAACATTACTTTAGACAATTGCTTTGCCTCCCTTATCATAGTAAGGCCATAGAATTTATTTTTTGACAGTGTAGACAGGTTTACACAACTTCAAGTAACTTTGGAGACCAGTCCATGCTTTAAAAGTTGTTACAATTACAAGAATTCTCTGGATGATGAGAAGTCATCATAGATTTAAAATGGAGTGTATGCTAAATGTATTGGAACTTAAATACTAGCTGACCAGCTTTCATAACTACTTTTTAATGTTTATTTTCATGTAATGTATGTAGCCATAAATAACCATCTTTTATTATAAGAACTTCTGTCAACTTTTTTATACACTTTTTTTTCCTTTGTAAAAGGTTGGTTGAGTTTGGGTATTTTAATTTTCTGTTGTGTCTGCACGACAGAGTGAATTTTCTTGTTCTTTTGTGATAAAGGTTAATCAACCAAAGTTCAACCAACGGCGGATCAGCAGCGCCAAGTTTCTGGGGGAGCTTTACAATTATCGAATGGTGGAGTCAGCTGTAATATTTAGAACTCTGTATTCCTTCACCTCATTTGGTGTGAACCCTGATGGCAGTCCTAGTCCACTGGACCCTCCAGAGCATCTTTTCAGAATCAGACTCGTCTGTACTATCCTCGATACCTGTGGGCAGTATTTTGACAGGGGATCCAGCAAGCGAAAACTTGATTGCTTCCTTGTATATTTTCAGGTATTCTCAATTTTATGCAGCACTCTAAAGTTCTTTAACAAGCTAATATGAGTCAGTCTGGTACGTATTTATCTCATTGTTCTCTAGCACTGTACACTGTAGAATCTTGTCTGTCTGGGAGCAGTTTTAATTTCAAGTGATATGTTGAGTTATGCCAAGATGATCAGGAGGCACTCATTGCTCACACTGGAGTTTGCTGAACTTGAAGAAGAGAAGGTTATTTAGGCTGCTGAACTCAGCTAATGGTTTTTGTAAAGAAAGAGGAGTCAGATATTTCTCAGCCATGCACGGTGAAAAGATGAGAGGTAATGGGCACAAATTGCAGCAAAGAAAGTTCTGACAGAATAAATGCAATGAAGTGGGGAAAAGATTTCATAATGAGTGTTTAAACACTGAAATGAGGAATTCCAGACCATGGAATTCATGCTAAAACTTGCTGGATTTAATTTCTTTTTCTTCCTGCTTTTCTCTATAATTTATACTAAAACAAGGGTATTAAAAAAATTAAAATGAGAATTTATTTCAGACCTTAAGGGTACAAATCACTCATCTGCATGCTTTTGAAGTGTAGAACCTCATAATGGTTTGGGTTGGAAAGAACCTCAAGGATCATCTTGTTCAAACCCTGCCATGGGCAGGGACACCTCCCACTGGAGCAGACTGGCCACAGTATGATATGGTCTGATTTTTAAATGCAAAAACAAATGTTTTGCGGAAGACATCATTATATTTCTGTTACACCTAATAATTTCAGCAAGCCTTCCTCTTGAGCATGTCATGTATTAAATAAGATTCTGTTACTCATGCTTAATTTTCAGATGCAGTTTTTTGCAGCACCTTAGTTCTCAAGTTCTACTGTTACATTCACTTAAAATCAGCATTTGTTTTTTACAATGTCACTGTAAGAAGTATATGTGAATTTGTTGTAAAGCAAACTGGATAAGGCCCTTGAAGCTGGCTGCAGTCCGAATATTTTCTTTATGATGTCTCCCCCACCTTTCCCCATAATATGGAAATTCATTTTCTTGAAAATATTTGGGGGAAGGAATTGAAAGCTGGCAGGTTGTTAAGTGGTCGTTGCTTGTAGAAAGAGTTTACCCTGAGAAGACACTTTCTTCTCAGTGCTCTTTTGTTCTGTCTTCATACTTAAAACAGTAGTTATGATTCTTAATGTTTGTGATATCCAGTGTTATCAAACAAGTTTTAGTGATATCAAAATATTTAATAGTGTATGAAATAGGAGACAGTAATAGTTGTGACATGAAAACTTTTGCATTTTTTACTGTACAAACATGGCATTATTGAACTTCATAACTTAAATGGTTTATAAACATCAATGTACATATAATTGATTTCAATATTTGGTATTCCAGCGCTATGTGTGGTGGAAAAAGAGTCTGGATGTTTGGACAAAAGACCACCCTTTTCCTATAGACATAGACTATATGATCAGTGATACACTGGAACTGCTGAGACCAAAGATAAAGCTCTGCAATTCTCTGGAAGAAGCTGTCAGACAGGTGCAAGACTTGGAACGGGAATTCTTAATAAAATTGGGTAAGAAAATGTGCAAGGAAAGTTAGGCATTTGTGACAATTCCTGTAGTTCTTCAAGTTGTCTCTTTATCATGGTAATAGATAACTATTGTTATTGTTATGATAATTTATTCTCATGATAGAAATATTTTTGTAACTTTTTTGCATGTTTCTTTCTAATCATTATAGAGGCCATACAGAATCTCCATAACTCTACAGTAGTAGATGTTGTAAAAAAAAGTCAATATGAATACTCTTAATATAATAGTATTTGGAGAGCAGAAGTGTGTGTGTGTATTAATTTATGGAGTCCCATGGTGCAAATGATGAGGAAGAAAGTCATTAATTTAATCAGAAAAATGTAGGAATCACACTAATTTCAGGAGAAAACAGTTGGGCTGCCAGCACAGCTCTGTTGAAGATACACTGATTAGTGAGTATCTGAAACTGTTATCATCATATTAACCTTTAAACCTCTTGTACATAGCTGTTCTTAGAAACTGTTGGATACCACTGTTCTCATTACTTGTTAAATGAACTTGTTTTCTAATCTTCCATTTTTATTTGAAAACAAGCTTGTTCATTAAAAGATTTCATATGTAAATTTTACACTTTATAAGTGTTAATTAGAGCACTTCACCTACTTGGACACATTCAATTTTTAAGAATAATTCTTGAATTCAGTGGGATGAATATGTCTAATAGCCACATAAAGGGTTGCAACTTCTGTTTTAGGAGGAACTTTTTTAAAATATACTGTTTATTTAATTGGCATGCCTTGAAATTCCCTACATAGTAACTGAGAAGCAAATTAGAATTCCCTGATGGTGTTATCTAAACTCATAATTTTCATGCTCTCAAAATGATAACCAAGAAGAAATATATCAAGAGTTATATAAACTGTAATATTCTTTTGAAGGGTACTCAGCACTTCCTTCCTGCAAATAACAGCAGCTTCACAAAACTTCACACTAATGGCTGGCCCTAAGTGCAGTTGGTTTAATGTCAAAAAAGGAATGACAATCTGAATAGTGACTGTATTGACTCCTCAGTAAATTCCTAGAAAAAACATTGGCCTAGAAGTCTGACATCAGCAATCCCCTGGAGGATTAAGTGGCTTTGTAAATTAAGAAAAGAAAAGAAGAATGTATGAGAACCATCGTGTATGCTGGAAGTTTGGGGGTTTTGCATTGGATGACTTAAATATTGCAATCGTCACTCTCAAAAAACAGATCTTAATTTTTTTCCTGAATCAGAACCATGCTCAGTTCTTACAAACATTCTGATTGAAATCTATATCTAAGAGTAAACTGGACACTGAAACACTGGAAAAAGCTAAAACTAATTTTTCACTTCTGTGGAAGTGGTACAGATAACAGTATTAGATTGAAGGATGCCTTACTGAAAGAAAGGATTTATGTTTGATATTTTACACACAGAGTAAACTAAAACATCTTGAAGGACAGAAGGCAAACAGGTCAGGAAGACAAACTACAATATGAACTAAACACACAATGTAAGAATTGTCAGACCTGTCTGCAAGGAGGATGAGCACACCAGATTGTACTTGGGGGAGAGACTTTGCTTTCCCAGAGATTTCAGATAGGCACCCACATCCTCATAGGTTCAAGTACAGCCTCAGAGCATTAGGAGAGAGTCATAAAGGTTTATTACTGGCTGAGAAAATTGTTGTTTCAAACCTGTTAATTGACAGTAGAGGGAAGTACTGCAGCAAAGACTGCAGGGGCTTCGTGTTTCTGGGTTTTGCTGGTTTTGTGCAGTCTCTGTAGTTTGGTACTCAGATTTTGTGGTGTGTTTCAGTAGGGTCCACATTTAGTTTGAGGATGTTTTGAGGCAGTTTACACAGCTTTTTCTGTTCTCTGGGAGATGGTAAACATTCTGTCCAAAGTTTTCCTCCATTTCTGACAGGACATGATTACCCTTTATGTCTAAGTTAACTGTATAGGAAATGTTTCCTTTAGAAGTCCGTTCTTATGACCAGTGGGAAATTTTAGTGCTCAGTAACAATGGACTTTTGAAGTGATCTTCCACATTGCATGGTTATACGTGTTCTAATGTTCTAAATCTTCCTCTTACAAATTTCAGGAATTGTGAATGACAAAGATTCCAAGGATTCCATTACAGAAGGAGAGAATCTGGAAGAGGATGAAGAAGAGGAGGAAGGTGGAGCAGAGACAGAGGAACAATCTGGAAATGAAAGCGAAGTAAATGAGCCAGAAGAAGAGGTGAACTTAATCATTTACCTTGCCTCATGTGAAAGAAGTGATTTTGATTGCTTGTTACTTTCTGAAGCCCTTCTAAGTCAGAGTTAGCAGATGAAATCTGGGTGTGCACAGCCCAGCCAGTGCTGGGAGGATATTCCCAGCCCAGTTCCATGTGTGTGGAAAACTGAGTGTCTGAGGTTTATTCCTTATTTTGGCAGAAATTTGAACCTGGCAGCTTTGCTCAGAGCATGTGCTGCTTCTCAACAAGAAGATACCTTCAGCTTTTGGCATGAAAAAAAAGTCACTTTCAGATGACTTTATCTGTTGTAGAAGCAAATGTATTGACTAAATGTCAAAGCAGCCATTAGGAAAAATAACAAGTATTCAGGGTATGCCTATGCAATATGAATAAATAAAAGATTTATGGAGCATAAAAACCTTCCTTGTTTACTATGCTAATAATACTTTCAATCAAAAATGGTGGAGCCAATAAAAAAAACCACAAGTACATAGAAATTCTGACTTGTCACTATGACACAGCAAAGTTGACGTGATAATGGTGGTGTTATAAGAAAATGAGTTCATCAAGGAAATAGAGAACAGTTTTTATCCATATGCTTGGGCTGGTTGATTTACTAATAAGCTTTCTTTCAAAAGATGTCTCTCAGCATTAAAGGTTCTGAAGTTTGGCTGGGTTTGTGCCTTCACCTATAAATTAGTATCAGTAGAATCAGAAACAGGTGCAGAGTGGGGAAGGCACCTCTGGAGACTTTTGTATTTCCCTTCTTTGAACTTCATGAGTTCTTGCCAGTCCATTCCTCCTGCTTGTGGAGTTCCCTCTGAGTGGCAGCATGTATTGGCCACTGCTCCAAGTTTTCTGCTGTACATTTGTGAGATTAGTAATAAAGCTGAGTGAGTTCAGACTCAAACATTAAATAAAAACCAAACCAAACAAATTTACAAAGAGCTAACTAAGTAACATGAAAAGTTTAGGAAAATGGTTGAGGAACCAGCTGTCCTTCTTGTTTTAAAATAGTCAGCAGTTAAAATTGAATTTTTCAGGAGGGCTCTGACAATGAGGAAGAAGAGGGTGAAGAAGAGGAGGAGGAAAACACCGATTATCTTACAGACTCCAATAAGGAAAATGAAACTGATGAGGAGAATACAGTATGTATTGACCTGGAGATAAGTGAACTGAATTTGCATCTTTGTTTTCTTTACTCAGTGTTTTTTGCCAGTGCTACTCATAACATATCTGGGAAAATACAGCAAGGAGACTTCCTTATTCTTCAGATACATTTTATAGCTTATTTTCATGTTTGCAAACTTTGGTTACTACCTTTTGGAAATTTTTATGCTGTCAAATTTACTGCAGCATGTTTTCACAAGGCTGTGAGCTTTCCCAGGTAGCTAGACTGGAAAATACTGTGTAAATGATGGTTTTGCAATGCCAGCAATAGTAGCAAACTGATAGGATACAGCAAGGTAAGCCAATGACACTTCACTAGATCTCAAAACAGAAAAGGAGACAAGCCAAGTGTGAAGTTCCTACAGTACAGATTGGGGATTGACAGATATTGTAATGTTTGCAACTAAAGAGCCCCTCTGGTTGAGCCTGAACTGCAGTTACATAGTAAGGAAATAATGAACATTATAAAACAATGTGTTGGGGTGCTGACTTCTGGCATTTTTGTTATCATGTTGTGCTTTCCAAATAATTGAAAGGTAGCCTTTGTCTTGAAAATACCATCTAACTTTATGGACTTAATGGAAAATTGAATTAAAATAGATATCTTGAAGATAGAGACTTTTTTTTTAATTGTTGCCACATCACGAATGTGTTCATGCACCTGCACGCGCACGCACACGAGTCTGTCAGAATGTTATGAGTGACCATAAATCAGTAAATCTGCCTTTCAAGAAGATAATCAAGGCTGCAAACTTCTTTCTTGAACAATTTGATTCTATAAACCTTTTGATTGTGTATGACATAGAAGCAATAAGGATATTTTCCGCTTACTTCTAGACTGAATATTCATATTTCTGAAGCTAATGTAGTGAACAATTTTTTCCCATTGCAATAGGAAGTAATGATTAAAGGAGGAGGACTGAAGCATGTCCCTTGTGCAGAGGATGAGGACTTCATTCAGGCCTTGGATAAAATGATGCTGGAAAATCTTCAGGTATAAATAGTTATTTTCTTAATTTAATATATAACCAACTGTAGTTGATTTTTTTCTTAAAGTAAATAAGTGATGAATGCTTAGGTTACCATACTAAAGGAATGAAGATTTTTTTTGTTTTGTTTTGGCCTCTTCTCTGCAGTTGACTTGTTTGGCTTCTAGTAAAATAGCTGTTAATTGTATTGTTTGCCCAGTGAGTACATGACTTACTGACATATATTTTACAGAATGAATAACGCATGCAGCAGATACTGTGCAACACTTCTGACTTTATCTTAGGTTTTAATAGGCTTAAAATGCAGACACATTTACATTTCCATAAGCTTTTAGTACTTTGTTTTCTTAGTCACATCTGGTAAATATTTCAGGATTGAGTATAGCAAGCCCTGTATAATAAATATATTAATAAGATGTACCAAAAAAATCTTGTATTAAGAATGTATATTCCACAATGTGTCTCATCAGGTCTCTCTATTTCTTTTCCTAAGAGATTGCCCTGTAGCTTTCTCCTTCACAAGCAAGGAAAACAAAAGGAAAATATAGTAAGCCTAATAAATGTATTTATTTATTACTTCATTTTCCTGGAAGGTTCAGCCTTTTCTCAGTTGTGAAACTCTGAATGTTGCCAGCCTGACTGACTGTGTCAGCATCTGATCATTTACAGAATTCACTTTTTCTTCATAGCAACGGAGTGGTGAATCTGTTAAAGTGCACCAGCTGGATGTTGCTATTCCTCTGCATCTCAAAAGTCAGCTGAAGAAGGGCCCCCCACTTGGAGGAGGGGAAGGAGAGTCAGAGTCTGGGGACACTATGCCATTTGTCATGTTAACAAGAAAAGGCAACAAACAGCAGGTAAGGTATAGATACTGCTTAAATAAATAAAGACCTTTCACTTCAAAAAAAAGTAACACAGAAGTTTTTATTTCTTCTTTAATTTCTCAAAATCAGATATAGACAACATCATTTTGACACATGGAAAATACCATATGTAATTTCTTGAAATTCTTGGTTGTTAATAGAAATGATGTAGAAAAATTCTGTGGTCAGATTGTACCATTACTATTTACATTTGTTGATTCTACTAGGAGTTCAGTGGTATGTCTTGCATGTATTTTACATATAGTTGTGGAAGGTGAAGAGATGTGATTGGTGGACTGCCACTGAACACTTAAAGGAGTAGAAAGAAAAAAGGAATATTCCAGAATCTTTAAGATTCTACAGCTTTTCCTGAAAACACTTTCAGCTTCAAATCAAGATATATGGTCATTTCTAAACTCCATTTCCTAGGTAACTGCCACTTGGCTGAATTTATTCAACTTGCAAAAAGAAAAAAAGTCATTATCCCTGAAGACACTGTTAGGGGGCTATTCCAGGATGCACGCACAGAGTGAATATCTTGGAGAAACTTAAATGGAAATCAGGTTGATAAAACAAACTAACTCCTTGCTTCATGCAGCTAAGCACTATGTTAGTCTTGGCTCTTTTCTCCAGTGTATGTTTGAATTTTCCTAGCTCAGCAAATGCACAGTACACAAATCTCTACCAAACACATTCCACATGTGTTTCTTGTCATGGTTTAGGGCTTTTAAAGAAGCCTTTTCATTTTGGTTGTATATTTTAATGAGGAAAATAAATTACTCTGAATTTATATGGAAAGCATACCCAAGGAATTGTTTCATGCCATGTATCTGAGCCTTTCAAATGTTCAGATCCATGTCATTACTTGGTTTTTACATTTCTACCTAAATTGTGACAGTAGTGTAGCTGTTGAGGTGTATAAACCTGAACTAGGCTCCTTCTCTTCCTTCACATGAAACACATTTCAAAAATCCATGTAGGAAGTGGTTAATCTGTTTTCCTGGAACTTGAATGTGGTATACAAAGTTGTACAAAACCTCTGAATGGGAGATTTTAAACTGTGGTCATTGGTCTGAGGAGGGGTTTAAGAGAACTCCATTTTTTTAAAAAATGTTGTTTAGCTTTTCCAGGATAATTTACTAGGAGTATCTGTAGCTACAAGGAATTTTGGGATCTTCATAGTCCATGTAAAGGGGAAAATATTGCAGAAATGTGACTTAGAAAGAAAGCAGGACTTGTTCAGGAGTTTTCCCTGCTCCTCCCTCAATATTTGGTTTTGGGAGTAGGCTCTTCCTGCCAAAACTCCTCTCAGTGTTTCTAGAAATGTAGAAAACAGTTGCTTTATAGACTACTTCAGCTCTTGAATTAATGAAAGACTTCTTTGTCCATAGTTCTGTATTCAGAAAAAAAAATGTGTTTTAGTACAGAGTTTTAATAGAAAAATAAGCAGGAAAGAAGAGGTGGAGTTGAAAAGAAAATAATTATTCCTTTTTGCGGTGCTTTGTTTTAAATCTGCATGAGCAGAGTGTGCCATGAATTTAGAAGTGATGGATGCATAGTTCACTCTTAAGTTATAGCTGTAAACTTGCAGTTTTAAAAACAGTCAAAAGAAGTTTGCAGCAACCTGGGAGGAGGCTGTAAGTAGCTTCATCTGCACAGTCACCAGAGTGATAAATGACATCAGCCTACTTGTTTGCTCTGCTAGTAATGATTTCAGTCTCTCTGTTCTTTGTCAGTGGTGCTCCTGAAACAAGAAATGTTAGGAAAAAAGGATTGTGCTGTGCTTCCTTCCCGAGGGTAACATTTGATAGTGGAGGTCCAGTTACCAAATACTCAGTTCACACATCAGTGTCCACCCAGATTTTAGTGCAGCATTGACAAATAGTTTTTATGAAGTAAGACAAGAGCAACTGACTGGTATTTACCAGCTGT
Source organism: Illadopsis cleaveri (assembly GCA_013399915.1). Lineage (NCBI taxonomy): Eukaryota > Metazoa > Chordata > Aves > Passeriformes > Timaliidae > Illadopsis > Illadopsis cleaveri. The sequence continues at coordinate 16,435 of VXBB01004676.1, read as the reverse complement.
GTATATCCAAATTCGTGGTGGTTGCAGGCTGATTGTGACAAGGACACCGTATTTTATCCTCAAGACTTAGAAAACTAGTAGCAGTAGAACCTAACATGGTTATTTGAAGTTAAGATGATGGCATTGTGATTTATCCATAAGCCATGATAGAGCAAGGGGAGAAATACTGTTGGCATCATAAGAGATCAGAGCTGAGCTGACCTAACACCATTTGGTGTTTCTGAACCAAGAAGTTTTATGCCAGGTAGGTATGAACTAAAATGACTACAGACAGTAAAAAGAAAGTCAAGAAATTTGGTTACTACCTAACACAAAAGATTTTCTTCCCTTTGAAAGATTTTTAACAAGGCTCTTAAAAGAATGATAATATCCATGGAATGGTCAAATCTCTCCCTGAATCTGAAATGTTTTATCTCGTTTATATCTTCATGTCTTTATCTCAAGGCATTTTTATAAAATCTGTAGTCTAGTCTTCTGAATAATGATTTTTGATCTTCCTTCAGTTTGACATCTTTAAAGAGAAATCCTCCCCCATCTCAGAGATTTGATAAGAGCTTTTTGATACACCTCTGCAGTATTTGCAAATTGGAAATGTTTCAGTTGCTCAGTAATCATCATATCCTGTAGTAATTGTCATCAGTGACTTGATTTCAGGTGGCAGCTGATTGCCTTGAGATAGTGACTCAGTGGTGTTTTGTTAATTGCCAGGCTGCTGTTTTTCTGTATCTGTTTCTCTCATTTACACCCTTCTGTAGTTCAGTTTTCTTTTTCTACTTTAAGCATCCCATCTGGAAACACCAATCCCATTTAGCTGATAAATCCATAGAACAGAGAAAATATAAAGGACATAATAATTAAAATGGATGAGGAGCTTAATGGTGAAGCTGAGGAATGATTTTTATCATGAAATGCTGCTAATGGATTAGTTATTTGTGTAGTTTACGTAAAGTTCATTTGATGATATCTGGGAACCTGCACAGCCTGCTCAGCAATAAGTAACCAGAGCTTACATTGCTCTTGGAATTTTAACTTCCATTTCTATTCTTCCCTGCACAGCTCATATTTATATTCAATATAATGTGCTATTACCCTTGCCCCCACCCCACAAAAAATCTCATCTAAATACACCTTGTAGTTGGTAGGGTTTAGGGATTTACTGCACCCAAGTTTTTCTCGAGTCTTTGCAGGAGTCTGTCTTTGTTTCAAACACAGTTTATTTTCAAGTGCTTCATCTGAGTCTTCTCACAGTCATCACTCTGCTGCTAGTGGGGCATTACTCTCTGAGATACCTTGAGACTGTTCAGTGATTATTGCATTAAATACTAACCACAGGTGGTGAGGATTTTGCTTTTACTCTAAACCTTCTCAGCAGAGGTTTTGATAATTTATCTTTCTCTGCAGCTTTTGACAGTGTAATAGAAAAGAACACTTAGGAATTTGCTTCTGTTTCTTTGGAAATAGATCTCCCATGACAAGTAACAAGGAGCAGGATTCAGAGTAGTTCATGGAATATTGAGAGTGATTATCCTTAAATGCATTACCCTTCTTATGGCACAGAAATACTCATTTCTAAAGGACATGGAGTTAAAGGAGGGAGATTTTTCTAAATGTTTGCAAACTTTAGCATTAAGGATTTTCTGAGAACTGTTGTTTCAGTTGTGGATAAAATTAAGAATTATTTCTCTATTCTGGAACAATTGTGAAAAAAAATGGATATGTAGAAGTAACAAATTGGATTTTCTGAGTCTGGGGAAAAAGAAACCAACTTCCCTACACCTTCCTGAAAATACCAGCTGGATTTCCAGAGTGAGGGTACTTCAGTGGGAATGCCAAGCTTACCTGGTGTGTCTTAGGGCAAAGCAAATAATGGGTGGTGAAATCAGAATGTGTGGTGGGCACATTTGGGTATGGGGGAGGAGGAAAAGATCAATCTGACACCGTGGTTGTCTCTAGACTAAGAAGCAGCACTGGGAAGCCAGAATTATTCTTAAAAACAAAAGAACTGGGATTTCCAGGGAATGTCTGAAATGCTTGAAATGTTTTTCCTCTGTTATCACAAGGGATAGTCATAGAAATTCTGCTCAGGGGGCTTCATCTCTTTGGAAGGAAGAGACCTGAAGAGGGAGATGCAGCTTTCTGAGCCAGCTGTGGTGCTTTTATCTCAAGACCAGGGCAATTCAGTGTGGGCTAATCAGCTGGTATGAAAATAAGGAATAAAACATATGGCTATGCCTTCCTAGGGGCAGTCACTTTTGTTCACATGAATACTGTGTGTAGTAGGTTTTTGGACTCAGCCTTTTTTGTGTGTTCTCTGTCTCTTCAGCAGGTCTTGCAATTTCTCCTGCTGCTTTATGTGAAATAGAGGTTCAAAACAAACCAACAGAACAGTTGACAGTAGAAACTTCATAGAAAGTACCTCATTGAAATAACCTAGAAATAACCACAGCATTAATGTATTTTGGATTGTTTTGTATTGGTTGGGCTTTCTTCTCTGATGGCCACTTAAAAACTTCTTTTAATTTGCAGTTTAAGATCCTAAATGTACCGATGTCTTCCCAACTTGCTGCAAACCATTGGAACCAGCAGCAAGCGGAGCAGGAGGAGAGAATGAGGATGAAAAAGCTCACTTTGGATATCAATGAACGGCAGGAACAAGAGGACTATCAGGGTAAGAAAATCACCAAGTATTTTGTTTTTATTTTCGGGGGAGCCTTTGTGGATGTGCAGAAAGCATTATTTGTGATGCTTAGCAGCTGAAGTTCTAAATATTGATTTGCAGTACTTAGAGGAAACCTGTATTCTGGTTTTAGTAATTCTTTGTTTTAGCCCTGGTCTTTATACTTGAAGAAGTTTTTGCAGCTGTTCCATGAAAAGGAGTTTTCAAGTGGGTTTCAAATTTCAGCATTTCCATTTATTTTGGGAAAGGGGAGGAACTGAGATTGTTCCTTTAAAATTAAGGTAATACAAAATCAATGTGATGTTTACTGCAAGACTATTGAGCTAGATACAAGATGAATTCTGTGCAATTTAGGCTCTGCTTTTAAACTATTAATAGGTATTTTAGATATTAATAATATTTAGACTCCTTAGTCTTGCTGAAACTGGAAAGTCCTGAAGTAACCTTCACCTAAAAAATACAAAACGTTGCTTCAGCTTCATATTGTAAAGGTCCTAGGAGTCCTCAAATCTAGAACATAAGCATATATTAACAAAATGAGGGGTTTGTACAGATTACACAATTAATTTGTTTTTTGGAGACATGCAAGTCAGGCATTTTGGAACCTGGACAGATTGAAGCAAACAGTGAATACAGCAGATCATACTGTCCCCAAACAGGTGCACATGATGTGTTTAGTTGTTGGGTGGTTTGTTTTGGGTTGTGTTTTTTTTCAGATTCAACTTCCCTTGGCTTACTCAGATGGTAAACAAAGCCAGACCAATAAAACTGATATCTTATGTTCCTCTTACCATTTAACATCTCAAAAGTTTTTGTTCTGCTTTTTTTTTGTAAAGATGTTGTAGTCTGGTGGTAATCACAGTGTAAGTAGTTAATTAGTAGGAAATCTCATTTAAGGTATTTAGTGAAAGGTCATTGTTCATCAAGAAGTGGGAAATTAAAGCAGTTCTAATTTGGAATAAGATATGGAATTCAGTACTTCTTGCAGACCTGTGATAGTACCAGAACTAAACTTGTCATTGTAGAAAGGAGTATCTTCCAATGTGAGTGTCTGCAGAGCTCTGAAGTGGTAACACAATATATTCTTAGTGTTAAACTTGATAATTAACTCAGAAACTTTCCTGAGACACTCTGCTCTTAAAAAGCCTCTTGTGAAAAAGGAAGAGAGAGGCTCTAGAATTAGACATTTTAGTGCTTCTCTCAGACTTTTTGCAGGTTTTTCCACATTAGATACTTGTGATATTTCTACTGGTCAAGGCATTTGGGTTTTATACCCTGTTGTATGACTTTGCTGATATCTAAAGTGAACCTGTTTAACCTAGGATTTTATTGTGAGCAATTGTGCTTTTTATCCAAAAAAAGGATCACATTGATTTACTTCTGTTAGGCAAAATCAGACAACTGACACAAATTGATAACTGGAAATAGGCTTTTTTAACATTATTTTTCATAGATTTTTATTTAGTTGATGTGTATAAAACAATGCAGGAAGTCAACACAAAAGAGAAGGGATGTCAGTTATGGAAAAACCTTTTTTAAAACAGCTGTTGATGCATCTTATTAACCTGGGTAAGATACAGCATAAAACCAAACTAAGAAGGACCTTTTAATCAGGCTAAATTAAACAGGCCAAATTGCGTTCACCTTTGGAACAATTTTTTATTTAGATTTTGTGCAGTTGTTTGTTACTTTTGAAGAGTCATCCTGTCTGTGACAAGTTGGTACCTAACCATTGAATGAAAGTGTTGGGTTTAAATTTCTGTTTCAAGCTTTGAAGTTACCAAGGGAGGAAGAATTCTCAATTTCTTGAAGAATGCCTCAGGGCTGTCCCAGCATTTGCTCATGTACTTGTTGTTCTTTTCATCTGCACAGGGTAGCTAATAGATAGAAATTCATCAGTGGACTTCAAAGTAGTATCAGATAATGATTTAATGTTTCAGCAAAGCTTATTATATTACAAACATTTTTTAATTTAAAGAACTGTTAGGAACTTGGGTGGTTCTCTTGTTTAGACTGATACTTTCCTGTGCAGATTATTTTTTTCTTTACTAAAAAACCAGGGAGGTTTGGTGATGTGCCTTCAGCCTAGAAAACACGCTGTGCTCCCCTGCCATCTCCGCCTTCTGTCACCTTCTCCAGTTCTGAACTTCCCAGTGCCATATTTCCTTTCATCTGCTGTGTGGAAACAGAAGAGGCAGATGTGCACATACTTGTTCATTCACTGCTTGCTGCTCACACCTGGCTGGCAGGGTACCCTAATCTGGTTTTCCTCCTGAGTCTCCTCATTGCTGCCCCCAGAGCTCTGTCCTGGCACACAGGGTTGTTGGGAATGCTGATGTTTCATGATGTCTGCAAACATGGACTGTCAGTGTGTTCAGTGGCTGCCTTTGCCTGGTGCTGAATTCAGTGTACAGAACGTGAATACAGAGGTCACTGACTGCAGATATTGAATATTAAATCAGTCACAATTTCCCAGTTTCTCCAAGACTGGGTGGATAACTTTACTGAACGTTTCACCTGCACTTTGTAAATGAGGGAACCTCATTAGAGTCTCCAGTTTGGCCCCACTGAGAGCAGTGTGTGTGCAGCAGGTGATGGGTGTGTGTCTCCAATGAGATTACCAGAGATTAGAGAACCAGACAGAGCAGACTTTCAAACATAATCTGTTTAACAGCTTATTCCACTTTTCCCCTTCATTTATCCCATCTGTCTGTTTGCTGAGTAATGTAGATCCCTGCTCAGGTGGACTGTAGGAATACTTTCCATTAGATGAATTAACAGATTGGCAGAGGTTACCTCCTATGATGTATCTGTAATTATATTGGCTACTTAATAAGTATTAATTTATGATGGTAAAGAAACATTTTTTTATCATTGAAAAATGAAATGAAGTTTTAGAAATAAGTTTCTAAGTTTTAGAAATGTCAAAATACAATACTATCCTAGTTTAAATTGACCAAAACAAGGCTGTCCAGGGCTAAACTGAGTAGTGTGAGCTGCTTTGTGCAGCCAGATTATTCCCACTGATGATAAAGTGAAAAACTCCATCCATGAGACAGCTGGTGCAATGTAGGTCAGCTGAGTCACCTTCTTCAGGTGCCTGACTTCCCTGGAAAAGGATCCAATTATGCCAAGCTTAGACTTAAATGCCTGACTGGCAATGCCTAATTTTAGGACAAGTTTCTAGCTGAGTCTTTTAATTGGCAGCAGCATTGTCCAGTTGTTACTATTCCAGGGAGGTTTAATGTTGAGGCCACTCATGCTGCTGTGAGTCTTTGTTCCTGATCATTGGTGAAGAAAGTGGTGACTGATGTGTTTAGAAAGAAAAGGTCGCAGGCCTTTTCTTGAGCATCTGTGATGAAAACCATTGCTGGCAGTTCCTTCTGCAGGAACATCTGGAAATGCAAGTTCATATTGTGGGGTAGCTTGAGTTTATCAAAGCTGTGGATGAAATTTGTAACTTTTTGAAATGAGCTTTTGTGGAATAACTTGAGTGCTAACTCTACAGCAAAGTGTAAGTGTGAATGGCAGTGAAATTTGCATATGTAAATTCCTATGTAAAGTGATGCATAGAAAATGTATTTAACTTTCTTCTCTTTACTTTTCTTCTGCCTGAAATCCCAGAAATGTTGCAGTCTCTGGCACAGCGTCCAGCTCCAGCAAATACTAATCGTGAGCGGCGGCCTCGTTACCAGCATCCGAAGGGAGCACCTAATGCAGATCTAATCTTTAAAACCGGTGGGAGGTAGGACAATCTTCCTTTAAATGTGGTAATTCTGGTCCTAGGCAAGTAATTACCTTCATAATTGAAACAGATAATGATCTCTGTAGTGAGGCTTGGGCAGTCCTTTCCATTCTGAAGCATTCTCTTAAAATGCCAAGCAGTGTTTTGTGCTTCTAACACAGTGTCTGTACCTGCATGACAGTTTGGAAACCAAAAGATTATTTTTCAGTTGTGAAATGGCTGCTAGAATCTGAGCCTCTTTTTGTAGGGGAAAAGATGCAAGTCTGCTTTCTCCATGAGAAAGGGAGAGGATTTTTATTTTTTTTTTTAGTATCTGTAGCAATTCTCACTATGCTCTTTCTGTGAGGTGAATTTGACAGCTATTCCTCTGTATTTGATGCCCTGAATGGAAAGTAAATATGGTAAAGGTGGGGAAGATGGAGAGGATCTTTGATTTATGGTGTGCAAGAGTGTACCAAAACCAGCATTAACGTGAAAAGAGTCATTCCTGATTGCTTAATAGTTGTTGTGAGGCTTTAGTATGTCTCTTTTCTCACTCAGAGTAAGCTGGCAAATAAACCATTATATTAGCCCTGCAGCATACACTTGAGTAGACAGTTTCAGGTGAAAGGCAGACTTGCTTTCATGTTTCTCTTTTCTTTGCAAGTTAATTTTGAAGGTGGATTGATGGGAGCAGCAACTGGGAAGGGACAGTTTACCTCCTAATGGGTCTGTCTTTGTAAACTGCAAATAAGTCTAATGTAATGTACTATTTCTGTGTTACAGTAGCATTTCCAACTTCTTCATGGTACATATTTATGATCATTTGATCATGTCCTGATGATCACTCGCTCCACTGAGACCTCATACAGACACTGCTTGTACAAAAACCAATTTTTTTAAAGATTGCAGTTTTAAATAAATGTTTTTTAAAATGAACCAGATGTAACTTAATAAAATGAGCAGTGCTTTCCATTTAGCTTTTTCACATCACTGTGACCTAATGGCATTTTAGGAATACAGTGTTCAGGTACACTGAATTGCCACAATACTTGCAGGTGTTTCATTACCAGCTGCAGCCTTCTGTTCTTTCAGGCACAAGCTGCCTGCTGCAGTTATTCTTTAATACAACAGCCAGACCAGTAGATGTGATATCTGGAGATTTCTTTTAAATGTTTTTTCTTTAGAAAACTTTTTATATTCTGATGTTGTAGGGAAAATATAATGTAGGACTTCACTGTGAAGTAGGTCAGACGTTACCCAGCAAACAGTTTGAGTAGTGTTTGCTTATTCAAGTGCCATGCACTTGCAGTTTTGATGTAGAGTTTTTTAATGGAGTTTACTCTTTGTTCCTTTTAATCCATAAGCTCCTTGGAACAGATACCAGGAAGTTTGTTGAGCAGGTATATTTTATTTGTTGTGTACTGCAGTGCTCTGCCTGGCAGTCATGCATGGGTTGAGCCATCTCAGCCTGCAGTAAGGGACTCATACTTTTCCTAACTCCATTTATTTATTGGAGACTGTGGGTCCACCAATGCCTTCCCACTGGCACAGGTTGTTTCTTGCCTACATTCTTAGAGGCTGTGATTTGTAGGATATATTGAAAATTGTCTTCTGACTTTCAAGGTTGCACTGTAGTCTCTGCCCAGACCCCCCTCATGCTTTGTTAAAAAGTTACCTTGTGGATTCTGAGGATACTGGAGGATCTCACTGAGCAGATAGAAACTGAGCTCTTAGTTTTAATATCTCTGTAGAGAAGGTTTCACATTCCTACCTGGCAGAACCAATGGTGTAACACAGATGTTATCACTTCCATAAGGACACTGTGTTGTGTTGCTGCTTCTTTGTACACGACCACAACTGAAATCTTACTGTCTTGCAAAATAACTCAAACTTACTGGAAATAATAGTTTTCTGCTTTCTTTAAGATATACAACTTATTTTAAAATAAAATTCTTGAGGTTAGGGATAGTCTAAGTAAATAAATCTCCTGGTTGATTCTACTGTAATGTCCAATGTGACAGGTTCTGATAGCTGAGGTAGGAATGAGGCCTTTCTTGCATTTCAGGGAGTGTTGAGAGCAAAGAAATTGATTTGCTCTTTTTACCTTTGCTTTTGTGTTGCTAAACATGCCCTAAGCACTGTGTTTCATCTTTTAGGAAGTTAAATCCAAATCTGCCTATTGTAAAGTTCATTTCAGAAATTAATGAGGGTAGCATTGGGTTCTTCAATATGTTTTTGGCCTTGAACAACTGGGTCTCACTAAGCAATTAGCTCTCTGTATGTTTTTTTAAAAAAGAGAAATCGTCTGCAGTTTTTACTTTATTTCTCCTCTCTTAATGTCCTTGTTCTGTGCTAAGGTAAATGCAGTGAGATTTACAAGCTTTGTCAGATTTCTTATTATTAAGTATGTGCAAAATGCTGGATCAAAAATTGGAGTTTATTCCTGTTTGTTTGGAATTGCCTGCTTGTATTGCCTCAGGTTTTGAGACCTGCTAATCCTGTAAGGAGGAGATTCTTTCTGGGACTTGTACATTTAAGGCCTTAAAGATAATTTACTGTGACTCCATTAAAAGTAGGGTTCCTTGATTTGCTTCAGCAGAACTGGGAAGAAAACAATTTTCTCTCTTGCCTCCAGTTCTGTAGCATTTGTGTGTTAAGAGAGGCCTTTGGCTCTCAGGCTGTTAAACTACTGTCTTCAGGAAACACAAAATTTACTAAAGTAATTTTTTTTGGTGATGAGATGATCATAAAAATAGACTTGTACCATTATGAACAGCTTCTTAAAATACAAAGTAGTTTTCCTTTGTTTAAGAGGATTGAGATCCATTAAATGGCTTGGTTTTCAAAGTTAAATAAAAATAATCACATTATATAAAATCATTTTAAAAACATTGATTATCAAGAAAGTCAAATTTCTCCCTGTAATTCTGTTGCAAAGTGGGGCCTTACCAAGGGTTTTATCTTGTTAAACCTCTCCTTATTAAAAGAAACAGCCTCAAAATTTGTTGCTGTTTTGAAAGTATAGTCTAGGGCCTGTGTCCAAAGCTCCCCTGCAGGATGCAGGTATAGGCTGGCAAACCAAATCATGTTCAAGTTAAATGGTGATCTCAGATCTCCTGTTTACATCTGACTTATTTCTCTTTAACCCATTTAATAAAGGAAAATGAAGCATAACAGTAATAACAGGATGCTGGGGATTTTATTAGCTAAATGTTCTCATCATAAAGAATATTGCATTAATGCTGAAAAAATCAGAGTTTGGATAATAAGGAGAAATGTGAATTTAACGTGATATCCTGTTTCAGCTACTGGACCAACACAATTCATGCATCACCTGCCATGAAGCTGATGCATTGACAATAATACTGCTTTATGAAGCTTTGAATTCACTTCTTACTGAGATGAGCCTTTCAAACATAGCTAAGAAATTCCAAACCCCTTTTCAGCTGTTTCATGGGAGGGAAGCAAAGGGAGGAATATGTGAGGAGGGCTCCAAATCTTGCAGCTGCTTCTGGTGGACTGCACTGGAGCTGAACAAAAAAGAATAGAAAAGCCTCAAGAGCTTGTTGGGCTCTGCAAACTGGGTGTGAGTCTAACCCAGACAGCAAAGTTGGAGAGACACCTGATCATAGTTCAGCTTAGAGAGAATGGAAGGCAAATTTGTATTTATAAGCCGTGCTCAGTTAGAGAGACTCCTGTGTTTGAAAAGGTTCTTTCAATATAAATAATAACAACTACCTACCAAAAACCCCTGCAGCTTTGTGGCCCTCTGGAAACCAGCTACCAATCCCCAAAACACCTCTCTGCTCCCAACCTACTGTACACACTGACTTGGATTTCACTTTGTCAGAGCATTTCATTTTTGATGGATTGATGAGAATATAAAATAACTTGCAGAAGTTAAAATTCTCTTATTTAGGTGAGTCCAGCTTTTGTGGTTCATTTGAATTTTGATGTTCACAGTATGGAATGTGATAAGTCAGATGTGATAGGTTTTTATGGGCACCTTGGTGTTTTCTGTTGCATGTTTGTGGTTTTGGGTGATTAGGGGAGAGAGAACAAAGAGCAGGGAAGCTGAGATTAGTTGCCAAAAGCAAAGCAAGGAGTGAACTGGGAGAGGAGGTGTTTGGAGCTGGAAGTTTGTGAGGAGATTTGTGAAGAAATGCAGTACTGGAGAAATGCAGAGTGTTGTGGCTTGGAGGACACGAGGGGATTAGGGATAAGTGTGAAATCCAACTTCAAAGGTCTCACATGTCAAGAAATAAAGGGATTTTTGTGATCTTGTGATGTCAGCAACATGCAGAAAGGAGCTGATTATTGATATTCTCCTGGGCACTTCTCAGTTTAAGCTGTAAAGTTGTCTTCTCCCATGCCATGGCTTTGTGATTCTTTTCACAGCCTGTGGTGTGATGTTTGTGTGTTTTCATGGCTTCCAGTTTTCTGCCTCAGCCCTGGTTTGTTGCAGAGGTTCTGTGTATTTCCCTGTCACAGGCAGGCAGTGTTAATGCTCAGCAGAGGCTGAGAAGCAAACTGTGTGAATTTCATATAAATTAATAACTGTGTCAGTGGCAGGAAGGGGAGTGTGGGAGGAGACTGCACAGAATTGATTCATTTTACACGTAGAGCTCAAGATGGTTTTAATTACATCTGTGTACTGAGTTTGACCTTGCCAAATGCAGGTTTGGATCAAGTTCACTGGGTCGGACACAAGTGTGAAATACCTGGTTTGGGAAAATCTGCTACTGCTATTTTTGGCAGCAGCACGTTGCTGTAATCCCCTGAAACAGGGATCTGCCACCAGCATGTGCTGGTAGCTGCTGGTCTGGGTGAGAGTCATTTTGACCAAGTTGGAGACATGCAGCCAGTCCCAGCCTTTTTCCTTCCCTCCCCATCAGCAGTAGAATTATTTTTTAAGGGGAGATGGAGAGTTAAAAGCATGATCCTGCAATTCAGTGATGTCTGCCCTTGGTTGTAACATTCTGCAAGTGAGATGTCAGTCTACTAAATAAATAAAAATTAAAGTTCTTTTCTATTGAAGGCACGTAGCCAGTGTTCTGATGTTGAGTGTGCCACAAAGAATTGGAGTATTACATTATGTAACACTAAGAGGTGGTTAAAACCAAATAATAGAAGCAGTGCTGCAGTGAGTTCTAATGGTGCATCAGCTCAGGACTTCCTGGCAAAAACACACAGCATTTTTATATAAACAAATACTGGATATGAGAACAAAGCAACACATACAAATACAAAATTACTGTGAAAGCTTCATCTGCTACAAGAGATGCAGAAGTTACTGTGTCCAGTTAACATACCTGTAACATTTTTCTTGCAAGATCTGAAGTAAAAACCAGGTTTAGATCAAATGATGCTCAACAAACACTGGAGGATTATGCACTGATGTAAAGAAACATGAGCTGTTGTGTTTACATGGTAAAAAATCTGGGTGTGTAGCCCTGGAGCTTTCTTGAAATTGTAAATGTTGAAGTTTAATTTTGCTGTCTGTTACTAATTTTCATTTGCAGCCTAAGATCAGCTGAAAAGGAGCCCAGATGCAGTAACTGCATTATGCTGGTTAGTGACACTGGGCTGACCTTACTGCTGCATTGCCTGGTCTTGCTGAATCCCCTGCCTACAGACTGATGTCACTCTTCAATGCATTTATATGTTCTTAAGAGAATTAAATGTGACTTTTTGTGGGTCATGGGATGTGTTTTGTGGGATGTGTTTCATGAACAAGGGATGGTGGAAGATTTAAATACACCTGTCAACTCTAAAAAAGGTTCTAACCAATAATTTGCCTATAGAAAGCCCTTTGTAATGTTTCTACAGAACTTTTGAGCATTAAGAAACTGCACAGAAAGATGAAAGCTATTTACAATAACTCATTTTTTCAGCAAATTCACAGCTGTGCTTTAGTAGTTCAGCATCTCATCTGGGATGATAAGGTGCAGATTATCCCCCTGCTTTTGCCTGGTGTGGCCTTTTGAAATGGCTGTGCAGAAAAGAGAAATCTGTAACTTTCTGTTCGAGGGTAACAGAGTATCAGAACGAGTGGCAGAGCTCTGGGCACCTGGCACTGATGGGATTCCTCTCTGCTCTTCCCGCAGGAGACGCTGATGCAGCCGCCAGTGTCATTTCATTCGGTCCTGTATCTCTGGTGTTGTGGAGTCCTCCAGCGATTAAACGAGAGCAGTGGACACATCTCAGCATGTCAGCCTAGAGCGTTCAGAACCCAAACCTGGGACAGGCTGGGGCCGTGGGGCACGAAGAGCAGCCTCCCCTCTCCCCCCCCACCCCCCCAAAAAATGCTTTTTGTTATGGGAACCGCGTTGAGGGTTAATCTTCTCATAGGAGCAGAAGCAAACGAGCGAGATGGGGAACTTGACCTGCGAGCAGCTCGGTGAGAGCCGGGAGCAGCCTGGAGTTCAGATGATCACACTGGAAGGGGAAAGGCCTTTGGCAGCTCAGCCTGCAGGGAAATAAAGCTCTGAACTCGCCACAAGTTATGTTGTCTCCGACTCGAGCACTTGGTGTTGGAAGGATGTTCTTTGGGGGCTGCAAATCTACGGTAGAAAAACATAGAGCAAACGGCAAAATGCAGAAGAAAACCCTGCCCAGTAGGATAACTCCTCAAACACTCCTCAGCCAGGATGTTCATGGTTAAGGAAGAGCCTTTTGCTGCCAGATGTGCCAGAAAGGGGGTGGGGAGGGGTGAAAAACTGAAGAGCCAAGGAGGTAAAATGTCTGTTAAGGTTTAAAATAGAAAGTGAAGTTGATGAACACGGGGTGTTGACTTGTACTGCTTGGAACAGCCTGACACCAGCCTAAGGACAGGGATATAGTTGAGCCCATTGTATGTATCATTGAAAACCAAAACGTGCCAGTCAGCATAACAGGAGGATGTCAAGGAGTGGATCCAAATATTTTGTTGATCTTCATGGGTTGATAAGCCTCTGTGTCTATTGAAACAAACAAAAATTGAAAAAAAAAAAAGATTTAAGTCTGGAAACAAGTAGAATTTTTATTTTTTTTTCCAAGTAGAAATGAGGTTTCTTGGTCTGTTTCTGACAATCTGTTATTTATTAGCATAGGGTTTTGTTTGCTTTCAGGTAGAGGTAGTTCATTGAGTTAAAGAGCCCATCTGTATGTTACTATTAATTCTTTTTTCTAGCTCTTTTAAAATCCTTTTTACCACTGGTTTTGGTTTCTGCATGTAGGAAGGGAGACTTGTAAAATTGTAACATTTCATACAGAAATGCCGCCCGATCTTCACCAGCTTCAGAAATCTGACCTTTGCCAATGCTGCAATAAAGTGTTGTAATTTAGAGTCGGTGTCTGCCTCTTGACATTCACTTGGTTCTTTGGAAATGATGTTTTGAAGGGTTTGTGGTGTATTGTGAGCTGTAGTTTGGACAGGAATTCCAGGTCTTTGATTCAAGTCTGACTTGATTTTTTTCATGTTGTTTTCTTTCCACATGAAATTCATGGGTACATTTATTAATCACATTTGTAACTCTGAGCTCCTCCAGGAACGTCTCCTACACCAATGTGACCGTATCCACTGGTCAGATGTAATTCCCACTTCCCCGAAGAACAATGCCTACCAATTCCTAATAGCCAATTAAGCATCTAATTGTGGTTCAGACTAGAGTCAGCTTCCTTTTCTTAACATGTTGCTTAGTTCCAAAAGCATTTAATTTATCCAGATTGAGTGACTGCATAAAGATAAAATATTAGCTCTGTTTTATATGTGTCAATCCAAAGCCTTGGATAGAATTGGGATCAATGGAAATGTCTTTATAAAATTATTTGCTAAAAATAGTTTAGGGTCAGCTGGGGATTTTCCTGACTTCAGGCTGAAATCAGAAAACAGTTCAGTGAAACCTTCTGAAGTTTAATTTTAAAATTAATTATTCTAATGTTGTGCCAAATAAAAACCTCAAAGATCATTGTGAGTGAAATAATCAGGGTTGAATGTACAGGGACAAACTTTTTATCAGGGCCTGTTGCAGTAGGACAAGGAGTGATGGTTGTTAACTAGAAGAGGTTGACCTAAATTAGATACAAGGAAGAAAATTTTTACAGTGAGGGTGATGGCACAGATTTCCCTGAGAGGTGGTAGGTGCCCCATCCCTGGAAACATGGAAGATTTCAACCTGATATAGTTGAAACTGGCCCTGCTCATTGCAGGGATGTTGAACTTGGGTGACTTTTACAAGCCCCTTCCCTTCCAACCTAAACCATTCCATGATACATAGGAAAAAAACCCAGTTGGCATCCACTTTATTCCTTGCCTTCCCATGTGCTGACCCCACACCTTGTGGTGTGGCTGGATGCTGGTCCTGGTGCTTGCACAGCACTTTGATCACCTGATCCACGTGCAGATTCTGCAGGGATTGCCTGGCTCCCTCTCATGTCTTTAGAACCCTTTGCCTTTAGAGGGTATTTAATTAAAACTGTTGGGTGTGCAGCCTGGGATTGATACGGAATAGTGAATAGCCTCTATTTTGGTCAGTGTCTGTCACCTATGAATATTCCTGCTTTACCCAGATTACAAGGTGTTTATTTTAACTAATGAGATTATGTTTAATGCCATTGCTTCTCTTTCCCTGCAGTGCAGTGACCCACAGGTGTGTCTGGTCACTGGGGAAGTCATCCCAAATTCAACCTGTGGCACTGCTGGATGGGGCAGGGGATGTTCCCTGGGAGCCTGGCTCACGGGGTGCTGGTTGAAGGTGCCCTTGGAGGAGCATTCTGCAGCAGTGTTCCCAACCCTGCAAGCAAGGAGTTAAGTCTAGGAAAACATATGTAGATGAAGGAGAAACTGTTTTATGTCCTTGACCACGTAGAAGATTTCTGTTATCTTATCGTTCTGTGGAAGGAATTTGGGCTAAAGTCAGGCCCTGGCATTCAGAGTTGTCTTCACCAATGAGAGGCTCCTCGAGCTCACAGACAAAGTGTGCTGTGGGTTTGTACTCAACAATTGTGCCTCAGTTTTTGATGGTAACTCCCCAGATCTCTCAAGCCTACAGAGCTCAAGGCAGGGACTTGGGGGAATAAAGTCCTTCCTATCATAGGAGACAGGTCTGTGACCACCTGAGGAACCTGGATGTGCCTGAATCCGTGTGCCCTGATGGGTCTGAGGCCATCCCAGGCTCCTGTGAGGGGGCTCTGAGCAGCCTGGTCTGCTGGAAGGACTCCCTGCCTGCAGCTGGGGGTGGAACTGGATGAGCTTTAAGGTCCTTCCAACCCAAACCATTCCATGATTTTTGGTGCATCACTTGAAAGCCTGTTGGAGCTGAGGAGCTGTGTTGGCCCTTGCTCTAGGATGGAGCCAGGGTGTCTGGGAAGCTCTGAAATTGGAATTTGACCCAGGCATGTCAGTACTCACAGGCAACACCTTGAACTCCAGCTGATTCTATGGGGCACCTTTCTCTACCTGCAATGATGTAATCTGATAAAAAAAGGCATAAATATTTTTTTGTGAATTGCTGAGTTTGCAGACTGGCTGTAATCTCAACTTCCCAGGCCTTCAGCATAAGAAATGTCTTGGGCTGTTTCTGTTATGTAGATACAAATACAAAGAACATCCATGCACGTGTGCCACAGCACACACAATTATATGTATATTCAGGCTTAGAAAACCATCTCTATTGTGGAGTCTGCCTGCTTTCCTCAAGCTCTCAGCATTTTTCCTTTGGCTGTTCCAGCAAAGCAGTCACTGTGTGCCTGGCAGGGCAGCAGGATGGGCTGTGGGGAGCTGCAGTGTCCAGCTCAGGCACCGTGTGTCCTCAGCAGGTTGAGTGGATGTTTTCAAAATCAATCCATCCATAATGATGCCACCAGCCTGCTGTTGCCCCTATACATCAATTTTTTCCCCTTCTTTGAGCTTCTTCATTAATTTGCTCCACACTNTTTTTCAATTTTTAAATTATTTACACTATATATATTATATACATATTCACACACATCTGTCTGTTCATGGTGAGCTGTAAATCAGAAGTTCTTTCCTGGGCAGCAAGATTTGAATG